>CM077824.1:16932045-17502045 GCA_039720395.1 Liquidambar formosana
ATATATATATAGGGTGATGATCAGGTAAGCACGTGCTAATATAACTTATATCAACACCCGCATTGGGTGGTGTACCTTGTGCATTAGTGGGATATGAAGTACATTACACCAATGCAAGGGCTATATATATATATATATATATAGGATGATGATTAGGTAAGCACATGGTGATATAACTTATATCAACACCCGCATTGAGAGTTGTATCTTATGCAGTAGTGGGATATGAAGTACATTAAATCAATGTAAGGGGTATAACCCCCAATGCATAGTGCTGATATAACTTATATTAACACACACACACATATATATATATATATATATATATATATATATGTATGTTTTTAAACAAAATTAAAAATATAGGATGGGTGTTATCCGCTGTGAGACAGGTAGGCCAGGTAGAGTCACTTCTCTTTTGTGGGGCTAACTCTACATTATTCCTTAATTGTTCCAAAAAACCTTTATCGCTTTATCCTACTTTTGCTAATGAGGTGAGTGCAAATCCCACATGCCTTAAGGTGCGTGTCCAACACCATCTTGCTCTTCACGGAGTTAGCATTTTCAAAATAAAATTTAGCCAAATTGAAAGAAAGAACTACATAATATGAAGAGAGAATTACATTACATTATTGGATTAAGCGTTCCAGTGCATGTTTTTTTTTTTTTTTTTTTTTTTAATTTTAAACTGGGGAAGTTTGGTGCTTGGGTATTGATACTCATTTATTGATATTGAAGGTTAAGGGTATGAATAAATTCTATATATATATATATATGTTTGGCGCTTGGGTGCAATTACAAAAACAAATAAGAAGAAAAGGTATATAATTAGTTATTGGATAAAGGCCTAATTAAGGGTAAATTTAATATTTCATTAACTACTTCAAAAATAATCTAATATGGTTTTTATTTTTATTTTTTTGGGATAAGTATCACTACAAAAATGTTGGGCTTCCCCGGGCATATTGTTGCCGGCAGTAGTTCATCGGCTAGCACATGCTTAGTTCCCCGGCTTTTTTTTCAGCCGGCAAATGTCTTCACGTGAATATCTTTAAATGGAGTGTATCTAATCTGGGTAAGCTCATAGGCAAGGGATCAGAGAAACTATCGGACGTGTATTAAGCAAAGTTCCACACTTCCATATTTAATATTTTCATTTATTTAGCTTCATGAATATGAAGTCTAGCTTCCATTAAAAAATAAAATAAAATATACTCTCTGTTCCTAAAATTATTGGCTTCTTTTTCTTTTTTTTTCTTTTTTTTTTTTTTGGAATGTTTAAAAATTATTATCACATTCCAAAAGTCAATGATTTTTTTTTTTTTTATTTCCCAAAATATGTTTAAAAATGTATATCTTTTTTCAATATTTTGTACACTTGAAGATAAAATTAAAATGTCAAAATATATATATATATCTATAGATGTAAAAGCATTTAATTGGATTTCTTAAAAAAAACGTGTTTTTTCCGAAAGGATGGTAAATTAAGAACGAAAGGAGTAAAAAATAAGAAAAAAAAGTTCCATAAGGGGTGAACCGGCCTTTAATTTGCCTCCTCAAACGATGATTAATTATGTGACATTCTCTATATGTTGTTTTAGTCTATCATGCACTCAAAAGTGGTGAGAGGTAATTCATCCATGAATCTCTTTAAATGGAGCTGGCAAGACTGGACAGTCTTGAAGATTTTGGAATCTGCCATGTGAAATATTATGTTAGATGGGCCCCTAACACTATCATGCATGTTCCGGAGGGCCAGAAGAACAAAAAGGGTGAATAGCTGGTGGAACTTGTGGGGTTGATACAGAGTTTGGTGGCCTAAAAGTAACCTAATTGGTCTTGGTCTTGGTCTCATTATAGGTGGTAGATTGGCCCTCAATAAGATTGATTGTTTGGGTGGACCCCTGTTATGAATTTCGGTAGCACATATTCTTGGCGAAAGAGTTAACCTTATCCCTAAATCTGACCTGCAGTTCACAGAAAATCATTACCACTAACAATGTACTTGCTTGCCTATTTTAGAGAAATGGGTCATCTTGTGTCTATTTAATCATGTCTTATGATGTGTCTCCTCTGCATAATTGGCCATCTTAGTATCACAAAAATGACTTCTGACACCTATTCAATAACATGTCTTACATGTCTTGTGTTAATATCTTGCTCTTAAAAGATCAATTTATTTAAATGGTTTTCATCGTTTGATTGATTTTTTTATTTTTTGTTTTTTTGAAATTATAAAAATTTCACCATAATTATTTCAAATAACTTGGTTATTAATTAAAATCAAATTCATCCATGCATTAATTAATATTATTCAATAAAACTGATTTTTGAGGATATGATGTATTTAGTAGGATCTACTATTTGGTGGATCTTTTTTTTTTCTTTTTTTTTTTTTGGCAAAATAAAACTTCATTAATATATGAAAGAAGGATACATCAGTACAAACAAACCTCATCCAAAAACCGTGAAAGACATGTAATGATAGGATTTAATTATAGAAAAGACGTGAAAAAAAATAAAATAAAAGAAGGAACCATAGGATCTCCGATCATATTAGAGACATTCTCCATCGTAGCCGTCGCTCTTTTGCTCTTGCTTACTATGATTATCACCCTTGAAGGTGCATATATACCCACCAAAAACCATTTGTTGAGTAAGGAAATTCTTCGGTTGAAACTTAGGAGCTTTGTGTCACTTTCTAAAACTAGTATACGTACAAGCTAGGTGGGTCAGGACTTTTAAATTGTTTTTAAATCAGAGGCATGTATGTTGGACCACCTTAAATTTGAGATTATGATTGATTTAGACGCACCAAAAACCCAATCGACAATAATTTCTTCAAAATTTTGAATTTTTTCAAGAATTTGAGAATTTCATCATTTCAAGTGTTTTCCTTTTATTCTTTTTCCTTTTTTTTTTTTTCTTGAGGGAAATATAGAAACCGAAACATAAAGAAATGGCTTTATGACATTTTCATGGGCAACATCCCGAGAGGATTTTTGTCCTTTCACCTTTCTTAAATTTTTTTTTTTTCCCTCTCCATCCACTTTCGAGTATTATTGATATGATATTTATAATACTATACTAGTAATCGAGCACACATGATGCATGTGAAATACATTCAAGTTTTCACTTTATCAGTGAAACTGTTATGTCAGTTTCTAAATTTTGTAAACCGCATGTGTACACGTGGGAAAGAATTAAGAGAAAACAGGTTGTGGAGGGTTTTTCAAAGTTGGTAAAATTACCAAATCGTCTTTCAATTTTATTAACTTATAAGAGTATTTTAGTATTTTCAAGTATAGTCCAACCACAAAGAGAATTAACTTATATAATAATATAGATAAAGAGAATTCTCTTTATGGTTGGATTATACCTAGATTTACTAAAAAACCTTAATAACTTTTTAAGACTAATATATAATTTGGTAATTTCAACAACTTGAAAACAGTTATCTATCCCAACAAGTTTCTTCCTCTCTTCCTCACTCTCTCTTTCACATCCCTCCCTCCTTAACTCCCTCTCTCCCCCCATGTTTCTCTCAAAAGAATAGTTACCTTTCTCGAATTTCTTTGCGTTTCTTGAAAATCATCAAGTAATGGAAATAGAAATGGAAATGACAACTTACCAAAGAAGAATGAACGATTTTAATATTGAGAGATTCAATTTAACTTGACTTCGTATGTTCTTAGTTTTGTTCTTCATTTTCTTTTTTGGCAATTACTTTTTTGTTTGTGTTTTTATTTTTACATATTACTCTAATTACTATGTTGTGCGCCCGACTACTAGTATGTGTAAATCTAATAATTTCCATCTATTTTTCTAGTTGTCATTATGAGATAAGATACAAAACTGTTAAAGTTATCAATCAGCATCCATTACTAAGAAATGCTTTCTGAGAAATCTAAGATTATGCTTATCCAAAAAAAAAAAAAAAAAAAATCTGAAATTAGCCCAAGATTTAGACATATATGCTCGGTATGGGGAAAGTAGATCATCTTTTTTTCTTTGATTCAATAAAATCTAAACCATCCGTATGTGATAGGTTCCATATATTTTAGTGGGTATGTGGTAGGTCTCACATTTTTTGGTGGACCCACAAACAGTAAATTATTCAGATTTCATTGGATCCTTTGATAGATGAAGAGAAGCCAAACCCTTCCTTCTTTCTTAGCCAAACGAAGAAAAAAGTTTCGTTTCCTATCGGTTTTCCTCCACTCCTTTCCTTCTACTTTTCTGGTCTCTCTACCTTGTACTTCCCTGGTATCTCTACCAAACAGGTTCTTAATATAGTAAATATATAAACCCTAAAGCCAATTAAGTTGTGGGGAAAAGGGGGGCACCACGCATGCAGAGATGATAACGAGAAGGGCTTTTATTTAATTTTGGCCTCTCATGAAGAAAGGGGATATAAATGTCATTTGGAGTCTCAGCTCGTAGTCAAACGGAAATCGAAAGAAACATCTCTTTTGCTGGTGGCCCCAAGCAGTCGCAGTCATCCCAGTCATGGGTGAAAAAACCCTCCTCCCCAAGTGTGCCCCACATATAGGCCATATATATATATATATATATATAGATATATATTTGTGAACATCATCATTGTATCATCGTATCATAATATCATATCTTACACATGATGCCATGTCATGTCATGCATGATATGATTAAGTGGATGTCATGTCATGTCATGGATGATATGCTTATGGGGAGTATATGCATTATATATAGCTTGCTAGCTGGGAAAGTGACAGGCAGGGATGGGCTTAAGTGGTGGCATCACACACCTCCATTAAGAAGTTGGCTGCAGCCACTCACGTGAAAACTACAGAGAGAGAGAGAGAAGAGAGAGAGAGAGAGGGGGAGAGTATAGACTTTAAGAGGCACTTATAGCTGGGCGGAAAAGGCTGGTTATGATGATCAATTCACAACTGAAAAAGATTGCTTTTCAACTCCCAGAGAGAGAGAGAGAGAGAGAGATTTCACGACATCCAACTTTTATATAAAAAGAAACATTTTAACAGCACTAACAATTACATTGGGAGAAAAATAGCAAAAAAATAAAATAAAATAAACGCAGTTACTCGCTTTTAAAAGCAAAAAAGCTTTCTCTGTTGGATGACAGAAGTGAGATTATTTTCGAAGGAGTGAAAAAAAATTAAAAATAATGCAGTAATAATAAAATCCTCAAAAAGATGGACAAATGAAGTAGGTATTATTGCGGCCCAATTTTCTTGCTGGGGCCTAACTCTAGTTCGGACAACCAGTTGTAATATGAGTTGGTTGGCATTTCATGACCAGTGGTACGTCGATGCGTCAGAATTTGAGCGTTACCTGTGGGCTGTGGTCCATATATGCGTCAGAATTTGAGAACATGATTCACGTTGGAAGAAGACAATGGAAGGGTTTTTTTAAGCAAAATTGAAATTTTAAGTCACAGATTAAATGCTTAACTAGTGGGAGTAATCTACTTAGAAGCGGCCCATTTTGACATTAAAATTTTTTATTTTAAAAAAAAAATTGGGGGTGGGGGGGGGGGGTTTGAAGGTGGCCTCTAGGGTTGGGATAATATGATTATCACAAAAAAAATTTGATTACCGATAATGAAGACAGAGTACGATGACATGGTTTTGAGAGAGGATTCGTCGTCTGGTCAATATTGTATCATATATGGGCCAATTTTTGCATTACAATCGTTGAGCTTAGTGTTATGAGATGTGGAGTGTTTCCACTGATTTGGTGACCAAAACATGTACACCCACGGTTTTTGATAAATGAAGCGACCTAAATTTTGTATCATCAGGGATTATCGAGGGAAAGCCTCCCTTATTAAAAAATGGGCCCAAATGAGTGCTAGGTTCCTTGCATGGTAGAACAACACGACTCTGTCCTCTGAAATTAAATAGGTCCAACCCAAATCTATGTATATAAGGTTGTGCTTGAGAAAGTGGAGTGTAGACCGATGGCCCAGCAACATAACCATCGCCAAATGCAAGAGGCTAGAGTAATTAAGGTTCCAAGTAGACCCAACATGTGCATTGCACCTGAATACTTTTGAATATAACTAGTTATAATATACATACCATGCATGTGAATATTTTTAAATAATATTAATATATATAGGAGAGGTTTAGTTGACACATAGTATAAATTTTTTTATACTTATAGCCATCAATATTTTTTTATGAAAATCATATTTCGTTAATCCAATTGTTAGATTACATATTCCTGTCATGTACGTCATGTGTATCAAATTATCCAATTCGATCACAATTGTCCATGAGCGATCGACATGTGCGTGCATGTGAATGCGTGCGTGTCATTCACGGACGATTGTGATCGAATAAATATTTCGAGATATCCCGCACATCATCAGTCCTCTAGATTTGAAAATCATTATGCAATAACGTATTAAAAAGCTATGAATGTACATCAATAAAGATTACATCTTTTACATAAAATAAAAAATTCAAAATTGAGCAAATATCATACCTTTAGTTCAATTAATAGGAAAAAGTGATGAGTTTGAGTTCAAGATTTGAATAATGTCCTCAGTTCGAGTCTCCAATAAGGTCTTCATTCCAAATCTTAAAGAATGTCTTCAATCGATTATGAATAAAGATGAGAGAGACGAAATGGAAAAGATGAGAGAGAGAGGAGCAAAGTAGAAAAATAGAAAAAAGAAAGTGCTTTGGAGGTTTTATAATAGAGGGTTATCTTGTATTTATTAGAGATATAATAGAAATTCAGAAGTCAAAAGTTGGTATTTGTAATTTATGGCCAATATAGGCCATATCGGCAAAAAGACTGGATCATACGCATTGTATCACGAATATGTGTGACATTAAAATGGCTAAATGACTTAAAAGAATAAATTATGAGAGATCGTCTGAGCCAGAGTAGCTAGGGTCTGAGTCCCGACTGGAAGCCAACTGATTTTGACCAAACCAAGAAGGAAAGAAGAAGATGTAGAAAGTTTATGCAATAACTCAACATTAAGTTGGAAGACTACATAGTGGATTCGTTTAAGGATTTATTGATTAGCTAACATATTGAATTAATTTGCTTATATAGCATTAATTATTACAGAAATATCTTACATCACTTGCTAGCAATACTAACTTAAGCATTATAATCTCTCAAACACACCACATTGGTGCTCGTTGCAAGGGTTGGAGGCTATGAATACAACACTCCTTAGATATTTGGAGATACATATCATATACATCCCACACGAATATGAAAATAAAAAGAAAATTTTGATTTTTGAGTATTTTGGGAATACTTAGTAGATACATGATGTGTGGAAAATATATAGGGATGGGGTATACACGGTGGATATATATCTAATAGAGGTCGGATTGTAATACTTTTAATAGAGGGGTTTTTATATTATTAATTATTATTAGAATCAATTTATAAATAACAAAAAAAATTTAAAAGAATAGGGAGCCTGAGCCGCATCTCTATTCCTCCCCACCCCCCCTCTCTCTCAAATTGTCTTTGCTCCTTATTTCAATCAATTCATTTTTCTTACTCTTCCTCTCTCCTCTAGGGTACGTTAAGTCTAAGGGGCTCATTGTCTCTCTTTCATTCTCTTCATCTTTTTCGCTCTTGCTCTCTCTTCTTGACCTAGAGGCTTGATGTTCAATGAAGATGACTTTTTTCATTTTCTAAATTTTGCATTCATGAACTCAATAAATGTATTGAAAAGGGGTCAAATCAACATACACTATTTTTTACACGAATTCTTGGAGCATCTCCAATGGGAAAACTATAGTATAAGTTAAAGCTATAAATAGTTTTTAGCTCTAAATGGCCTCCTCTAATGGAAGAGTTAAATGGTGAGTTAAAATAGCTCAGAGTTAAACTTAAAGCCAAATATGGCTCTCAGTTTAGTTAATAGTTATTTGGCCATATGGGGAATGGTAGTTAGAAAAAGGGAAAATTAGGTGAGTTAAAAAATAGGTTTTACTGTATTGGATCAGCCATTTTACTATAGAGAACTATTTTTACTGTAGAGAGTTATTGTTACACTTTTTTAGCTAAAAATAGCTTTTAACTCACCAAAATAGCTTTCTTTGATTGAAGATGCTCTTATATATATATATATATAAGTTTTTAAATAACCTATTTCCAATTAATTCATATTTTGCGAATCCTACCACTGGATTAGATAATCTTCGACACAAAAACTCAAGTTGATATGATACTTGTTACCATTCCATCCAAAAACTAATTTTTTAATCACTAAAAATATCACATTTGTGAATGAAGTAGCTCTTAATCTTGGATCCACTTGATTTTTTGTGTATGACCTATGTGAGAATACTATGTAATCTAACGGTGGGTTTCATTAAATATGAATTGGAAATATGTTATTTAAAAATTTGTGTAAGAATTTTTGTAAAAAATTGCGTATGTTGATCCTAACTCATTGAAAAGAGTCTTGAACTTTTCGTGAGCTTGGGAATCTATTTAAGAAAATCCTAATTGATTGTATGAATATTTTAAACATTTTGATATTTGTTTTTTGCGTTTTAAATAAAAATGAATACAAAATATAGATGTATCTTTTAAAAAATTTTAAACCTATCCCTGCCATATCATATCCTACTTTTTCATGAATCACTGAATTGGTGTATATCCGTACTATATCGTATCCATGTCTCAGCCCGGATCTGTATCCATGTTTCATAGGTTGTGGAATGGTGGTTAGTTTAAAGGTCACGTTCATCCATTTCCTTATTTGTGAGGGAATTTCCTCCCACACACCTTTTGGTTCTCACAAAGAATGAGAGCAAGGAGAAACACTTAAGGGCTTCCTTCCTCTTTCTTCCCCTCGCTCTTTCCATGAACCAAATGGAAGAGTAACGCTACACAAACAAACAACCTATGCAGACTCATACAAGCAATATGTCCACATCATTTTTTGACCTTTTATTCTAAAGCAAATGACCGCTACCATCCCACTAATTTCAAGAGTTCCATTCCCACATCAGTTTGTGTATAAGGTTCACAAAACTTTTTCCAGAGGAGGGAATAAGTTCAAATCAGAAATAAATTTCTTAAAATCATAGAAACCATACATTTAAATCCATACGTTGTCTTTCCCTTAGTATTTTTGTTATCATATGGTTTTGTGTTCTGCAAGGCCACCAGTTGTTTCCCTTTAACAAGAAGAGATGTAAATGGTGAGATTGTGACAGGTTACATGGCATTTAATGCTTTTAGGTAGAGCATTGAATTCTTGCACTTTTCACTATCATTTTGAAATTAATTCCAATATGAGAAAATCATGTTGTTGCATCCAGGCGAGGTGTGGTCCCTCACCTTCAAAAAGAATATCAGATCACAGTAGATTGATGTCTGTACTTTGGCTTTATTGGAGTCTCTTCAAGGTCTTTCGATCTAGCAATGAGCCTTATCCAAGCAACATCAAACTTTGGTTTTATTTGTCCACGGCTTGCACATAAAAATGATTTGGGAAAATGTTTGCATGCATGTGGGCTTTTGTAGATTGATTTATGTTATATTTGTGTTCCACAAAATGTTGTGAATTTCGCCTCACTTTGTCCCCGTTTAGCAGCGTCCTTCCATCCCAATTAGGGAAAACCAAACAAGAGAAAGGAAAACCAACAAAAGAACCTTATACTTGCACATCGTTTAGCACATTTTGATGACTCCAGATTTGATACTGGGTTTCCAAAACCCAGGTTTTGAAACCCAGTACCGAACCTGAACTTCATTTTGATGTTCTAGTACGTTTCAAGTCATCTCAAAATAGAAAAATGTTATTTAATTCACCCATTTTTTATCACCCACCATATGGGTGAAATACCTTGGTGAAATAATTGTACTTCTCTGTATATTTGAGTATGTTTTCACCAGATTTAACCTATTTAATATCAACGATTTAACTTCCAACCTTTTTGAGATTTTGTCTCCATGGATTATTTTTTTTTTTTTCCCCTCGTTTTTCAGTGAAAAAATAAAATGCAACGTTTATTTTCTTCATTTGGGTAAAACTATATAGACGCAATATATGTAATTTATAGGTTTCCTCATATTTTCATAACTATATATTAACCCTTTTTTTTTTTTTTTTTTTTTTTTTGGGTACAATACGTCACAATTATTAAGCTGAAGGGAAACGTTGGATTAAATCTGGGAAGGATGATGGTTTGTATGGGGCTGGTGGCCCAAGAGTGTATGGAGCACCTGGATCGTAAAGGCCCAAACAAAAGACTTCCCCTGCAAGAGTACGTACCATCGGAATGAAATAAAAAAATGGCTACCGTATATTGCTTGGAAGTCTCCTACCACTGCATGAATTGCATAAAAATTCCATTGTAAACATCGAGACGAGGAATACTCACCGCCTATGGCCATGACATATAGCTGTTTTAGCCAAATTCCATCATTTTGGTCTTCAAAATTGCTCATGAAATGACAGCTGCAACAGTACCCATTTTTGACAATACCTTCCAATCTAGTGGGAAAGCCAAAATTTCTACTGTGAAATGGAATATGTAGGAAAAAATAGAGTAGATGCTATTGTATAAATTAAATTAGTACAAAAATTATAGAAATACAAACAGTGTCGGTTGAACCGTGTACAAGGTACTGTCTTTAAGAATAGTTCCCCTCTTCTGAGTATTCAACTCGGTGCAGTAGGTCACAGCGGTCTACCTTCCAGGATTTAACAACCGGACTCTCACAAGCATGCACTCGTAAGTGTAGGGGTGAAACGAAAAACTCAAAATGCTTTTGACTCTCAAAAATAAAATTGTAGAAGAAATAAAATTGAAAGAAGAAGAGAAAAGACGATTGCTCTTTGTTGTGTTTTTTTACTAAATGAGAGGGCTAATTTATATAGGCTTTAGAAATTAGTAACAACCCTCAAAAATAAATTCTCAACAGTCAAAAAATATAAATACAAAAATTCAATAGGTTTAAATCAGCTCAGCAGTCATAAAATAATTAAATTCATAAAATAGTAAGCTTTGGTTAAAAACGGGTCACTAAACTAGGTCAAGGATAACCCGTATCCAAAAGTCAAAATAGCAAAATGCAGGTCAATCCTGCTTAAACACGTGAAGCCAATTTTCAGGATTTGCACCCCCCCCCCCCCCTATGCACCCAACTAAGTCAATTTTCAAACTCCTGTCCTACAAATCACTTGATTGGACTTCGTCTCATGTGCACGTGAGAATTCCCTACATCCTACCACATGATACCATATATAATAAGTGAAATACTATATAAACCCACTAAAATTCTTTTACTTTTCTAATGTGGGATAAGGTGTTATCACACTCAAATAGAAAACTCTTTTAAGAAAACTTTTAGATTTTTGAAATACTTATTTTATACTTAAAATACAACAGAATAGACGGCTTTGGTTTTTGCATAGCTTATGAAATTACTTCTGCGAAATGGAATTGACGGCTTTGGTTTTACATGGCTTATGAAATTAGTTCATCTTTTTACATTTCCATGCATTGCATTTGAAACGTGCATATATGTTCTCTTCTGAAGTCTGAACAAATTTAAGTGTCGATCCGCATGCTGCATTGAAATTTTTCATGCAAACTGCAATACGAGGAATAATAAATGCTCTTTGATTTTGCGATTTAGTGAACGTTTTTTTCCTCTTCACATGAAAGATATGTGTTTCTTTCTTAAATAAGAAACCTCACAAGGTCACTAGACTTAGACTAATCCCTCATGATGCATAAATCACCCGTAAGCCTGTACATCTAATAACGAAGGAACGGAGACTCGAACTCAGGACTTACAGTTCTTAAGTTATATTCTTTTGCCCTCTAAGTTACCTTCACGGATTATGAAAACCCTTTTTGTATGTGTGTAAAATGTATAGTGCTTTACAAGTGGAAAGGTTTCAAAAATAAAATCTACTTTCCAGCTGGTACAATTTTCGTTCTTTTGACTATGTGTTATGATAAATTTTATAATTACAATAAATGATATCATTTTCAATTATTATTATAATATATTGTGATGACTTCAAATCTTTGTCACGGATCCATTTGTTCTTTACTGACTCTTTAAATCTAAAACAAAGTGCTGTGACTTTAATTTCTTGTATGTCATCTTAGTACATCAATCTTAGGTCACACGAGATGTTTTTCTTTGACTATGTGCTCTCAATTTCATTTTATTTGATTATCTTTTAATATGGTCACGACTGACGAGGGGTATCCTTGATCACCTGCAGCCCTGCTAGTGAGAGTAGTCGCCCTGGACACATGGTGGACACTCCCACCCACACATGCTGGGCAGGTAAACCTGGGAAAAATCCTGTGGTACGTTAGCCACAAGGAGAGAATCAAACTTGAAATGTCCTTATACTTTTTGAGGCGTTGGCACAAAAACGGCTAACTGCTCTACCACTTTGGGTACGTATGTCACATATATTTTCGCGTGTTATATACATTTCTTTTAAACATAGTTGTTGGAAGACTGGTGTTGGTTGATGGGTCACTATATTATATCATCTATGTTCAATATCGACTGGTGAGAGCTTTCAAAGGTATAGTACTTATTAGCCGATTGTGGTCCTCACTTTAGGGATTTTCCTATTATGATGATAAAGAGCTTTGGCCTCTCGAATATCAGAAATGACAGCAGTGAACAAAACCAGAATGAAACTCTTTCAATCCGAAGTAATGAGTATTTATAAGTCTTGTAGACAGTAAATACATGTGAAGAGACAAAGCGTCACCTGAATTAAGCTCAATGGTAAGACAGGTTAGATCGAACCTTGAACATATATTAATTCTTAGACAAGGACTATTCGTTATAATGTACTGTCTTGTACTGAGGACAGATGAGTGATGGGTGCATCCAGTAATGTCTTCTACTCGGTTTCTATCGAAAGTTCAACACATTGTCTATGAGAGAAGCATGCAATGCACTGTGAATTGTGATGGTTGTAACAATCAGTTTAGACAATCAGATGGGGTGGGGCCATTGAGATGGTGGTTGATTTACATTAAATGATGCATAAATGATGAATCAAGTAGAGAGATTAAGTCAATTGGTGAATAACCGTGAATTGTCTCAACGAGAAGCAACTAGAATTTGTGAGTGCATGCGCACGTACTTGTGTTAGTGTATACATATTTTTAATTGTCTCCTCTGAGAAAATATTGCCTTTGTACAAACCTGGTTTGAGGATAGAATAAATATAGAATAGAAATTCTCCACCTCCTTAATTTTGCCCTCTGCTGTATTTCACATGCACATGCAAGTCATGCATTTTGGAGTCTTTATTTTTGTTTCGCTTATTGTATAAGCTCTGGGCTTGCTGTCTACATCTCTGTTTTTGTATCCAGCTGCATTCCCTTGATTTAATAATATTTCCCCTTTTACTGATAAATAAAAAAAAAAAAAAAAGAAAAAACAGTCATGCAATAGGCAGTATTTCACACAAGACGGATCTCTCTTACTCTCTCCCTTTTTTCTCCATCGATCTGTTTCACTCGTCTCACTCTCTAATCCCAGGTTGTTTTTATTCTCTAATCTCTCCAGTTACGGTCTGCTCTTTCATTCTATCTCTAATTTCAATCTCTTTTCTCCCATGGGTGTTTGGTTGTGTATATAGAGAAAGACATATTTAATGGCATAAATAATGAGACTATCATTCAACGCTTTCAAGATATGAAAACCAAAAAACAAAAAACAAAACAAAAAAAGAAAAGAAAATCAAAACGTTGAGTATAGTACAATTGTGAAAGTTTTGGTTTCTCGAATAGAAATATTATCAATCACTACTTTATTTATTTTTTGTTTATTTTTAAGGGCGATGCTATACGAATCGTATAGTACCCCATATAGCACCCAACCCACATCAATAGAAAAAAATCTGTTAAATAATTTGGGAGAGTTTTGGTCTGTACACATAGTATCATGTAAAGTACTATATTTTAGTGTTGCACATAAAGTGTTGTACATATATAGCATTTTCCAATTTTTAATTCATTTTGTTCAAAATTTTTCTCTTATAATGTTGTATGAGAAAAAAGTTAATTAATTTTTTTAAGGTTGCAGTCACTTAGTTTTATTAGTTTATAAAATTAAAATAAAATTCTAACGGTAAACTAAAAGTCGCATTCATCAAAATAAAATCCTCATTCCACCACTATGTTGCAAAACAAGAGGGAAGCAGTAGGAATATGACATGTGACTGGACAAGGCTGTTGGAAAGAGTGATGCTATTTATTTGTGATAATGACCCTTTTCAGACCCAATCACTCAACCATTACTATATTAAAACCTAAGGGCACATAGGTAATTTACTGTGTCATATAGTTTATCACTAAATAGTTAAATTATTATAATTTATAGAATTATATTTTTAAAAAAACGAATGCTCCTACTTTAGTTGGTGTTGACAAAAACGTTGTGTCCACATTTTCCTGAAAATCCTTGATAATTTTGTACGTACAAATAAAAAGATGGGGACTTAAAAGGTAACGGAATGAGCAAGTCCCACCACCAACAAATTTTTACTTGGACAACAGGGAGAGTTTAGTAAAATTTTCAACTTGAGATGTATAAAGTTTTAAACATTGAGAGACGTTAAGTGTGTGTTTGGTGGATCGTTTCAGGAAAAAAAAAAAAAAAAAAAAAGGGGTTTTTTAGAGAAAAACATTTTCAAAAAGTCATTTTTTAAAAGACATTTTAAAGAAAGTTGGTGTCTAGTTAATGCACGTTTTGAAAATCATTTCGCGTAAAAAAGGTTAGAAAGTAACGGGAAATTTTGCAAGTACAAATAAATTTGGGCCTGGTGTCTTATTTTTATTTTCACTTGAGAGCTTTTGCTTTTTCACAATCGGCATTTTGAAAAGCTAACCTGGATAATTTTTGCAAATGTGTTTTTTTAGAAGAAATGTCTTTTTCTCTAATAGGTCCTTGAAATGATCCAACAAGCACCCTTAAAAATATATAAAATGACTTTTAGTTCTAAAAAGACATATTGAACCATCCTAATCATGCACCAAACACACACTAAATGCAAAATTTTTTCCATCAAGTTGGTTCTTACTGGTCTCTTTCACCTACTACTTTCCTGATCCTATACATTTTCCATCCTCTTTTAATCTCAGACAACAATCGATCACATTGGAACTTGTTTCCTTTCTCATTCACTCCTCCACTCCCCGCCTAATATTTCTCACCCTAGATGACCTTTTTAATGTGGTAGAGAAGTTTTTGCTCACTTGGCATGGAGCTAGTCAGCATGCATTAACCTCTCTGACTGTTTCCATTGTGGTGAGTAAGTATTTTTTATTTTATTATTATTTTCTTTTTTTATGAACAATCAAGAATTTTGTAAAGAGATTAAAAATTCAAATTAACAAAGAATTGATCCCTAATAAAGTCTGGAACTTCTTCAATCCAAACACAAAGATCTACAATGTCCTTAGCATGCCTTGCAAGGCCATAAGCCACCGTATTGCCTTCACGGTGGCCATGAGAGAAAGACGTCACATCAAAAAATTGAACTGCATCACTTTGTATATTCTTAATGATGAGACCCAAAGAAGTAAGCTCGACCTCATTAGCGTTAATGGCACTCACAACCTCCAAGCTTTCCCTTTCCACTTCTACAGCATGCAAACCCAGGTCACGTGCCAAGCCCAATGCGAAGCGACCTCAGCTGACTGTTTCCATTGTGGTGAGTAAGTGTTGGGTTAATCAAGATCCTTAAACAACAAAAAACATTATAACAAAAATTTCCAAAACTAATATACGTTAAAGTCATCCATTAAATGGATTTATTAGATGGTGATTGTTCATATTTTTGGAGGCTATGTGGATGAACAAAGCCGCTAGCAAAACTTACTAAACAAAATCTATGTCCCGTGTACGTATCTCTCCCGGATTACTTCCAGTTTCCCATGTACTTATTGTGGAAGGATTTGATAGGAATTTATCCTAACCCAAAATCTATTGACATACAAATATATAGAATGCAAGACAAAAACAAAACAAGCAAAACAAACATACATATACAATAGAAACATAGATTTGCGTGGTTCGACGAAACTCTGCCTATTTCAATTACTGCTACAACTACCTCTACTGATATGGCTAGTGTTTTTAGGGCTTGCGGGCGGGCCACTTTTATGCTCATTGGTGGAATTAGAGCTATTCGGTGGATTTGTTGGTTAGGAATTCTGGATATTTCTTCATTTCTGGGGTGTTCATATCATATATTGGTATAATACAAGTGATGGTTACTGCATGTATTCGACAAATATCATTAATGTCCGTTTAGTTCAAATGGGGTAAGTCGAATCGTCTTGCGGGAGTGAGCTGTAAATTCAGACATCCCGGATTCGAAACCAGCCAATCTCTCTTAGGCACCCACCAGCCAGCGCTACTAGCCCGAGCATTAAACGATCTCATGAGGTGGTAGACCCGCGTAAGGAATGGGGATTAGTTAGGTTCGACAGTTTGGACACTTCTTTGCTTGGCCAAAAAAAATAAAAAAATCGTCCTGCGGGCGGCTTATGTTTGATTTGGGTTGCCAAAATTTTCTAAAGTTGTCTGTGTTCTTGGGACAGGTCCACTTTCGGAGCTTTGGATTCTTGGTGGAGTCTTCTTTGTTGTCAAGGTCTGTGATGAAAGGAAGGGTTGTACACAGGTTTCTAGGGGCATGTTTGGTTTTTGCATGTTTTCTCTTTCTAGCCTAGCCCCCATTTGTTAGTCTTAATTTCTTAGTTTGGACGGTTATTTAGTTGGATATGCTAGTGATTTATTCTGGCTAGTGCTTTAGTTATATCATCCAATAGGTGGTTTTAGTGGTGGGGGGTTGGTGTTTTCGTTGTGGGTGTTTGCCTGTCATGTCATTTTCTTTATTTCCTATTAATATATTAATCAGTGTTGCCTACCCAAAAAACTAAAAAAAAAAAGGAGAAAGATAGATGACAGCCCCCCGGCCAATATATGTAAGGGGGAATTTTTTATTGATCGGTTAACAGGAAAAATAATTACAGTTTAAGTGTTAAATATTTTACTAACTTCTTAGTAAATGACTACTAACTTAACTAACAACGACTACTAACTGTAATGATTATAAGTTACACGGGTAAAATTACCAATATACCCCCACCAAAAAATTTGGCTATGGGCTATGCCCCTCAATTCCCACCTTTAGGCAGAAAGCTAGGCATTCCCTCCTGCAACCCTCACTGAAAACAGATTTGCAATGTTCATGACAAGATGTTCAATGGTATGAGGCTCCACAACTATCTATCAAGATTATAAGTGGATATATATCAGGCTCCACACTACCATTAGGATTATTGTTTTGAGTGGGAAAAGATCGAAAAAGGTTGAAATTGTTGGAGTGGGAATAAAAGAAAAGGTTGACATGGATGGCACAGTGGGATCGATCTTGCCATATATCAAAGAACTTGGGGGTGTTCAAAATTAATCGTGACAACTTATGATTGCAAAAATACATTGCCAATTCATTTGCAACTGCAACAGACTTAAATTCTTCAAGCTCTATCACTCTTTCTAAATGCTTCATTTATCCTTGGCTTAGTTGGAGTACGTTTTGCAATAAGTACTTGAAGGGCAGCATATCCTGAACCCATTCATGCAGTTAATATTCTTGTCGACTAGTTTTTGGATCGATGCTCCTACCCATGCTCATATAGCTTTAATAAAGTGTGCACGTACACTCTAATTTTGGCCTCTGTCATCAATGCAATGAGGTGCTTTAGTATTATTTTACTTGTGCATATTGGGTTGAATGCCCACTTTACCTCAAACTCTACTGGTAGATATAATATATGATTTCTTCCTTGGCTTTAATCTTTATATACGGAGTATATAAGATGATGCTCAGGTGAGCATGCACGCGCTGATATAATCCACATAAAAAATTGTATCTCATGTATTAGTGGGTTAGAAGATATATATTGGGCTAATGTATGGCGTACAACTTCTATTGCATGGTACTAATATAATATATATTAACACGCATTGGCCTGATCGAAACTATATATTATAACAACTTATGATGGGACAACATCATTTTATATACAAATGATAGGATCATGTATTGATCAAGAAGATTGAAATAGATCTCACCTCATTACAAATAAGCCCACTTACCTAAAATTCTAAAATGATGGTTCTTATTTTTTTAAATATTCTAATTCAAGGTAATAGATTTGATCCCTGAATATTATGTAAAATTGCTTGATTTATTTAATTTCAAATTGAACACCCAAACCGGCCCCAAAAGTTTATTGACACCAATGAGCAGCTTGTGCACATTACACCAAGGTGATGGTCACTAGGATGGTTTCTAACATTGAACAAATTATAAAAATTGCAAGTGACGAATGGAATTTTGGAAGTATTTTCAAGCTTCAGCAAGAAAAGAAAAAATCCAATCGTATTCGAGATCCCTAGAGTATATAGTAATTTTGGAGAATCCAAAGTCGGTGAGATCAATTCTTTGGGTAGTCCATTCGTATTATCTGGACTCACTTTTAGGTCAAGCTAGCATATATAAAGCTCTCGTATTATATGTAGCAGTGTACGTAGAACGTACTGCCCCATCTTCATAGGGAAAAATTTGCATTTTCTTTTATGTTCTTCTAATTTCTTAAATGTAAATCAATCTTTCGAAAAATATCACATCTCCTATTGGTTAAATATAAAATTTAATAGGACTTTATATATTTATTTAGGTCATCCATCTAATAATTTAAACTATTAGGTTAGAAACTTAATATTGTATTAGAGCATATTTTTATTAGGAATCTTTTGAAAATATCACATCTCTCATGGATTAATTATAAAATTTAATATGACTTCATATACTTATTTAGGTCATCTATCTAATAATTTAAACTATTAGGTTAGAAACTTAACATTGTTTTAAAGCATGTCCTTTTTATGCTTGCAGTTATCTGGATTTACCCTAATCCCACACAAACAATCAACGGGGTGAGGAATGATCGAGGGTTGCACGACATCTCAAAAAAATAAAATACATCATCCCATATCAATTAAATTAAAGGATAGGATCAATGATGACTAAAAAAATACTCCCTCGTCCCACAAATATTGGCCATTTTTACAATATTTTTTTTCCCAAAATGTTTGTCCAATTTGAAAATTCAAATTACAAATTTTTTGAATTTTCCTATACTACTCTTTGTTATTTTAATAATTACTTTCAACACAAAACCTAATACTAATTGGGAGAGTATACTTTTGGAAAGATAAAGCTTAACAAATGACAAGTCAATTCAATAATGACTTTTCTTAAAATGCCTATTTTGTCAAACTTTGCATATCTTTATAGGACGGAGGGAGCATTTGATTTTTGCACATCTTTTTTAAGCCATTAGATTCATAAGATCCAACATTCTTTCAAAAGGTTGACATAACCAAGCTCCACTCACTATTTTACAAATCAACTGATCGAAGTGCAAAAATGAAGTGTTTTATATGAATCCCCCAATCCTATCCCAAAGTACAAAATTTAATATGACTTCACATAAGTTGGCTCCACCTAATAACTTAGACTAGTAGGTTTTATTATTATTATTATTATTATTATTATTTTGATTAGAAGGTTTTGAGATGCTTACGCTCTCAGTTAATCTCCCTGGACACATGTCCTAGTTTCATATACACTTGGAAATTATAGGATAAAATTCATGGATTGGTACTGATAAATATTGCTAAGAGTTAAACTTAGGATATCTTACCAAACAAGAGGTCCTAGGACACTCATAGGCCATAGGAAACACGATGGCCTGCGTGATGCATTTTCTTGCAAAAGAATTGACTACTCATTACCATTTCCATCAGGTAATGCCAAGGGGGCCGGGGGGCTGGCTATGGTTTTATAAGCCCTATCTAATGAAATAACAACCATTAACACACCGACCCTATTGGATGTCTCAAATTAGAAATGATCGATCAGGTGAAATCGTGCAATGTTTGGGTAAGGAATTTCCAAGCGAGTCGGCTTTGTATTTAAAATTGAATTTATCATATTTTTAAAACCAAATCTCTTGTTTGGTTAACTCTACTTAAAATTTCTGAAATTCCAACTAAAACTTTAACTTGGAATTTGAGGGTCTAGAAATTCTATCTTCTAAACAAGAAAATTGCAAAATTCCATTTAAAAATTCAAACTTTTAGAAAGTTAAGCCAAATTAGGAACTTCAAAATTTTCAGTTAAAAATTCTGAATTTCAAAAATCTCATCATTTTAAAAATCTCAAGTTATTTCCAAGTTTCTCACCCAACCCCAAGGTGCCAAGGTGGAAAGTGAGACTTATGTGGAGCATTCACAAAAATGTAAGGTTGCATTTGATTTGAGGGAATGGAATGGAATGGGAGCGGGTATGGAATGAAATGAGAATGGGAATGGGAATAGGAATAGACATTCCATCCCAATGTTTGGTAAGAAGTGAGAATGGAATGAAAAAACATAGGTGGGACTCATTTTTAATGATTTTTACTCCTTAAAAGGTGAAAATAGCTACCATTCCTTTTGGTTTGGGAAGGAATGACTATTTCCTAATTAGAGGGAATAGACCCTTACAAAGGAATAACCATTTCATTCCTTTGTGCAACCAAATACTCGCTTTTTTTTTTTTTTTGAATAGAATCACCATTTCATTCCCTCTCTCATTCCTTCATAACAAACATAGCCTAAGTATTTTAATATAAACGACATGGCACAACGAATGTCTTAGTGCACATACAACAAATTAAAGATAGTGGTACTACCATTTTGGCAATGAGGGAAGGTGCCACGGTGGAAACCTGAGAGTCAATGAGGGCCGGGGAAGGTGCCACGTTGGAATTAAACGTGAGAGTTATGTGGCATCACAAAATGTAAGCACTCATTTGGCCTGAACATGGGCACAATGAATGTATTAGTGAAAAACAAAGATAGTGGGGGTACTGGCATTTTGGGGCGCGGAGGATCCCGCCAATGTCCGTCCCTCAATTGAAAGAGGGTAAAACTTATTGCAGCCTAAAATATCAAGGAGGGCTCCTCCATACTTACCATAAATGAGCCCAAGAATAGGAGATGGTGAACAGGACATCACATGGGAGTCACCTTCAGTCACGTCACTAATAGATACAATGATAAATTCTAATAATGTAAGAGAGAGAGGGGTGAGAACTTTCAACCATGGTTGTAGAGGTGTGGTGAGATGACGAGCAAATCTTGAATAAATCCCAACTCAAAACTCAAAAAGCAAACCACAAGAGAGGTCTCCTCTCATATTGGGTTTTCTCAGTTCCATTTGCATTAAACCTTGAGTGCAACTTATCAAAAGTCTTATTCAACCCCATTTATGGGTCACTTTCTAAAAGACCCCCTTTCACAATCTCTCTCTAGCTCTCTCTCTCTTCTCTCTCTCTCATGCTTGAAAAAATGGACGGTTAATGGAGTCTTGAAAGTGAACATCAACTCCTCACCCCTCTTTCTGCTTCCTCAATAAAACTTACCTATAAAGAGAGGCATAGTAGTTTAGATGTACACAAAGAAAAATAGTACTTATTATTGCGTATTGGTTGGCTGGTCTATTTTCAAACTACTAATACCCATATGCTAGAACAACCTATTTCCATTTTCTGCAACTCGCCTGTGCTCAACTATAAGAAAAATTTAGAGTGGAATTCAAGGAGAAATATATCCTTGTTTTCCTTCCTTAGTTATCTCCTTCTCCTCCCTTAGTGTCCTTACCAGGTTAGTGCACTAAAAATCGAAACCTACTTAATCTGGAGACTAAAGTTTTTTTGTTTTTCTCCTTTTGGGGTGCATCAAATTTATTTATTTTGCTTTGTTTCAAGTTCCAATTGAGGTTTCAAATCACTAATCTTTGCTAAAAGGAATCATCGATTTTGGTTTTGCTCATTTTCAGCTAGCAACCACGGAGTTCCCGAATCAGTCATCGGAAGGGTCTTCTTCCCAGAAAAAAATGGGAAGAGGGAAGATTGAGATTAAGCGGATTGAAAACACCACGAATCGACAAGTCACCTTCTGTAAGCGCCGTAACGGCTTACTCAAGAAGGCGTATGAATTGTCGGTGCTATGCGACGCCGAGATTGCCCTTATCGTCTTCTCGAGCCGTGGCCGGCTTTACGAATATGCTAACAACAGGTTAATTTTAATTTTGCTTCCAAAAATCTCACATCCCATGATCCTATGCTTCGTTTCATCATTCATGCTTAGCCTTTTGTTTCATCTCTATTTCTTTGCTTTTAGTGGGAGTTTTCTTTTTCTTCTCACCTTGCTCCTTCCGTTTTAGACTTTCTTTTTCTTTCTTTTTTCTTGTTTGGATAATTTACCGGCCTATACATTTTGATGCTTACATGTGTAGATTTCATCTTGTGTGTCCTAGATCTTTCATGGATTTTATCATTATGTATTTTAACATAACGATTCTATGTAGTTAAGATTGAGTTTAATTAGCCTAACAAAGGGTCACTTGTCTTTCTTTTCTTCTTTTTTGTTTATTTGCCTTTATGAGCTTTAAGAGTATTTATGTCTCTTCTTTGTGCTCCTCCCTACTTCTTTGTTTGATTGAAACTCAGATCTATTGTAATAGATGGAAATGGAACTAGAGTACTACTGGTATTTGTTAGAGCAACAAGTAAAGTTATTAACTACGTACATATCCAAGTCTGTGAAATCAGCTTCCTTTGTATCTCCATTGGTGTTCACTTTGCCATTTCCTCTCTCTCTCTCTCTCTCTCTTTCTCTCCCCTATGCCTAAAAAGTCTGCAACAAAGCTGTCATGCTCCCATTAGCCCTTTTTTTTCCTTTCATTTCTTGATGTTTCCTTAATAACAAGTCAGTTCAGCAAGACAGAAACAAAGAATCTATCAAGAAAATCACGTTATGCCTTCCAAAACTCAAAGGGAAAATGGGTCTCCTTAAGAACAAAGTACAAAGTGCCTCTTGAGCCAGTCAAAGCTAAAATTAGGGTTTACTCAGCCAATGGGGTGTTTGGGTTTTGTGAGTTTTGTTCTCTCTTTATGACCATTTTACCCCTCTCTAGAAGAACATAAGGTGGGTGTGGTTAGGGTTAATTGTCATGCGTGAGCTGCTATGTATACATATGTCTTAGTTTACGAATCTTTGGTCACAGTCAGACATGATCTTTCAGTTCTTCACTTCTGACAAGAAGGTGGTGTCATGGTTTCCCTTTACTGGGGGCTTCCGCTTTATCATCTTTCTTATAATTTACATTCAAATTTTTCTTTTAGTTAACCCAAACGGTGAAAAATGGACTCATATGTAGTTTGAGTTAAAAATGAGCTATTGTCACCCCATTGTTCATACCTCTGAACTCTAAATGTCAGTATTCAGCTTCAGAAGGTGAAAATAATATACACATATCATTATGTGGCTCGTTTTCTGCAGCTCTTCCCATTGCGCTCTTCAGAGATATATATATATATATATAGAGAGAGAGAGAGAGAGAGAGAGAGAGAGAGAGAGAGGGCGAGATTACTTTTGTCCAAAAAAACTGATAAAATTCCTAGAACTAATTTTCATTTGTAAACGTACTCATATAATCAATAGATTACTAATCTGTTCATATTGCTGAAAAGCTTATTATATGTGCATCCATAGAGAGAGAGAGAGAGAGAGAGAGTGAGAGGGGAAGGGAGGGAGGGGTAAAAGGTGAAGTGACAGAGACAAGGGAAGAGGGGAAAAGAAAGAAGGTACGAACCAATGGGAGTAATGCTCCTTTTTGATCTGTTTGGTGCATGGGGAGGGTACAACAATGGCTGCTGAACAGACTCCTCTGATGTCCACACCACAGACCCCAGCAGTCTCCACACACAAAAAACAAAGGCAAACAACTTCTCTCTTCTACACATTTAAGAAGAAAAAAAAAACTAATTTATGAAACTGAAATTAATGAAAGATATTCAATGATTTTGAATGTATCGAGGTAAGTATTAAACTCTGTGTAATGGGTTGAATGACACGTGTCAGTAGAATGGAAAACAGTTGAACCAATCATATTGTGGGATCTTGTTCCAGCGTGGCAGACACAACCAATCAGTGGCTCGACGAAATTAAGGTAGCAGCTTCTCAGACGGAAGTTCCCCACCCTTTATGTCATTCTCTAATATATTTATTAAATAAATCTGTCACATATATTTTATTAAATTACATATGACTCTCTGAAGCCTTCTAAGGAGTAGCTATTATTGCTTATCAAGAAAACCAAAAAAAAAAAAAAAAAAAAAGGAGTAGCTGTTGTTATATTACACTAGGGTGAGAGATAAAATATTTGATAAAAATATACTATCCTTTTGACTACTACCAAATATATTATACAAAAATATTATGCTTCTGAATAATAAAAAATAAATAATAAAATGACAAATGTATAAATTTGTTAGAGAAAATCCTAATAAAAATATAGGGTTATTAGGTGACGGAAGTTAATAAAGGAAATAAATTTTTTTTGAATTTAAATTATAAATTTATTTTAGGTCTCTTTATAAGATAATTATTGGGAAGTTATGTTTGTTTAGACATATTAAGATAATATTATTATAGAAATAAAAATAATTTAAAATCAAAGAAGACATCATAGGGTTGCATAAAAAGATGCCATTTAGATGTTCTAAACGTTACTTTATTATTTACATATAGGGAGGGTTCCGTTGAGATTGGTGTAAAACTTTTTACACTTATATCCGTCAATATTTTTCTATAGAAATCATATTTTGCCAATCCAACTACTGGATTACATATTCCTATCATGCACGCCAAATTTCAAGTTAATCGGAAATTAGGAGTTATGTCATCCATAAAGTGTTTCGAAATTGAAGTTTTGTTTATTAAAAGAAATGTAAGTTTAAATATCAAACACTTCCCAATATCCGATTAACTTAAAATTTGGCATGCATGATATGCATGATAGGAATATGTAATCCAACAGGTTGAATTGGCAAAATATGATTTCTATAAAAAGATATTGATAGGTGTAAGTGTAAAAAGTTTTATACCAAGTGTCAACGGAACCCTCCCCAAGTCCCTATATATATATATATATATATATATTAGATTAGATTACACGGGTACATGAAGCTGTGGAAAAAAAAGGCCAGATAATGACATATTTTCTGGAAAATCAAAGCTAAGCCAAGATTTATATTAGGGCACTGCTAACATTGGCACTTCGACATTGTAGGTGTGATCCAAACCCTGAAAAAAAAAATAATAATAATAATAATGGCCTTAATCAAGCCACTGACCTTCACAAATTTTTTTTTCCTTATATTATAATACTTCGAAATTATCTTTATTTTATGAAAAACAGTTACACGACAACGGATACTTGAGAATAAAAACAAGGTATCAATAAAAATGCAAGAGGCCTATGATGTTTGACATCTGTCTATGTGTCTAAGTGCTCGTCATGCTAGCTAAACTCTTAAATGAAGATTTGGGTCTCTTTGATTTAGGTTTCAAGAACATAAATAATTTTTGAAAAGCTAATTTTATTTTTTATTTTTTTAAATTAAAAAAATTATATATATATATAGGGGAGGGTTCCGTTGATATCTAGTGTAAAACTTTTACATTTACACCCATCAATATTTTTGCATAGAAATCATATTTCACTAATCCAACCGTTGGATTACATATTTTTGTCATACACGTCATGCAGTACCAAATTACATGTTAATCAAAAATTAGGAGCTATGTCATTCACAAAGTGCTCAAAATTAAAATTTTATTTATTTAAAAAAATGTAAGTTTATGGATCAAACACTTCCCAATATCCGATTAAAGTAAGATTTTGCATACATGACGTGCATGATAAGAATATGTATTCAAATAGTTAGATTGACGAAATATGATTTCTATAAAAAGATATTGACGGGTGTGAGTGTAAAAAGTTTTACACCAAGTGTCAACGGAACCCTCCCCATCTATATATCTATATCTATATATATATATATATATATATGAGAATTTTTGGATGTGTACATCTTCTTTTTTCTTTTTTTCTTTTTTTTGGTTTTGTGTTTCTTAAATGGGAAATAAAAATGAAAAAAAAAATGAAAATAATATTTTGATTATTATGGAAAAACATGCTATTTTCAAAGATTTTGTAAGAATAGTTCTCAAAAACTCATTACCAAATGTGTTTGTATGGACATTTTATTTGGTTTTATATCCAGAGACACAAAACAATTCTCAGTTCCAATTACACAAGACCTTAGCTATTTGACAAAGTTGATTGTTCAACCTATATCCAATTGGTTTAGAAAGTGCTAATAATCTCTTATGATATCTAATTTTTTTCCCTATTGATATGGCTAGTGGCTACTAACGTGGTGTATATTTAGAACAAAAAAATGGAAAATGAAAAAATAAAAAATAAAAACAAAAACCATATGTCTTAATGTGGTTGTTGTCACACCATTGGAGAAATAAATTAAGAAAAAATATTAGGAATGAATAGCAATACTCAATTAGCTTTGATAGATCTAATATAAGGTACAAGCTTCCCAAGAAGCTTAATACCATCTTCAATTTCCTTTTTTGCACAAGTTGAGGGAAGGAGGTAGGGAATTTCAAGGAGCTTAACATGTGGAAGTTTTTTCTCCTTTACTTCTATGTAAGGATGGCAATTAACCTGGGAAAGCGAGTATCCTGTCCCGATCCAGTCCTATTGGCATAGGCTTGGGGAGCAAGTAAACAGAGTCGAGAGCGGGGTTAGGAAGAACGTTCAAAAACCTATGCAATTCTAGGTCAGGATATGGTTAAAGGTCGCCTCAATCTGACCCAGTTGACCCATCCCAAATATATGTAAATATTGGCCCCTTTTAATACCTTTCGACTTGACCATGTACATATTTATAATTAATTACTTCTTTTTCATGATTCTATTTTTATATTTAGTATTTGCTTCACCCAAATAATAGACTAGCTAGAATCTATGGGTGGAATGTGTAATTTAGGATTAGTTTTTTTTTTCCCTTTTTAAATGAAATTTATTTTCCATTAGTGGAGATGGCTCGGACTTGACCCAACCCACCCCATCCGAACATGAACTTGAGATAGGTTAGGAAGATGATGCATCGAAAAATATGCAGTCAAGAATAGCTCTCTAAATAACACTTAACCTTCCACTAATATGTTGATTGTCGCAAGGACAATACTAGAAGAGTAGGCAACCACAATTAATTCTCATACTAGAACACTAAGTACGTAGATATAAAAGAAATTCTGATGCAGCGGAAAAATACACGGTCGAGACTAGCTCACCAAATTAATTAACGAGTTTCCACCAATCTATTGATTGTCATAAGAATAATACCAGATAGTAGGCAACCACAATCAATATTTTGTCAAGAATACGAAAGTATGAAAATAAAGGAGAAACTCTTTCTCAATACTATTAATCTCAATAATCAAAGTTTTCACTAAACTGTTTGCAATAATACTTACATCCCTTTATATAGAGAACAAGTCTTACGGAATAAGAAAACCTAGTTCTACTAGAACAAGCAAACCTAGTTTTACTAGAACAAATAAATATTAAACTACCTAGGAAACTAATTAAATTAAAAGCAATAATTAAATAATAATGATAAAGACTCCTAAAATATCTAAATAAACTAGAATCCCGATTCAGCAGCAAGACGTCCAACAGCCCAGTGGTGCGTACGCCGATGTAATTTGTATCATTCTCCCCTATTTGGAGAGAATTCAGCCCCTCGAATTTGCAGCCTCATCCTTAGAGCTATCTTCATAATAAGGAACCAAGTGCTTGACATCGAATAAACTATGAGTACGAATACTACTACCACACTTGTAGCTGCTGATATCGCGGATGGAGTGCTTGATCCGCAATAGTTCGATTGCACAAAAGTGATCGTTCCACACCTTGCATCATTCTCCCTATTCTCCCCTGTTTGGAGAGAGTTCGTCCCCGAACTCTGTGGGTTGGCTTCACAGAAGTATTGATGTCGACCAATCCAGCTGAATAAATACTTTGAGAACTTTTTTTGTTTCAATTGCCTCTAGAATTTGTTTTCCCAAAATTTCATAACAAAAAAAATTTTCTCTGCACCCTTCATCTCATTCAAAATCTTCAGCAATAGAGTATTAACAACACAACAAATATTGTCAACTCCAATAAAATCAGAATGCTTCAACTCTTCAACGACCAAAATTTCATCCTCTTAAAAATCAGCAAGTAGTTTAACACGACAATAAAAATTATTGCTTGAACAATTTTTATTAAGTGTCTCATAGGTTATAGCCTCCTCTTGCCCTTCCAAATTTTCAATAATATTTGGCTCAATATCATCATCATCATCATACTCATCAAAAATAGACAGAGAATTAAAAGCAACTAATTTTTCAGATTTATCATCACCAAAATTATTAAAAGAAAAATTTCCCATGAATTCAAAATTCTTACCTCCTTCAATTTCATTCAAATCTTCATTCTCTACAACAACATCCTCAACACAAACATCCTCAACCAAAACATCCTCAACACTCTCTTTGTCTATAGAACACGGAGATGGAAGTTGACAACTACGACGCTGCTCAAGACGATAACTCTTGAATAGGGCTCGTATCTCGTCTATGATTTCTTGTCGCATTTAGGCTATGCCTCACGAGTAAACACCTCTCCCAGATTGGCTTTACGGCCTCCGGTACGTCCTCCTCCTCAGTCTTGGCATAATGACTAAGAACGAACTAGACTTTGATACCAATTGATGCAGTAGAAAATACGCGGTCGAGACTAGCTCACCAATTTAATCAACAAGCTTCCACCAATCTAGTTGATTGTCACAAGAACAATGCCAAATAGTAAGCAACCACAATCAATATTCTCTCAAGAATGTACATGAAAGTAGGAAAATAAAGGAGAAACTCTCTCTGAATATTATTAATCTCAATAATCAAAGTCTTCACTAAATATTTTGCTATAATACTTACATCCCTTTATATAGAGAACAAGTCCTACGAAATAAGAAACCTAGTTCTAGTAGAACAAGCAAACATAGTTCTACTAGAACAAATAAATATTAAACTACCTAGGAAACTAATTAAATTAAAAGCAATAATTAAATAATAATAATAAAGACTCCTAAAATATCTAAATAAACTAGAATCCCGATTCAGCAGCAAGACGTACGTCCAACAGCCCGTGGTGCGTATGCCGATGCAATCTGCATCAAATTCTCTCTCTGAAAATTATTAGTCTAAAAAATCTACCATGTTTGTCATAAGGCTTCAATCCTTTATATAGAAAACTAAAGCTATAAAATAAGAAATCCTAATTCTACTAGAACATATTAAACTAACTAGGAAACTAATAAACTTGAAGCAATCATAACAGGGAAATAATTAAAAGTCTTAAAAAAAATACCTAAATAAATAGAAATCCGGAATAAGCAAAATTGTCGCTATGTGAATTTTCCAGGTTTGACTAGATTATGCTAGTTTAATTAGATTATCCAGTGTGCGACTTTTTGTTGAAGAGGCCCCATGTGCGACTATTTCTGGGTTTAACTTGTTTAACTAGATCATCCCAAGTTCGACTTTTTGTTGAAGAATAATGGATCAACCTCTAGGAGCAATTGGCGCATGGGTCATAAAAACGTGAATAATATCTACTTCTCTTGATGTCTTAACGATCCAAACCCTCCATAAAATCTAAAACCAAACACACGATGCGATCTGCATCAAAAGAGATAATCATTAATAGGAAAGGGTTGGGATAAAGAAGCCTTGTCCCAAACCCGCTCCGTTACCATCCCCACTCCTATGTCCTATTTAATGCGTTTACATAAAGAATAGTGCGAGACAATGATTTTTGCCTTATATCTAATGCATTTACATGGACAATAGTACAATAGATTATTTTTATTTTCTTCCTTTTCTTCTTGACTTTTTATTAGGAACTAATATTCTAATATTAGTAGTTCTAGGATTTTTATGAATTAAAATTTTCTTTCAATTTTCCTTTTCATCTAGCATTTTTTGTCCAGAGGGTTATTAGTTGTTATCGACCTTTTCTTTTTAAAATCACTTTCACATTTGTCAATGCTATATAACATACACAAAATTAGGGCTAAACACAAACACAAGCACATGCAATGACTGACACAAATTCATACACAAAAATTAGGGCTAAACATTGTTATCTCCAAAATTTAGACTCAAATTCATCAAAATTAACAACCAAACTTTGCTACACAATAATCATATTTTGCACTACAAAGGAACTATTAACTCATACAGAACTTTTGAAATTTATTTGGCTAATTATTTACAAAATTATATGTTAGGGTTTAAAATAATATATACATATCTTAGCATAATGTTGGGTTAAAAATAATAAACATAAAAAATGATACAAATCTCAACCTAATATTAGGGTTTAAAATATATAATTGATTTACACAATTATAATTTTTTGAAAAATTATCAACAAAAAAATGACTACAAGGGGGGGGGGGGGGAGATGGAGAGAGAGAGAGAGAGAGGGGAGGAGCATACCTGGTGGTTCAAAATAGGTGAACTAGCCAGAGACTTGGTGATGATGGCAAACAACACATATGGAAATGGATGGCGATGGCGATAGTAGTGGTTTGAGGAGGATGCAGCTGATTGTAGGTAGGTGATAGTAGCAGTTTGAAAAGTGTTAGAGTATAATAGAGTTATTTTTGTTCTTAACTCTATCTTCAATTTTAGCATTGTCTTCAAATTTATGATCATCTTCAGTTGGGTCATTTGCGTATGTAATGTTTATCTTATGAATTAATAAACCAGGTAGGGGTTTGCCTTAACCCCCACCTTCTTAGCACAAGGTGTTTTATTTTTATTTTTATTTTTTAAAAAAAAATTCAACATTGTAAGTATCGATTGGTTTGGCTTGATACCAAGTTAGATTGCTAGGTATTAGAGTTTAAGGTTAGGTTTTGATGAAAGTTTAAGGAGAAGTAGAGAAGAGAGAGAGAATGAGAATATAAGGTTAGAGAAATACGGCTATCTCTCTCCCTTATGTATTATCAATATAAAAGAGTAACAAAATGATAACATTACCCTTACAATAAGGAAAGAACAAAAATAACTTTATAATACTCTAACAAGAAAGATGGGAATTGTAGGAACAATGAGATGGATAATAGCGATAGCAAGGTGTCAAATACCTAGGATGAGAGAGAAAATGGAGGAAGTTTCAAAAACATTTGCACAAACACTCCATTTAGAACCAATTCTAAATAAAATAGCATTGATTTCAATTGAACAGAATTAAATTGAATTGATTTCTAATTCACCTATTTGGAATAAAGAAAATGAAATAGAATTCTAAATCAATTCTATTAGATTACAATATTTGGAATGAAACTGATTTTTTTTTTTTGGGGGGGGGGGGGGTGGACAATGGGACTGAAAATGAATTCAGTCAGGTGTTTTTCTTGTATTACCTCTATTTGAAATAAACTCTTCATGTTGTATAGGGATTGAAACCAAGGTTAAGTGTATAGGTGTATTTATTCAAAGCATTTTTTTAGACATGCATCTTCATGTTTGTTAGGAAGTGATTATAACTATATCTCTATGGCCAAAAAATAAAAGTATGAGGATTGATAAATGATAGATAATAAGGTAATTTCCTCTAGAGTCAAGAGGAATTGTGCAGAGTTACTTCTTGGTTGCATGACTTAATTAAAATGCAACCTTAATTATTTTTTTCTAAGTTAACATCAAACTTTATCAATACTGTGGATTAAATTCCAAATAAACCAATCAATTGTTGGAGCCTGAGGTGTTGCGTAGGTTTTTCAACCCACATAAGTGCTCTCGGTCAATATTCATGGCGAGCCCCACTCCTACATACCAACAATTAGTCTCACAAGAATTTGGCATCGATTCACAAAGATTTGACATTGGGCCGGGATGAAGACCATTCCTAAAATAATTAGGAAATTTGATTTATTAATACTACGATCATTAAAGCTGATCCTTCAAGCCAAGGCCAAGTAATTGGGATAGGGTTTGCTGGATGTAATCTAGACCAGGGTGTTGGCTCGCCGTGTCTCAACTCTCAAGTCTCTAGTACTCAATCTTTCTATGATCTCAAGGTCAGAATAAGCCAACCCAAAATACTCAATCTCTCAAGTCCCATCTCTCTCTAATCCATTATGACTTATTAACAAGTTGATGACTTGCCGGATTGTCTCATGTTAGATATTGAATTATCATGCAACTTTTTCAAAAGATAAAGTGTGAGGCACAATTGCAAGATTTTGATTCCTTGAATACAAAATTATCAATTACTACTTACCTTTTTATATTTACTAGTTGGAGTACACGTGCGTTGCACGTGGACCATTTTGATTTATAGTTGTTTTCATAAATAATAATAATAATTTTTGTAGCTCACTTCATAGAATGTAAAATAATTTAAGAAAATACAATTTCTCAAGAAAAAATCACACACAAAATAAATAAATAAATAAATCGAGAGAGAAAAAGAAATAATCCAGTAAACAATTAAGTAAAATTTTGGAAAACATTGCAACAATTAGAAATTGATAGAAATTAATATTAATTAAAATAAAAGGTTATATTAAACATGTAATGAAAAGTAGTATTTTTAAATTAATACTTAATTTTTTATATTGTTTTTTATTTTCTATTGTTTTGCTTCACATGATATTACTTCCTTTTATACTCTCTATCTCTCTCATTTATCTTCTCTCCTTCTCACTCTTTCTTTTACTATTCAAAATCTGAACTCCACCTACTATCATGTCTTAGTTATTTTCTCCTTAGCCATGCCAACCGTTATAGTAACTATGACAGATGTACACTTTGTAAAAATAAAGGAGAATAGTTTAAAAATAATATCAACAATTATTTACATATCTTGTGTAATTGTGACAAATGTAAACTCATGGGAAGTATAAGATTATGGTACGTGATTTTTTATAAAATATTATTTGTTTTTTTTTTTTTTTCGTAGTGGTTTATTTAAATATTAATGATATTTTATAATTTTAACAAGTAGTTCATGATCATTAGAGTTTATAAACAATATATATTAAAAGGCTAATCAAAACTTGGAATGTAAAAATAGGGAAGAAATGTATAGGAATGAAAAAAGGAAGAGAGTTGGAGTAGAAGAAAAAGATAAAGGACCATAAAAGTTTAGAAACCTAAGTAGAATTTAATAAGAAAATAGTTAAATAATAAGACTTTTGTCTTTATGGATTTTATTAAGGATATAAAGAGGTAATTAATTTTAAAAATGAGGGTATAAAGGTCAATCAAAAGTTTTTCTGACATTCACCTTTTTATAGGTAGTATAGATTATGAGTTCAAAAAAAAAAAAAAAAAATTGATGATGTCGTTGTGAGTTAGAAAAAAATATGTAAAAGCTTATAGTTAATTTATTTTTTTAATTTATAGAATTAAGATAATACTCTAATAACTAAATAAAAGTGGCCCCCACAAAAGTGAGCTTATGGCTTTGCCACTAGCTAATTGTGAACCAAGACTTGTTGGTTATAACATCCACCAACTTTATTATGAGTTCAAGTCCCACCTGGCCTATCTCAAGAATCAAATTTCTAATTCCTAATATTATTAATAATTTCCTAACTTTGCTTCCATAACCATGCATATTCTCTCCATGTTTATGGGTATGTATAATGGTATGTGTACTCAAATCAATTAATTAAATAAAAGAGATGTAACCCATTAGGCCGGGCTTTGTGTGATGTGGATGGAAGTTGTAATGGCTGAACTACTTAATTCGTTCCCTTCTTCTTCCTCTCTACTTTCTTCATATTTCATCATATTTTATTTAATTTTATTTAATTTTTTTCTAAACAAAATAAAATAAATAAAAAACATTTTAAGTTATCTCATCAGCCTACTCAAGTCCAAACCATTGGGATCCCTCAGGCTCAGAGATTCTAAACAGGGAGCATGCAGATCCCAAAAACACAGTTTCTCCCCCAAAACTGACTTCTCTAGTTGGAGAATGCATTAGAGATTTACCTAAAACAGTAGGTCCTTGTGGTATTTCAATGCTTGACAAGCACAATTGTAAAGGCATACAAAGTGGTGAGGTGAGGGGAGGGTCTAAGTTTTAATTTTTGATTTTTCTTTTGTCTTTTTTAGCAGTGTACGTAGTTTTCTAAATGTTACTCTTTTAAGAACTATATTTTTTCTTTCACAATATTTCTGAAGGACCCTACATTAGAAATAACATGATCTTCCTTTACTTTGCTTCGAAACATGCCACTAGAAACAAACTAAAATTGTAACTACACTTATCACACAATTGTTCTAAGTATTATTCATTTGTTTCTGAGAGGAAAACAACTGTTAGTTGTAGCAGATATAGAAGATTCATATTTACATAAAGATAGTGTATTTATGAATGCTTTTTACTCTGTATTATCGTTTCAGAATGTTCCAGATGGATCCTTCACTAATCTGGAAGGCATTTTATTTGTTTTTGCAGTGTCAAATCAACAATTGAAAGGTACAAGAAAGCAAGTGATACCTCGAATCCGGGATCTGTTTCTGAAACTAATGCCCAGGTAAATTTTGATTACTGATTAGTATAAATTAAATGACCAGAGTGAACCTAAAAATGTTTAAAAGTGTTCCATGTGAGGTCATTTTAATCTCGTAGCTGGCCTTGTTCCATGTAGCAGCGTGCATTTGCTAAAAATTACTTAAGTCCCATTCTATGAAATCCAAATAAAGTATCCATGTTAATTTCTCGAATAGAATTAGTTCAAGGTTCCATACTATAGTGTAATGGCCTGTCTAGGATCTTTACATCATAGTTACTTTTTTGTTTGCTTTTTTCCAATTTCACTGCCATAATTGTCAGTGGAGCTGTCATTATATGTTCCAACTTATGCTAGTTGAATTCTCTAATAGCTTGGGTATACTAGCTTAAGGAATTGAGAAACATTCATTTGATCATGAGGAAAAAGATTCAAGAAATTTTCAGGTTCTACTGTCTACATGATTAAATATAAAGAGATATAGAGAATGAAGGAGATTGTAACTAAGATCAAAATGTCTCATATAAATAGAAAGAAGAAGATTATGACTAAGACCAAAATGTCTCATATACTTAGTTCTTCTTGCAGCATTTTTTATTGTGATTGCATTGGGTGGGCTTCTTTTTTCTTTAATCCATGAGATTTAAACCATAAACCTACCGTACCCCACCTATTTACCACCTGAGCTAACGAGGCTGTAAGTAGATTATCTTACCTGGTGAAAGAAACCAAATTGTCCTTTGATTTGAAAGAGAAATACAATTTAGAATAGTACAAAGTAGATCCTATTCTCGACAGGAAACTAATAGTAACATAATCTCTTCACAAAAATGTAGAAAGTTGAGTCCTCACTATAGTTGATATTATAGGATAAATTTTTAAAAAATCATGAAATGCTACTATTTTGAATTTCCACTCCAGTTGTGATAATGACCATTATTCTCTTGAATTTTTCCATTTTATTTGGATGCCCAAAGGCGCCCTTATAGTGTATTCACCATAATCAAAAAACAGTCAGGCTTAAGAGAGTGAGTGTGTGTCTGTGTGTGACATTTACCAAGTTTAACCATTTCTATACAAATCTAAACAAATGTGGCTCCTACTTTTGTCAGTGTTGACGAAGTCAGTTTTGCCATTTTTGTTACCAAAAAAACTTTTATCAATTCTACTCTTAAACCCTTCTACAAGAGGATGGATACAGATAATGTAGTAAGGAGCATCTGCATAGCATGCCAGCAGGCCTAATTAGTGATTAATATCCTTAGTTTTTCAATGAGATTCTCTAGCTAACACTATTACTTGATATACATGACCTCAGTTTTACCAGCAAGAATCCTCCAAACTGAGGAGACAAATCCGGGATATACAGAACCTAAATAGGCAAGTTCATGGATACTATACTAAGATCATTGTGAGACACTACGCAGTTGGACATTTTCATAAAAAATTTTATTTCCAGGCATATTATGGGTGAGGCTCTTAGCTCATTGACCTTTAGAGAACTCAAGAACTTGGAGGGAAGGTTGGAGAAAGGCATTAGCAGAATTAGATCCAAAAAGGTATTATACATCACTCTTTGGACTCTGCAATATCTATTAAGCTCTTTCATTTTTTTATTTTTTTTTAAATTTCTTTTTTAAAAAATATTCAAGGACAAGTGTCTTTCTTATGGACTGACATGCTCAACTTCTGCCAGAATGAATTGCTGTTCGCCGAAATTGAGTATATGCAGAAGAGGGTAATGTTTGCTTCTTACTCCATAAATAATCTTTATGCATTAAGAACTTGCATGATAAATATAAGAAGTCAACTTATAATTGTTTTATTGGTATCGCTACCTTGGGATCGATGGTTGAACCTATATATGCCATTTCATTTGAGGGACCAACTCCCTTACAAATTCATATTCTTCTCCCTTATGGAATGTTATCCAAGACCCTTCATTTTTTGACTATATCATTACCAGCCATTTTTCTCGTAAATTAACTAGTCTCTTGCATAGAGAATACATTTCAGTAACTTTACAATGTTCCCTTAATATAAAAGCTGGCTTGTGGTGGTTTTGTTTTCATGATTGAGGTCAAAATGTATACATTGTGCAGGAGATTGAACTGCAAAATGCTAACATGTACCTACGAGCAAAGGTCTCTCTCTCTCTCTCTCTCTCCATATGTGTGTGTGTGTGTGTGTTGGTAATTAGATGTAAATGACAGAAATAATGATGGGATGGTGCAGATAGCTGAAAATGAGAGAAACCAACAACAAACAGAGTTGATGCCAGGACCTGTGTACGAGACCATGCCTAGTTCACAACCATACGATCGGAGCTTCCTCGCTGCAAACCTCCTGGAACCCCCTAATCACCATTACTGTCGCCAGGACCAAACCCCTCTCCAACTTGTGTAAGATTCTACTCCATCTTCCATAAACACTTGTTAAAACCCCATCACTATTACCAACCATGATTTAAATGCTTTAACAAAAAAATTGGTTTAAATGCATATCAAATATGCACTTGCTTTTAATTAGGGGGATTATAGATTGGCCTGGCTACGGACAAATAATTAGATATCAATACAAATTAGAAGTAATTCTTAGTTAAGTTAGTAGTCATTTGTATTGATATGTAATTATTTGCCCATATATGACCAAACCGATCTGTAATTCCCCCCCTTAATTATATTTCAAGACAAAAGTGATTGAGTGACAGAAGTGTACATCTTGGGCACACGTTATATAATGATTTCCTATACTTATTGGTAATAAGTTAGTGAAATTTCGTCCCGTAATAGTTCTCCACTTCTTTACAGGTGACTTGATATATGTGCTGAGACATATATGCATATGTTTATATCAATGTATGAATCTCTTTATTACAATTTTTGATGCAGTTAACACGCCTGGGGGATGGGGCAAGGCCTATACATCTTGTGTTCTGCCTCTGCCTTTCTGCTTGCTTCCAGTTCGTATGAAGTGATCTATGTGATTCCGGTCGGATTCAATCTGTCATTACTCTGCGAAATGGTGAGAACCAGATTGTCCAAGTTCAACAAAATGAGGGCCTCCACCTAGCAAGTTCTCTATAAGACTATTAACTCTGTTGTTGCAAAAGGTTTCGCCGTGTATGATGCAACTGAACCCCATATTTTTCTATGACAGAGGAAACTCGATCAACTTAGCTAGTATTCATGCAATTAATTTTTCTTGCTCTGAGAATGCTGCTTTTTCTTCTTCTTCTTCTTCTTCTTCTTCTTCTTCTGTGTTTTTTTTTTTTTTTTGTGCATGGTTTGTAGTAGCTTTTGGATTTCAAGTGTTTAACCATGTTTGCTATCATTGTGAATGTTATCTGCATGTTTTTGTAGCTCTGCAACCGTTGGTAATTTCATAACCAACTCTGATTTGCAATAGAGGGCATTCTAGCTAGCTCCCAACATGTACAATCCTTTTAAATTGTACTTCAGTTTTTCTTACTTGGTTTGAATTTGTCTAGAAAGAAAATTTTAAATTTGTGGTGAATGGATTAATATATGGGTTCATGGGGAACCAAGGAAAGAACAAATTGGTTCAGGTATGCAATTACTAGGTAAATAAAAGCCACTACCTGCATCCCTATACTGCATTATGCTGCATTAGAACAAGAATCATGAGGCAAAATGTAATTACCAGGGTGGCATTAATCTAACAAAAATGAAGAGTCTAACTCGCATGACAGCCCATCATTGCTTTTTTGTAAAGACAAACTCTAAAACATGCAAACTTATGTCCGAAATGTGGGTTGTCTGTATTAATTTTATGGATGCTAGCACGCTTATCTGCATGTTTGGATGCCCGGGTATCAATTAAAAGTCTCGCAATGACAGACCATCATGTAATTAAGTGTTTTTGAAAACAAAATTGAAAAACCCTTTTGATTTTAGCTCAATCAATGGTTATTATATTATTATCTCAACGCCACCAGAAGGGAGGGGTGAATTAGGTCGACCAATTTTCTGATTATATTCTAAAACTGACCCCCAACACATCTTACAAGATATATATTCATCACACAAATCAATCACCACCACATAAAACACACAATATGATGTGGAAAATCCCCCAACACGTCCGGCCTACAGGATATATATATATATATTCATCACATAAATCAACCATCACCACATAAAACATACAATATAAAGTGGAAAACCCTTAAATGAGTAAAAACCACAGCCCAACCATAATCTATATCTATATCTATCTATCTATACTACCTATAAAAGGATGGCTCCTAGAAAAACTATTGATTTTCTAAAATACCCTTATTCTAAAATGCAATGAAATCAACAACAGAAAAAAAAAAAAAAAAAAAAAAACATAATTAATTAAATCATGGAGAAACCTACTTTGATTAGAGTTCTACAATCCTATTCCACTAACCCATACATTTCCCTTCCCCATACCCTACTTTAGTTAGAGTTCTATAATCTTATTCCATTAGCACATACATTTCCTTCCTATTAACTCATTCGGTTTTTGCAGCCAAAATTCATCTCTCATTATGTATCTTTTTAGTATCCCTATACCAACCCTATGAATTTTACATTCATCTTGTCTTATTCTTAGTTGGAGATTGAAAATCCCACATCAAAGGTATAGTTTTCTTTATTTTTTATATTCTATGTTTTTTTTTTTCTTCCTTTTTTTTTTTTTTTTTTTTTTTTTTTTTTTTTTTTTTTTTGGTATGTGCTTAATATCTCTTTGATGTTCTCTTAGAGATTCAACGTCTCACTATAAGAGGTATCTTTTTTTTTTTCTCTTTTTTTTTTCCCCCTTTATTTCTATATTTTATATTTTACCTTATGTTTATAGTGATTTGTTGAATACACTATTTCATTGAGACAATGTGTTGTAATTAAAGGTTATTGTTCCTATATATTTTATCATTCTTATGTCGATCATTCCCATTTTTTTTACTTGATAATTTTGTGGATTGGAACTAGTTATAGAATACCAGTTGTGCAAAGGTTTTTATTTTCTGAATCCATTGAATGTAAATACATATTAATTTTGTTTTAGGTTTTTGGATGATAACTTCGAAGTTGTCTTGTTTAAATCCAGGGTACTCAATAATTTTCTGCTTCATAAATATTATTATTATTTAATGGTTTGATGTCTGTTGATTTAATATAACATCATTGAAATTGAAACAGGAAGAGATTAGCAAGATTTTACTTTTAGAAATTCACAGCCAAGTAATCTTTCACTTCCTTAAACTGTTTTCTTTATATATATATATATATATATATATATATATAGATAAAAGAGAAAATGAAAGTGTTATTAAGTATCATAAAGAAACTCAAGATCCTAACTAGGTTAGCACCTTGAGTTCTTTTAATCATATTCTATTTAAGTCCTTGAATATACATACAATAAACATATTACTTAAAATGGTTCACGTGCAACTGTATACAAACTAGTCCACTATAAAAGTGACTTATAATTAAGACTTTATTAAAAAATACATACAATCCTAGATGCTCCATCAGATATCCTAGTCTTCAATCTCCACTTGTAAACCGAAGCTTTATCCAAAGCTTAGCCTCTCATGCAACTTTCAAGACCTCCTAATTGAACAACTCCTTCAATGAATGATGGATAATTAAATGTAAACCTAGCTACTAAAATTTTCCCTATGAGTCAACTGGGATATATGGTGTAGAAAACCTATTCAAAAATGAATCACCATGACTGGATATATCAAGCTCTCAAGCAAGTCTCTCTCAAGATGACGTATATGTAGCCTCCAAAATACACTCTCTTGCTTAATTACCTCATTCCTAGCGTAAAATAAGGTTATATATAGGTAAGTTTTGGAAGCAAAAATGGCAATAGAAATATAGAATGATCATATTACGTTAATCATGGCCCTGGCACTGCATTTTTTAAACGATGAATTGTCTGCAAGCAGAAGAACCTTGCTGCCAGTGTATCTTAATTCGAATGATCCATGTCTTGCCTAGTAGATTGACCTTTCGAGACATTGATTGTTCGAACGGTAAAGACCATAGCTCGAACGATTCCATTAGGATTTCAGAGAAATTAGCTGCTCAATTAAGCTTTGAAAACTAATGATAAAGTAATAAACCACCAAAATTACTATAGAGAAATGTAGGCCAAAAGTCTAAGCCCGTAAGGTTCAAAATTAATAGGTCTTATTCTTACCATGCCTAATGTATAGTGCCGATCACATAAGAACAAAATCTTCAAAGCCGATGAGGATAAACCTTGATGGGCACCACAGGACATGAAGACTCAATAAAAATACAACTACACGACATTTTTTTTCACTGGAATTAGCCGACAAATAAACAGGATTTAACATTTAAAAAGTACTATGTAAAAGGAAAAATTGTAAGGTCACGTGTGGGTTATGTTTTTGTGTCTTTGCTTATGTGGCCCTACATATACAGTTGGCCCACCACTGGGCACAGTCGTGGCAGCATTGGTCCTTTGGGAGTCACATGATCACTACTCTGACAGAGTGACAGTGGCACGTCTCACCAGTCGTAGCCCAGACCCAAGCTGTCCCAGTAATATGTTTTGCATAAACCCACCCGATGCCCTTAAATTAACTTCAAGGCAGAGGATAACCCCTTTATTTTTTATTTTTTATTTTTAATAATCAAATGAAGGTCAAATTTTAAACCCCGACCTCCCACTTATAAACCCAGACCTCCCACTTATAAGAGAATGAATACCACAAAATGAATGCCACAATGGCACATTATGCCGGCCGTGGTTGCTCCTTTACGTTACTTATGTACTATGGTGTTGCAAGCATTGCCATCATTTCAACTATAAAGCAAAGGCCATTTAGGCATGCAATAGTATTGCTTCAGGTTGTCTTTTCCAAAATAAGAAATCTAGATTCAAGAGGCCTATCCTGCTTTCAAGACTAGAGTAAAATTCTTTTCCAAGTTTACTTTCTCGACAAGTGGAATCGTTAAACCCCTTTATAAGCCCACCAAACAAACTAAATCCAATATCATGCAGTGTTCCTCGAATCCGGCGTACTATCTGTTTGCATCCAGAGTAAGCCACAATATGGTCCAAGAGAGCAAGGGACATCATTTTAGTGAACTACCAAAACAGATTAACACTTAACTACTACTGTTTTGGGAAAAAATTAAGGGCAACACCCTCATGTTATCGTGGGATTGTGGACCAAGAAACAATAAAATCATGAACCCACACTGGTACTTGACAAGCATATGGTTTCCAAAATTAGAAAAGCAAATAAAAGAACATCTTAAAGCAATTTCACCATTGTAGCTAGTAAGTAATTTCGATTGACTGACTAAAATTAATATACAATAATCGCATACAGCTACATTCTTCATCCTTATATCTCTCAATGTTCAAGATCCGGACTCTAAAGCACACAGCGTGGTACATTCATATGTTGTCTATTATGGACAAGAAATAAACATATCTCAAACTGTGCAGAGCCAAGTGTGAGAAGAGACTGAAGGCAAAACCTTCTTCCCTCGTCTCATACTGTAACTCCAGTTTGTTCCAAAATGAGTGTGGAAGTGAGAGAACTTTGTCCTCTTCACCTCATAATTCTGCATTTCCTAATAAATTTGTTCGAGAAATTTACATGTCTACTCCATAAGCCCCGTACCTCAGGAAACCCGATCTCGAGCCACGGCTTTGCCGGGCCACTGAAATGTATAACAGCAGCAGTTTCCAATATCTCTTGGTTAACTTCTGGGAATCGATAACCTAAACCAGCCACATGCCACGAAGGATCAATTGGGTGCACATGATCTTCAAAGGCAATCAAGGCAGGTGGAAGGACTCCTGGATGCCATAATCCCAACCCAGAATTGAGGTTCTGTGAAATAACATAATAATATTATGGCAACAAAGAAGGATGAATTTCAAACATTAACATCTAAGAATATTACAGTATTGAGCAATTGAAACGTTAATAAGTTTTTATATCTACAGCTGCCCTGAAATGCAATTTTAGCAAGCTAAATGTATGATCTCATAATACAGAGAGATGGTTTTTCCAATCTCATGTATATAGCAAGAAACGTCTTATAATTTCTTTCAGAACATCCGTTCACTTTTGCAGCTTGTCCATTGGCCTGGGTGTATTGGGAATGGAAGGCAGTATATCTTGCCACTGCAAGGCCCTCCTTGGTTCTTGGAAGTCATGAGAGAAGGGAAAATAAAATGCTAAAAATACACAAAATTCGCTTCCTTGTTTAAGCATTTTCCCTCATTCTCTGAGTTCCAAAAGGAGGGTAAATGAATAAAGAAATGGGTTTCCATGGTTTTATTGTTAGAGAAGAATTTATTTTAATATGTCCTCAGGAGTTACTAAACATGATAATCAGCATTAACTGCACTCCATCTTGAGATTGACATGAAAAATGCGTTGAAAAATATTTTTGTCACAGTATCCAATTACCAGCTTATTAAATTAAATGAAGAGAATATACTTACAAGTTTAAGCCACTGATGGTAAGTTTTTGTAATGTTAGTGCTCCTCCACTCTTGAAGATCAAAGACATTCATCCCATATAACCATCCACAACGATCATTGTCAAACTTGGATGAAATAATAGGGTTTGAAAAATTAAAGTAGTCCTCGTATTTTCTTCCCAGGCAACAATCATCTCCACACGATGAATTAACTGCACCAACAACTTTGCCATTGAGATCCATTTCCCACAGAGACGATAAGTCATGTTGTACTACAACATCATCATCCAAGAACACAATCTTGTTGAGATCTGGAAACAGCTGTGCATTTCATGAAAGTCAGATAACAAATCAACTTTCAATAAAGGTTCATGTTCAACAATATTTTTACTTAATCAGGCAAGATACTATGAAGAATTAGTAAATTACCTCTGGGATATAAATCCGGAGATGATTCATAAGGGAGAGGCAGCTGGGGCTTAAAGCCTCCAATTTTCTTACATGCTCTCCCTCATATCTGAAGTCATCTTCTTTTAAATTGTTGTAGTAATGGCTCCAAATTAAACGATGGATCTCTAACATCTCCTTAACTCCAACATTCACTTCCTGAGACCAATCGTATTGGTGCAATCCCTTGACTTCCACCACTGCAGATTCAATAGAATTGATCGCAAACCACGCATGCATTGGAGTGTAAGTTTTCTTGTCAGTGACTACATGAAACACCAATTTCTCAGGGTTGGCTGAGTTTTGGATGGTAGAAGAGATGACAACAGAGGCAGCAAGGACATTATCAGTAAGGAGAACAAGGTGGTGGAAGGAAGGGTCAGTAAGGCGAGAAACAGTTTCGGGGGAAGGTAAGCGAGATCGGGCCATAGCATTTACCGCATACTCTTCGGCCAATTTGAGACAAAGGCAATGTAGGCTCTTGGGGACACCATGTGATGCTAAATGCCAGAAAATTGACTCACGCTGTCTGGCAGACTGGACCTTGTGCTCCATCTTCAAAAGCTGCATATGAGGAAAAGAAATTTGCACTAATTGGCAAAAGGATTGCACTTGATATCATAAAACTGGCATAACAGTAACCACTAAACATGCAAATTAATGACTTGAGAGCTTTACTACTTATGGAGTTTGATGTTTGCACGGAGTGGTTTCCTATCAATCAACCACATTCATTAGGTGCATCAATAGTTAGCCTTGGAGAGAGTCTAGGTAGGAAGCATTTTTTCAGTGTTCTTTGAAAAAACTTGACAATACGATCCCCAATTTTTCTTGGACTACTTAAGAAATGAAAAGATTGCTCTTGGCACTCTGCTCATGATATCGCAGGACCATCTGAGTAAGCAGCTCATGCCTCCCCTTTCTTCTTAATATCCCATTAATTGCATGACATCATAGAGGCTTCCTAGGATATGGCTTAAGTAGCTAAAGTACTCATAAAATGGAGCCACATCCATGTTGGTCATGACACTCAAACAGCATGCTAGAGTCTAGACACATGTCAGACACACTAAATATGACAAGAATTTGGCAATGAATTTTTGATGTCATGGATGTGGCCGAATTGAGTAAAACCTGCAGTATACACCTCAGGATAACTGTGATGATCTAATATAAGAATGAATAATGATTGATAAAATAAAATACAAGGAGAAGTAATATGAAATTGAGATATCCTAACTATCCTACTTGTGTGCTGTTAAGTCATAACCTGAAATATGGTCGGCAGTAATTCCAACCAGATGATTTTGAGTCATACTCTCTGAGTTGAATTGCTGTCGGGACAGCAGCCATTACATGGCAATAAGTTAATACATTCCATCTACATACACATACATATAAATATAATTAATTATTTGGGTCTAAATTAATATTAATTGGCATGCCTTCAAATAATAGAAGTCCTACCGTTTCTCAGTATTATGAGATCAAATGGTAATATATTATCTTGTATCTTGCTTTTTGACATCCACTCTTGTACTCTTGTAATTAGATATACAAAACTCAAATTCTTCTTCCTCAAATGGGTGATTACAGAATCTTGGGTATATTTATAATCTTCAATTGAAAAATACGTAAATCAATAAAATCATTAACATTAACATATCTATATATGATAAATTAAATCTAGTTTTTGCCTCCATTTGAACCAAAAGAAATAAATCTGGGTTTCCAATGACCTTATTGGAAACAAACTTTCCTCCAAATTACACTTAAAACCAAATTTATACTGCTATGTGCCGAACCTAGCTAGGCAGAAACTTCAGGGCCCTAACAAAACCTCATGAAAAGCAGATTTTAACTTCTAGCCAAAGACACTGACCATTTCCATGATACACCAAAACTAAATAGAAAATATTATATCTCACATCAAAAAACAAGGCACATTAATCCTCACAAATAAAAGTTGATTATAATCAAGTCCGAAGGTACATGCACTCAAAACTAAAAATATATTGCAATTATAACTGGATAAATAAGTTGGCTCCCCTAAACTATAAACTTGAGTTCTTCATGAAAGGAGTCATATACTGCTATGTGGACACTGACATGAGTGTTACGCTTAGACATAGACAAGGTAACATAAATGGAAACTCTGAAATATTTAGACACGCATAAACAGCAAAACATGTGTACCCAAAAATCCTTTTTGCAGGGGGATATACTAACGGTTAGTTAATGAGAAGTTGTTCCAACAACTTTCCCTTCTTCAATAAATTTGTGAATTATTCCAAACCAATATGTCATCAGTTTCTTTCAAATCTCACATTCTGCGCAAAAGTGCTGTAGCCTTATGATTGTAAATATATAAAATCACCACAGATTGTATGGGATTATTAACCAATTTGTCAATTGCCTATCAACAGAAATTCTTTACTAATCTGAACATAGCAATAAAATTTCAATAGACTACATTACTTACTTAAGCTACAACAATCTGCTTCTTAACTGACCCAACAGCCGCATTTCATGGTCAAAATAGGTATCCACATTGATGCCCAATTAGCATTAATTTAAGTCCCATGAAATTTGAAATAAATGAGTCCTTTCAAGTGCTTAGTTCTTCACTTCTTTCTCTCCAGTGATCACTAGAATTAATGGTATACAATAATCAATTCTCCACAATGTAAACAAAACCCCAGCTCAACCAAGATTTAGCAACAAATTTTTTAGTGAGGACTTACAAGTAGCTTCAGCAATTGCTCATAAAAATTCAATCAAGATCAATAATAACTATTGTTGCTAATCTAGGATCTTTTACAGATGGAATTATCATTCTTCTTCTTTTTCATTTTCTTCATTAGATCTTTGATAGATCATTGTTAGAAGAAAATTCATTAATACACATCGATATGAAGCTCACATTGAAAAATTAGAAAGCTTCAATAAGAAAAGTAAGGAGCATAACTCATGCCAGCTTCTTGAGTACCTATGGACTTAAACAGTCAAGAAGCACCAGAAAAATGATATAAGAAATTTACCATCGTGACCTTTGGTTTTCTTTTATCAAAATTCATGAGGGTGATACTGATCTTTTGTTGCTTAAAACCTATGCAGATAATATGCCATGGTAAGTTACACTAATATATCTTATATATGGTTCTAACACATGTTTGAAATTTAATAATTAAAAAAAAAAAAAATCTCCTATAAAGTCTTAAAACAAAGAAAAAAGCATGGAATTCAATCAAATTAGCATGGAAGTCATAAAACCTATGTTACATGGACTCGGGTATAGGTGTCGGGTGCGGATAGGTGTCCAGGTGTCGGATTCGTCTACTTTCCAAAGATTTCTCACTATTTTAAAATGTCTGGTAAGAGCACCCACACCTATGTCACATGTGTCCGACAAGGGTACTTCACACATTTTGAAGTGTCCATATAACATAGCATAAAACAAGGAAAATAAACTTCTACTCTAGCAATGTACTCCGTATCTGTTTAGAGGTCATAGACATTTAATATTTATAATTATGATTGCATCCCCATCTCTACACCCCAACATATAAACCACAAACTTCATAAAGATGGTGTATCACAGCATATTATGTTTAAAAACCAATCTGGTGTTAGTAATAATATGAATATAAAGACACTGAGGACCATGAACATTGATAACATCTAGGAGAATTATTGCCTTCACAATCCTTTTATTGATCTCCCATCAGCAATTTTTGTTGTAGATAAAAATTTGCTTGGCAAGTTTCATGGCAGCTACATATAATCTTCTTTTATGAATTTTAATTACGAAAGATCTGGTATGCTTACTTGTAATGTTACAATTTGATTTGGCATATCAAATACCAATTCAAATTGTGGAAGGGTGATGACTATGAGAAATGGTTTCACTAGAACAGGTGGAGTTTATTACTAGGAGAAAACAATTGAAACTACTATGAATTTATCCATCTTATTAGGTTCATAAAGTTTTTATTGGTGATCTTAGTCCCTAATTTGATCCAAACTAGGCCACAAGAATTAAAGTCAGAACTAAAAATTCCTCGCAGAATTTGGCAAAATGCATTTCAAAATAAAAAAATGCTTGGCTAACCGCCTTCCCTTTACCATCTAAACACAAAAGATGGGAGCCACGTGGGTCCTAAACTAGTGTGGGTCCCACCCCTTCTGACTAGGCAGTATGGGACTCACCACTCTCTTTAATTTTAATTTTTAGAATGTCAAAAGACTTATTTGTTATACATTTTCTGAATTTAATATTTTGCCTAAATTTTTATCACATTATTAATTTCCTAAATTTTCTTTTAGCCTTTTTGGAAAAGAAAAATCATAAAAATATAAACAAATAAAAATGGTAAAAACCATCAAATTTTCTGTCATATTTATCAAATTTTATTTCTATTCAAATCCGCCCTCTTATACTGCAATTCAAACTGACCAACTAGCTGCAACTTGCCAGTAGTTGACAAATTTAAGACCATGATTCGATTCCAGCTAATGGTCCTATCACAGCCCTCGAAAAGAAAGAACTGTGTGGCAGGAAATAGCAAGCAAGAGTCCATTCATTAAACAGATGCAACAATAGCACTTTAGCACAAAAAAACATAGGCGGCTGAACATAGATAGTGATGGCACAACAAATTTGTACGATTTTGGAAAAAAAAAAGCACCTTATCAAGGATGATAAAGCCAAGTACCACCCATAAAGCATATACTTATTGCCCACAATTGCTACAACAGACACACCTCATTCTCGTGAATAAATAGCCAATAATGGAGGTACATAGAGCTAGCAGTAAGTTTGGTTTTCAGTCCCGTCAAACTTCGTCAAGTCCACAACTGCCCAACCCGAGCCCAACCTCCATTTATTTACATTTAAAAACAACCAAATATTTTTTTAATATATATCCAAAAATCTTTAGAGGAAAAAAAAAATTAAGCACCTTTAATCAAAGTATCCAGGCAACATCACATCGTTCAAAATGTATACTTTTATATTATTTTTGAAAACCCGTAATGCTATGTTTGGGTAAGGAATTTATATGTGAAATTTATTTTTGAGATGGAATTTATACAATTTTTATAAGAATATTAAAATTGTATAAATTCCATCTCAAAAACAAATTCTACCTACAAATTTCTTATCCAAACATGGTATAATAAAATTTTGCACTAATAAGATACCAAGGAAAAAAAAAGAATGAGGAAAAAGAGGAGGATGGGAAGATAGGATTGTCCTATTAAAACATGTCAGACGAGTATCATGTCCCATACCACCATTAAAAAAAAAAAAAATTGTTTTTTTGAAAAAAAAAAAGGTGCATGGTTAATACACTAAATTCCCTTGTTTGACTAACTAAACTAGGGTCAGTTGAGTCCAAGAGCCAAACCCGAACCCAATTAACCCAGCTGGGTTCATGACTCCATGGGTCTGGTTCAGACCTTTCCAGCCAAGTGTGGTAGATGCCACCACGGCAAGTCACCAACAATGAGTAGTGGTGCCACCAAAGAAAGGGATACGGCACAAACCACAAGAAAAAGGCAAATCAAATCAATACAACCATACAAGTAAAAGTTAGAACAGATATAAAGACAAGTTAAAATGAGTAGTGCATGTAGTGAGTGTGACTCTGTAATCGGTATCCTTACCATAGCCTTTGTGTTGAAAGCGAAGGCCCTGATGTCTTGTCTACCTGTCGTCATATCCTTCACCAAATCGTTGAATGACTCGTAAGAAGTCTCTATCCCACTCACGTCTCCTTCCCCTGCCTCGCTTGCCTCCACCAATGCTCTTGAGAGCTCTTCCCTCAGCTGCTTTACGGTACACACATCACCACAGTAAAAAAATAATCAATTTAATATGCACCGTTTGATTTATCAATACCGTGTTGACGTCTGATGACGTGACAAGCCCAAAAGGTCTACAGGTCATCTTACATCATCACGATTCGTGTCCAAAGGGGCTACAGCTATTGCTACTGCCAGAACTGGCTTTAGCCGATTCCAACCCCATTTAATGCTCGAACATCGTGGGGGGAGGAGGGGGGAAGCAGTCAAAAAGGTCTGACAACAGCCATCGCGTTCCAATAATTACATTTTTCTTATTTTGTTTTCTGTTGCAGTGTTTTGTTGTTTTCTTTGTTTATTGGTTTGTTATTATTAAGATCAAGCGGAGTAGAATAATATGATTGCGGTACAACTGGCCACGTGTCCCTAAAAGGCTGAAAGCAACTGCTGGAATCGAATGACCGACAGTTCCCGAATAAGCGCTCATCCATGGCTTGTTCTGACTATTTTTACATTGTCCATTATCCACGTTAAATGCCAAATGTCGAAAATGCCATGAAGCATTTTCTGGTTCAACGAAAATACCATCTCAAGCAGAAGTATACTTATTCATTGAATGCTACATATTCCAGTCTTTTTAATAAAAAAATATCATGTTCATACTTTATTTTCCGTATAAGACAAGAAAAACTTCCATGTAACTGTGACACGATTACATGGTGCTATAGATCAATGAGAATTTAATAAAATAAGATTGTCAAAATACCTTTAGACCTTACAATTTCACTTTAGGCCGTAATACCATGTGACCGTGTTACAGTTAAATAAAAAACTCACTCATATAAGACTGACCAAATTCATTTATTTATTAAAAAAAATATTTATCAAAAGTAGTAAGACTGGTCTTTGATTGTCAAATTTTTACATTTTTCAAACACCCCCCTATGAGCCAAATTGTGAAATGTAGGGACAAAATCACAAAAGTCAAGTAAGTCACAACGTGGGTATCATGTAGGAGCATGGGCCCTAACCCACATGACATGTTACAACTTTCAGAGGAAAGAGATTCTCTGAGAAAATATTCATTCTAGATGAGGCTATAAAGTGGGCTCCTCTCAGAAGTCCATTGTGAAAAAAAAAAAAAAAAAAAAAAAAAAACAGATTTTGGTTTCGTAACATTAGTTGAGATGTTACGAAACTCAGTCAAAGTTTCCGTAACAAGATGGTACTGCTATTATAAAGGACAAGTAATATACGGAGTAATTAGATTAGGACAGGGGCGCTAATCAAACAAAATTAGAAATTTGGGATAGATTAATACATGTATGAACATTTCAATATGGCTAAAAAATTGGACCAAAATGATATTCAAATTTCAGAGAGAGCCAAATTAAGCAAGTACAATAGTTGGACAAAATTGCTTTCGGTAAATTAAGCCAACAAACAGATTCAAATTCTAAAAAGAGCCATATTTTATAGAGAAATTTATAAATGAATCCCTCAAATGCCCAAAAAGTCTTTTTATCTTTTTCTTTCTTCTTCAATTTTTTTTTTTTTTTTTTTTGGGAAAATCAAAAAATTCTTTGTCCAATAATTGAATAAATGCTATTCCCATAGTATATTCTAAGAGAGCTTTGTCAAAAGGGTACCCTCTTTTTACCAGCATAAAGTATATCCGCAGGATGAAATTCTAGTTCAGTTTTTTCTTTTTTTCTTTTTATTTTTTATTTTTTAAAGGTCCAAAATTCAATATGATATAGGGCAATTTCGTCATTAAGATTAGAGCATTTACCAGTGATGTGTCACTCCCGCCGAAAAACCTCCATCCCATACAATCTGTAGATATAAAAACAAGACAAATATATAAAACATTTTTTAAAAGTAAAAAATACAATGGGGCCATGAGATATTTGAGAAGACCAAAAAACCGGCCAGCCACATAAAGTAGAGCCAGGTTAAAAATAGGTAAAATGACAGGATAGTCACAACAAAAATAATTTTAAAAAAAAGATTTAAATTCCCATATTTCATTCAAAATGATAATAATAAATTTTAATTCCCAAAAGAGGGATCCAGGATTCAATATCCATTATATCATCTCCATCAAATTTTTTATCCCACCTAAATCCTCTCATCAACTTGACCCTTCCCCTCCGTCTCTTTTTGATTAAACTGTCGTTCTCTTCTCTCCATTTTTAATTATTTATTTTTTACGAAAAAAAAGTTTTAAAAAAAAGTATAGTGGCCATAGAGAATAGAACATCGCTTGCAAAGAGTGCATAAACATTTAACACAATAAACGGGTTCTGGTAATTGAGTTTGCTAACCCTATTATGTCTTTTTCTGTTTTTTTTTTTTCTTTCGTTATTACATAAGCTAAAAGTAACAGAAAAAACCAAGTAATAAAGAATCATAACAGAGTACGTTCGAATGGGATATAGGAGGTATTTTTGATTCATGGTATGGAAATTTTAAATTAAGAAAGAGGGGAATGGATCTAGTAAGGGAGAGGATAATTAGGTGAGAAAAAAAATTAAAATTTAAGTAAAAATAGCAAATTGGGTATTATGAAATGATAAATGGTAGATCCCCTCTCTTAGGAATTAAACTTCGTTACTACACTTTCGAATGGAATATGAGAGTTTTAGCCCTTTTTTGGTATTTCGTTTATTTTGACACACCATATCGTCATTCTCCCTAAAAAATATGTGTAGAGTGGCTAGGTTACCTTAAAGAAGTTTCATAATCTATACTAAATTTGGGGCCAAAAACCCAAAAACACTAATCCAACAAATATTTGGTTTTTTCAAAATTTAAGAAATCGAAAGATAATAGTTCTCATCCCCGCACTCCTATCTCCACCCTCTTCACCATAGAGCCACTAAAAAAAAAATTCATACTATCATTTTAACCGGTCTCATTCAAATAAGAACGTATTTATATAAATTATATCAACATGATGCATTAAAAATCGATTGTCCCTAAACAAAAATTCATACTATCATTTTAATTAATCTCATTCAGGTAAGAATATGCTTATATAAATTATATCAACATCATGCATTGAAAATCGGTTGTCCCCTACATTAAGGGCATATATTCCGTAACTTATCAATACACGGGTACAACTCCTAATACAAGTACTGATATAACTTATAGAACATCGACACGTCTTACCCATCTTACCTTACCGTTATCTTCGTATTAATATAGTTTAAAGTTTAAACATCGCATATTCTTATAAAAAAATTAAAATTTAAAAATCGATTTAAAAACACGTTATGATACAAATTCTCATATTATTTTCCCTTTTTTTTTCCCGGCAATCCTAAAAACAATAAAGAACCACAAGAGTCCACAACAACATGCAAACAAGTTGTCGAATATCAAGCAAAAAAGTACAAGTATTTACAGCACAACGCACAACTTCTAGCGATATAAATGTTTATTTTCTTCAAAGGTTCTTTCCGAATATTTACCAAATTAAAACTTAATTCCCAAAAAGTCCATAAGAAAGACGAGAAATTACCGGGAGAAGAAGAGCAAGCAGTAGCAGACTCCAGTGCCAAAAACGCAATTCTAACGAAAAGAAAGGGCAAAACAATCCCGAGCACAATCACCACGGGCAACACCGTCCGGATAGAAATCCTCCGATTCGTCGGCGTCGTCGCTCCCTTCCCCTTCATCCCCGGCGACATGTCGCCCGATATCGTCACTCTCTTTACCCCCGCCGTCGATATGTAGAACTTCATCTTCTTCACTCATATCTCCTCCTCTCACATCCCATACTCTCTCTCTTCTCTCTCTCTCTCTCTCTAAGATTTCCGCTTCTTCTTCTTGTAAAACACTCTCATCTCAATCCCAATCCCAATCCCAATCTCAATCTCAACCTCGATCTCGATCTTTGTTCAGGAGCTGTGGAAAATACAGAAAATGTAGAGAGAGAAAGTTAGAGAGAGAGAGAGAGAGAGACTGTGTGGGTGTGAATGAGGATCTTTGATGGAGAGAAGATAGCATTTATGCGTGAGAGTGTTGGTGATTAGTGTGCACAGATCGAAAACATTTAATTGCAATTAAGCATTTTTTTTTTTAATTTTTTCTTTTAGGTTTTGAAATTGTACCTTTGGGAGGGTCACGAGTTGGAGGCTAACCGACGACGATTTGGTAAACGGGGAATGATTTTGGCGAGACTCAAATGAGATCACGCTCTTATGTTTGGTTCTTCATTTTTAAATAAGAAATGAGGAGAGAGAAAGAGAGAGAGAGCATGAATATATTATTAATATTGTGTATATATATAGTGAGGGAGAGATTGGGGGGACAAAAGGCCAAAATCAATGCCGCGTTCAAAGCCGCGGGAAATAGATTGCACGCTGAAATACTGAATAAGTGAATTATGCGTGTGTGAATCATGGATATGAAGTTTGAGGGGTAAAGAAGGAATGGGGGATTTCCTTTTTGCATTTGATTTTTTACTTAATTGCGAAATTAACCTCGGTGTTTTAACTTCTATCACCGACAAAATTGTGAGCGTGGTGATGGACGACTTTCGCTTTCGCTCCCCCTCGCTTTCGCTCTCGCTCTCGCTCTCTCCTTTTTCTGTGGGTGGACACTGGGCCGTATTAACTAATAATAACTATAAATTAGCTCGATAGTAGCCCTTAACCCTTAAGGGTGACTCACAGCGTAAAAGATTTGAGTAGGTAGCTCTTTTTTTTTTTTTCTTTTTTTCTTTTTTTTTTTTTGGTAATAATATGTTTTAAGAGGTTTTGAGTTCGATTTCTCTCAAGTACTAAGAAAAAAAGAAATTGCTTATCAGGTTATGAAAATGGTGATCACAAAGACTTGTGGATGCATTAACAACGGATCGTCATTAGTGCACTAGATATTCTAGCTACATCTAAACGCCTTTACATGATTGATCTCATCAAATATGTCTCATTAATCATTGAAGTATCATTTTTTTTTCTTTTATTAACAATTAGGGGTTTTCCCAGTTTTAGTCCCATTGAAATTTCAACCTAAATTAATTTTCTAACAGTCTGTGTGAGACATCTTATACTCAAACAGACCACAATAGTTAAAAAAAATTGAAACGATGATTTATAGGGGACACACTTAGACTCACCATTTAACCAACTTTGCAAGAGACTTGAAATCATTTTAGTAGATGCACAATCTTTAAGAATACATTCGCTACTAATTGTTACAACGAAAAATTAACTTTGCCCCATTATCAAGCCGCTATGGCGTCATAGGAATTAAAATGCTACTCTACCCAACTATTTTCTTTCACTTAATTTCCGGATATTTTACTACCTTTCCTGCTTTTCTTTCCCAATGTTTCCCGTTTCTGCTTCTCACCGAGTAAATTATTTTGTCAACTATTTCAACATACTTTGTCGATAGGTTTCTGCTTTGGTACCCCAGTTTGACTCCTATGTGTTTATTGAGGTCTTGCTCTAATTTTTCTCCCTTTTTCTTCCAGAAGTATAACAACTAATCGAGACACCATTTTTGGATTCCTACTATATGCCTACCTCTATAAATCAAAGTCAGCATGTACCATGCCTCAATTAGGTTGCTACCGGCAGTGCTTTAATAAAATGGACAAGATGGACCAGTCAAAGAAAAAGCAAAACTGTGACCTAAACACCTTATTAGGTCAATTTAACTCCTGCCTAACTTAATTAGACTCTAATTAATTCCATGAATTAATTATAGTTATTTTGAGAAGCCAATCCAAATCGATCCAAACAAGCGAACTAACTAGCAAATTTCTCCCATAGGTTCAAGGGTTTGTGGGTTTGACATACTCTCCTTGAGCGCGTGTGTCTCTTACTAGGAGTGCAACTTGGTTTGGATAGACATGAGAATCGGACTAGGCCTGAGCAATTAGGTCTAGTTTTGAGGAATTTGGTCTGGTTCAGTCTGGACCAAACACTAATCGATTCGGTTCTCCGGCCACAATTTTAAGAACCGATGAATTCAGTCTAGTCAACAATTTAGGGGGTTTCAGAACCAGCCCGAACCAAATTCTTGAATTACAAAAAAATTAAAAAATTAAAAATTAATATATATATATAGGATGATGATCAGGTAAGCACGTGTTGATATATCTTATATCAAAACCTGCATTGGGAGTTGTACCTTGTGCATTAGTGAGATGTGAGGTGCATTAAATCAATGCAAGAGGTACAACCCCCAATGCATAATGCTGATGTAACTTATATCAGCACGTGCTGATGGGATCATCTCTGTATATATATATATATATATATATATATATGATGAGGGTTGATCATGTGCGGGATATCCTGGAATATCTCATTCGATCACGGCCGTTCGTGGATGACACCTGCACATTCACACGCCCACAAGTGTCGCTAATGGATGGCCATAATCGAACAGGATATCCAGGATATCCTACACATGATCAAAACTTTATATATAATTATAGGTTTAGGATGATGATCAAGTAAGCATGTACTGATATAACTTATATTAACACCCGCATTGGGTGGTGTACCTTATGCATTAGTAGGATATGAAGTACAGAACCAATACAACGGATACAACCCCCATTGCAGGGTATTAATATAAGTTATATCAATACAACACCCAATAACCGTATATGTTTATATTAATATATCATACTCCATATATAAATATTATTGAATAAATAATAATACTTATTCAATAAAGTTATTACCTTTTACACAAAAAAAAAAAAAAAAAAAAAAAAAAAAACCCCAAGAATATTAGAATAGAGAATCAGACCCTTTTTGCCAGTCTGGTTCGGTCCAATACAATTTCCAACCCGGACCGAGTTGCACCCCTATCTCTTACTTAGCAACAAATATAAAAAAATATATATTTAAAAATAAAAAAATAAAAAAAAAAAATCCACCAAAACAGAAGCAAATTTCTCTTTTTGGAAATATATTCAACTTCCATCACCCGGGGTTCATAATTCGGAAAATAATGCCTTTACATGAGTTTGATGGGTTGTTTTCCCCCCTCCCATTGTTTTGAAAAATAAAAATATCACTCAAATCAAATAATTAGAACTAATTAATGGGGCCTTAATTGATTGAAACTAATCGATGGGACCTTATTATTATCCCCGGCTCACAATTAGGATAATAATGCCTCTACATGAGAGTGATATATGGGGCCTTAATTCTCAAATTAAGTACTGCCAAATGGCATGCAAGTTGGTTGATTAAAGTCAATAGAAATTTCAACCTAAATTAATTTTCTAATGATCTATGTAAGACATCTTATACCCAAACAGAACAACAATAGTTATGAAAAATTGAAACGATGATTTATAGGAGGCATACTTAGACTCACTGTTTAATCAACCTTGCAGAGAGACTTGAAAATAATCATTTTAGTAGACTGCACAATCTTTAAGAGTACACTAGTTATTAATTGTTACAATGAAAAATAACTTTGCCCGTTATCTAGCCGCTATGGCGCCATAGGAGTTAAAGTGCTACTCTTCCATGTTTCCCGCTTCTGCTTCTCACCAAGTAAATTATTTTGTCAACTATTTCAACATAGTTTGTCAATAGGTTTTTGCTTTTGTACCCCAGTTTGACTCCTATGTGTTCATTGAGGTCTTGCTCTAATTTTTCTCCCTTTTTCTTCTAGAAGTATAGCAATTAATCGAGACACCATTTTTGGATTCCTACTATATGCCTACCTCTATAAATCAAAGTCAGCATGCACTATGCCTCAATTAGGTTGCTACCAGCAGTGCTTTAATAAAATGGACAAGATGGACCAGTCAAAGGAAAAGCAAAACTGTGACCTAAACACCTTATTAGGTCAATTTAATTCCTGCCTAACTTAATTAGACTCTAATTAATTCCATGAATTAATTATAGTTATTTTGAGAAACCAATAATCCAAATCAATCCAAAGAGCGAACTAACTAGCAAATTTCTCCCATAGGTTCAAGGGTTTGTGGGTTTGACATACTCTCCTTGAGTACGTGTGTCTTTTACTAGGAGTGCAACTTGGTTGGGTAGACCTAAGAATCAGATCGTTCTAAGCAATTCAGGTCCAGTTTCGAGAAATTTGGTCCGGTTTGGTTTGGACCAAACACTAATCGGTTTGGTTCTCGGGTCACAATTTTAAAAACCGATGAATTTGGTCCTAGTCCATAGTTTAGGGGTTTCAAAACCGACCCGAAACCGAATTCCTGAATTACAAAAAAAAAAAAAAAAAAAAAAAAAAAACATATATATATATATATATATGATGAGGGCTAATCATGTGCGGGATATCCGAAGTATCCCGTTCGATTACACCATCCGTAGATAACATGTGCGCATTCAAGTGTCCCGCGCATGTCGCTGATGGACGACCGTGATTGAACGGGATATCTGGAATATTCCGCACATGATCAAAGCTTTATATATGATTATATATATAATTCTAGGTTTAGGATGATGATCAAGTAAGCATATGCTGATATAACTTATATCAACACCTGCATTGGGTGGTATACCTTGTGTATTAGTGGGATATGAAGTATATTAAACCAATGCAAAGGGTACAACCCTCAATGCATGGTGATTGATATAACTTATATCAACACGTACTAATAGGAACATAATCATATATGTTTATATTAATATATTATACTCCATATATAAGTATAATTGAATAAATAATAATACTTATTCAATAAAGTTATTATTTTTTACAAAAAAAAAACCGAGAATCGGACCATTTTTGCTTGTTCGATCTGGTCCGGTCCAATCCAATATAATTTCCGACCCGAACCGAGTTGCACCCCTATCTCTTAGCCAAAAAAAAAAAAAAAAAAAAAACAAGAAAGCAAATTTCTCTTTTTGGAAATATATTCAACTTCCATCACCCCCGGCTCATAATTCGGATAATAATGCCTTTACATGAGTTTGATGGGTAGTTTTCTCTCCCCCCCCCGGCCCGTTGTTTTGAAAAATAAAAATATCACCCAAATCAAATAATTATAACTAATTGATGGGGCCTTAATTTATTGAAACTAATCGATGGGACCTAATTACTATCCCCGGCTCACAATTCGGATAATAATGCCTCTACATGAGAGTGATGGGGCCTTAATTCTCAAATTAAGTACGCCAAATGGCATGCAAGTTGGTTGATTAAAGCGACCCTACGATTCCTGCATGGCTGCATGAAAGCCATTCTCTGCATTTAGAAATGTCTTTCCTAAAACAACAATTCAGCAAGTACAATGTACTTCAATTCCAAGGGCGAGAGCCGTATGGCTTTTGGACATAGTTGTACTGTTTTCTGTTTGACCAATGCAAATTAAGTTAAATAATCATATATATTTAAAACAATTATTGATTGAGTCTCGCAGATGTGACCAATTCGATGGGTGCATGCATGCCACTAGAGGGTCCTGAAAATTTATAAAATCTGGTTGATGGTATCCCCTCACTGATTAGATCTTTTAAAGTTCATCTCATTGATCGATCAAGTTGTGGAATAAACTTGGACACAACCCACACAACGGTCAATGAATTTGCAATAATGCATTCACTCTCCACTGGGTTGACCTCAACCCTGACCTACCCAAATAGAGTTGTACCCTACTAAACCCACCGACTGTCGACGGCGCGACCGCCACTGCTACCATACAGTTGCCACCTCTGCCCCATTTCTATTCAGCAAAAGAATCATATATATTCATTTATCAAGTCAACTTCAAACATCCTTATCCACTCTTAATTAAAATTGACAACTTGCATTGAAAAACGGGCCACTTCTTTCTTCTTTTTTTCATTTTACCAAATAGTGTAAGAGTTTTAAATATATATGATGTGGGTAAAATTATTCAAGAACATTTTTCATATTAACTTGGGACGGTCATTTGTCGGTTCACTTGGGTGTTCTCCACGAGTTTGTCTCTAAGAATATCTTCTTAGGAACTTTTCCATTACACTCCTACTAAGATTTGTGATAGGGAGATAAGAATAAAATTTTATCTAAATGGCAGTTGAAAGATCAATTCAGGAGTATGAATTTGCCTAGGACTCTAATCTCCTAGTTTGACTAGAAAGGTGATATTCACCATTTATAAATATTGAGTCTCTCCGCACACGCATGGTATGCTGTAAATTCTATTTTTGATCCTACTTTCTCCTAGGACATTTTCTAACTTAAGCATCGGAGAGCCTCTCGCCAACACCCCTGCCGGTCACTCGAGCCCGTTCTTTTGTAGGTTTGCACGAGGAACACATGGGATGACTGTTGGAGATTTTTCGACATCAAGCAATATAGTTTTAAGGATGTTCGTATCGTCACATCTCCTGTAGAAATAATGTATGTACTCTTTTTATTTTATACGTATCCTATTTCGGTCAAAGTTTTAAAATTCACCATGTAATTCAACATTTTATCATTTTTCACTACATGCAAAAAAGTTCACACGTTTTGTTGAATATTAAGCATATTTCATGAGGCCTAAGACTACATTAGGGTTTTGTTGAATACTTGTATAAACACTAGAGTGACATCTGATTTCTCACTGTAGCCTACAAAAAATGCTACTCCCATGCTATTGGTGGAAGCATGGAATTCACTATTTAATTATTTCCAATCTAGATGGTGACACAGCTCGTTGTAAGACAACTGGCCTCAATGTCCCTTAATTTACTATATATGATAGCAATCTTTCTTGAGCAATCTTTCTTTGTACGGTAGCTTCTTGCTGGAACAAGGACCAATGCCTAACTTAGTAACTTGTTTCTATGATTGAGGCAATTTCTTGGTAAAATTAGAAACGGAAAAGGGTGGATCTACCTCCTAAGAGTTGGGGAGACCCCACCCTATATAAAAATCTGGTAGTCATAGGCCTTAAGGTTGAATATTAAGCCTATTTCATGAATACGTATCATAAAATTACGTAGAATTGTCTCTCAGCACTTTGAAGAATTTAGAATAGAATTATTCTCCATACGGCATTAATCATGCCCAAGCAAAATAGTGGCAAAAGTCCTCTAAAAACAATTTTAGGGTCTTCCTTTGTATTTTTCAAGATCGTAATGTAGCCGAAATTTCCAAATCGATTCAAATGCATTTTTAATTTTTTTTTTAAAAACAAAAAAAAACAAAAAAAAAAAAAAAAAAAAAGGAAGAAGGGGAAAATACTTTTAAATGTAAAACGAATGAACCATATATATATATATATATATATATATATATAAATCTAGACAAGAGACAAATAATATAGAGAGTAAAGATCATTGCTTGAGATGTTTTGGTTGTTTTTTCCAGTTGAAATGTAAAATGAATGAAATATATATATATTTTAATAAAAAATCTAGACAAGAGACAAATGTATATAGAGTAAAGATGATTGCTTGATTTGCTTCGAGATGCTTTGGTTGTTTTTACGAGTCTTCTAAGAGGAGACTGCATAATTAATTAGCCGACGTACAATCAGTTAGTTTGAGTAGTCATGGACGCGACAAAATATGGAGATATAATTGACATTCGAGTACTAAACTTCCCATGCTATGGCCGACCCATGCCAAATTGCTAGACAACTGGACCGCCACCTTTCGTCTACAATGTGATAGCAAATTTTGTTTTGAAATAAAGAAAAATTATGGAAAATGAAAGATACCTTACAACAATAAAAAAAAAAATTATGCTTTTGTTGCTCTTTTTCTACGTGGACATTTTATCTCCATTAAATAAAAAATAAAAATTTCCCATAAATTTGATTTGGAAAGAATAAAAAGATTGCCAGGTCGTTTAGATTTTTAGTGATGCCGACATTTCGTGGAATAATACTTGACTCATCACAGTGGAGGAACAACTGCTCCTCCTTCTTACTCATATTATGCCACGTGTATAACAAAAAAATGAAAATTGATTATGTACATGTATCCCTATATTATGTTATTATAAACATGCATCTACGTGTCCATATATATATATATATATATATATATATATATATATATATATATGTTTTTGTGTTCAAATGAATATGATTATGTGTTTATTTATTTTTATTCATATGTTCACGCATCTATATCCACATATTCATATTTTTTAAAATTAATTATTACACATGGCGTAATATGAGTGGGAGGGAGGAGGAGCCTCCACTGTGATGAGCCAAGTATTACCTTATTTCGTGTACGTTTGACGTACTGTTTCAAAATAAAAAGGTTTTTTGGAATTTAAAAAATCATTTTTAGAAAGTTATTTGGAAAAAAAAAAATTACTAAATTTGGAAGTTAAAATCTTTCAAGAGGTGTACCAACACCCACGAATCCCTAAATTTTGGAGTAGTTTTTTGAGAAGCCCAGTCCAAGCATTACTTGATCGTGACAAACAAACAAAGCAAAAGGAAAATCATGAGTATGGCCAAGCGAGCTTCATTATCGCCCATTAAATGAAAATTAAATTGCGACAGGAAAGTCGTGTATTGGAATTAATGGCACGAGGGTGCACGTGGTTCAACCAACGACGCATGCACATGGTTAGGCTTTATGCAAAAAAATTATGGGAAGCCCTAAAGTTGGTCGTGTGGGGCCAGTGGGGTTCTAATTGCCCACACATATCCAAGCCCCTACCATCTTTGTCCACCCAAACTTCAGCCCAGTAACATGCAAGATGGGCCCCAAGCTAGACACTCAGTCCTATTTTCCTTTTGCCCTTTTCTGGTGAATAAAAGCAAAGTCACATCCTGGTCCCTTTTCTTTTTTCTTTTTTTTTTCTTTTTTTTTTTTTTTTGGATACATGTCAAAAGTTTCATCGTGCATTGAGCCCATGGGAAAGAAAGTGAGGGTTTTTTTTTTTTTTTTTTTTTAATAGACGCATGTTAAACTGTAATAAATTAGTTAATTATTATATGAGAAATGATGAAAATGTATAGAAAATAATGAAAAGACATAAAAAGTAATGCAAGTTGCTTGAAAAAAAATATAAAAATACTTAAAAAGGTTATGCAAATACATTTCTTCATATAATGATTGGCTCATCAATTGCTACTTAACATGTGCCTAGACACATGTTGAGAAAACCTAAAATAAAACCTTAATGATTATTTGATTTAGACACTTGTCAATAGCTTCACCGTACACCTATTTCGATTAGGGTGGGTTTGGAAAAGACAAAGCTCAAATATATAGCACAAGTTGAAAATTTTGAAATTTGAAACACGTAGGGTCCATTTGCTTAATCTTCTATAGTTTGTAAATTAACAAACTTTTTACGATCTGTTTTAAAATTGACTAGATTCATTTTTAACAGCAAAATTTTAGTTTGCCAAAAAAGCCTCCTATAGTTTCTAAATGTTTTAGGTAGAATGAGAAAAGCAAATGGGAGATTGAATTTTTATTTTTATTTTTTAAATATATTATAGGAGAATCGACTCTAAGACCTACGACTATCCGAACCCCTATCTATCCTAATATCACCTATAAGCCACGAGGGCCGCGCGTCAGTGGGAGATTGATTACATACTAGGCACATTATTTTTATTTTTCTTTAGACCGATTCATGTGCATAATGCGGAAGAAGTTACACAATGTTTGGTGGCACAAAATGAAGCTTGCATAGTCACACTTGTAGACTGCGGAGGAATAATGAGTATTTTCGAAAGAAAGAGGTAAATTTTGTACAATATCCGACAACAAAGAGAGGGTTGCTTTCTTGCTTGGATATCTTTAGTGGTACACATTTCGTTTTCCATTGTACAATTACAAATAGATTTGGGACCAAATTGACCAAATCCCATAAATGAGCCTCTTCAAAGTGGGTATAACCTAGCTCCCCCTATATGGGTGTGCTTTAGGTTACAAGGCTCGGAAGTGACAAGAACTTATGTTGAAACTTTTTCGACCTTGGTGGAGTTTCGAAATGTGAAAATTTCTTTAGCCTTTATTAATTTACTTGGATCGTGAAAAGTGTAAGGTTTGGAAAATAAATAGATAAATAAAAAGAGTAAGGAAAATATATATTAAAAAATAAAACTAAAAAACCTTAAAGAAATGATAGTATTTGTAAGCAACTTCAGAGTAGTTCTCATCCATTTCCCTTCTATTCTACTTTCTGAGATCAAACTGGAGTCTATCAAAATTATCACATTAAGGTCATCTTATTGGTAAAAATTTAATAAAAAAAATATGTTAAAATGGATTTACATGTATCAATTGAGTTGATAGAGAATCCATATTAAACACTAATAGACTAAAAAGAATATCAAACTTTGATTGATACGAATGAGCAAATGTGACTAAAAGAAGAATGGTGAGAGTAGTTCTTTCAAAGGTGAGCAACGAGCTAGCAAAACTAATCCAATCCACAAGACTTTCCCGAAATTTAATTAGATTCAATGTGCAACTCAAACACAATGATAATAAAAAAATAAAAAATAAAAAACAAAAAACCTTAGACTGCAGTTTCTTGGATGGAAGGATCAGTAGCATGGGTGCCATAAAAGAAAACAACTATAAAAAATTTCTCCTCCTTTTATGTCTCTTCCCTTTCCCTTCATTTTTATTTTGTTTTGATGCTAGAGATTTCCACAATCATGGCACCTAAAAAAGATGTGTAAATTCAATAAATACACGCTTTTCGTGCTCCCTATAGACCATCATTTCAACTATTTATAGTTATCATTATTTGTGTAGGTATGGGATGTTTCACATGGGTCACTAGAAGATTAGTTTGGACTGAAATCTCAACGAGACTAAGATCTAAGATACTTTTAGTCATTAATAAAATAAATAAACAAATAAGTATGTTCACAAATATTTATCTTTTTCTATAATGATCATATTTATAAATGTTTAATACCACTATTATTGCATTGTTTTGGGTTCGAAATTCACTTGTTAAGTCTAACAATATCATTTGGTTTCATTTTAGGGTAACCTTTAATTCTACTTTTGGTAATATTTTTCCATATAGATCTTAGATGTCAAATTAGACCTCTTAATTAACCCACGAGGGTAGTTTAGATGGCAAAAGATTGCAATTTAGAAAATCATTAGTCCTGAGTTCAAATCTTTGCTTCATCACTATTAGATGCACGGGTTGCGGGTGGTTTGTGCATCACAGGATTAGTTTGGGCCTAATAACTTGGAATACCCCTTGTTTGGCAAAAATAATTAAAATAAAAAATAAAAAAATAAGCCTCTTGTATTTTTTTATTAAAAAAAAATGCCAATATGTGATTCAAATTATTATTTATTAAACTGTGATTTTATAACTATTATAATATTTATTTATTTTTTCATTATTATGAGTTAGTGAACATGTTATTATTAGGGTTACATATTCTTTTGGAAGATAATAAAAGTTTCTTATACTTGTGAGTGCACACTTTCGAAGAATGCAATTATTGAATTCTAAAGGATTAGGCGCAAAAGGAGTTAGATGCATTGAGTGATTCACTCCGAAAGACGCAAATCAATTATTTAGGACAATATTTTGCATATGCCTCAATCAATAAGTTTATTTCTACTTAATTTATTTAAATTTTATTATTTCATATTTTGATTTCCGACATCCACTATTTACGCCAATATTTCCGACATTAATAGCTTTAGAAAAGCATGTGCTACATGTACAATTATAAAGAAAGAGCCCTATTCAGGAGACCCTACTGAAAAATTTATTGCAATTATCAAGAGTCACTCAGCATAATAATTGTTGATAAATTTGTCATAATTCTCACCAAACAAATAAATGTGTAGTAATAAAAGAGTGGGTTGAAAAGAAATGTTCAACCATGAGAAATGTCAGAGAATTGAAAGAAATCAAATTGGCGCGTCTTAGTGCCTGCTTGGATTTTGTCTTTTAAATGAACTTTACGTGCCTATGGTAGATTCGTAGGTAGGGGTGACCGTCTGGTCCAAGATCGAACCGGTTTGGAAGTTGGAAGTTGGAACTAAATTATAAGCCTCAAAAGTTAGGGTCCAGCATTCATTTCTAGGTCAGCTTGATCTTCAAGTCGGGCTCTGGCTTTCAAAATAGTGTCAACCTAGAGAGGCTTGACTAGTGTCGAGTGTCTGTATATTTATGTAAGGCTAGAGTGGGGGACAATATTTCTAGGCAAAAAAATTTAATTTTTTTATTTAATTTTTTATATTGTTCATTTCCCTTTCATCCGATGGTCATAAAATTACTTAATAGTTACTATCTTTCCCTTTTCTTTTTTTTTTGTATTATTGATTTTCTTCTTCTTTATTACTCCATATTACTATTTTTTTTTTTATCGAAAAACTGGTCTACAGTACAATTCTTGTAAAGGCAAAAGTTCATGTGAAAATCTTGTATAGGCATAAGTCTAATTTTAAGTAAAACGTGAGTGTTTTATAAAGATGTTAATTGCATAAAGTCTACATTACCCTTAAATTGTTATTTTTTGTTTTTAAACCTTAAAATGACATAACTTGTAATTTATATGTTGGTTTTTTATAAAATTTATATTTTTGTAATCTACTCGTCGAAAGCTTCGAAACAAGACCCATGATGATTATAAAATTAGGATAAATAAATAAATAAACAGTTACATTGACTAAATGTGCTGTTTAAAATAGTTACACGTAACTATTTTTAAAAATTTTAAATTAATTGTTTTTAGTAGATTTTAAATTAAAATGAATTGTTTTGGGAATAATTTTAACAGTTATATTATGAATAAAATAATTAAATTTGGTATTAGTGATTTGAAATTTTTTGAATTTAAGAAATATAGTGCTTTTAAAACAGTTACGTGCCTATGTGTGGTTATCATTTTTCGGTTAGGATGAAGAGGAGTAGAAGAAGAAAAAAAAAAGAATATATATATAAGTATGCTTAGTTCAATCAGTAAACTTGATAAAAGAATGTTTGGATCTGAACAAATGATGAAGATAAGGTCCTTTTTTAACGTTTATTGAAGGACATTTATGTCTATAGCTATATTTGTGGACTTAAGACTTTATAAGATTTTTTTCATAAACTTATGACTGTACAAGTACAATAATATAGACTTGTGGCCAAATTCCTTTTTTTTTTTTTTTTTATTCAATGAGAGTTTAATGGGCCATTGACCTAGACAACACAACTGGATAACCCATCACTTTATCCGGTTATCCCTTTTATACACGTACTCAAAAGATGTTGAAACCACAATCTCCCTCAAATTTTATTCCTTAAAAAGGAAAAATATGCCATCTGAAGTACAACACATCGACAGTCGACACTTATTATTATTATTATTATTATTATTATTATTACTACTACTACTACTGCTGCTACTACGTCAGGTTTGTTTTGGAAATCATTCGATGAGAAAAAGATGGTATGAAAATATTGAAAAAAAAAATTTTTTTTTTTGTTCAAAAAAATTGTCTCCTATCCCTAACCCATATCTATATTATTAATTACTCCGTTTAATTTTTTTCCATAATATATTCATAGTGCCCAACACCCATAGCTATCCTTATCATGGGTATGACTACGAAGAAGTTAACCAATCAATCATTTCAATTATTCACTCACTGATTTAAATGATGTAGATTGTGAATTATGTGCTTTGAGAATATAATTTGAGTGGGTTGCAGTTGTCCACTGCAATTTTCATGTGAATGTAGGCCTAGGGCATACAGTGGCAGCGTATAGAGCAAGCTGAATGATTGAAATTTTGAGATTCCATTTTTCCTGTTTTTTGAGTTTGATGTGGCGACACCCACAAACTTCATTTAATCATTTTTATCGCTAAAATTCTGTCATGTCATTGTTACATTATCGTCTTTTAGTTATGGCCTAGCCTCTAACCAAAGAATGGTCCCAAAAAAGGAGGAGGAAGGGAATGTGACATGGGTTTTCTATCAGTTGACCATATGGGTTTGGATGCTAAGTGACTTTGGAGGAAATCTGAAGTGGGTAATGAAAAATGTATTCAATCTTATCCTTCCCTCTCTTCTATAGTCTTCTATGTTTGCTGTAGATGGAAAGAGAAAAATAAAATAAGTTTTGTGTGATTAATTAATTAATTATATACTACTATTTCATTAAGTTATATTAAAAACATTAGAAAAAAAAAAAAAAAGTAGTGCCACAAAAAGGAGGGGCATTAATGCAAAAAAGATCCAAGGAAAATGGAGAAACAGATAGGGTATAGGGTTCGATGAGGAAGCAAAATGAATGGCTGGGCAATTCTTAAGGGCAATCCTATTTTCATGTTATTTATTCCCTTCTCATGCTAGTATGCAAGGGGTATTTCACCCCCTCCTCTCTCTCCCATCCCCTTCCTCATCTTTTCATGACTTTCACCTGTCTACATTATTCAGCCCTGATGTTCAATCTTCATTTAGTCCATCACTTACAGCCTAACAATATCAATAAGCCACCTAATGTCACTGGCGGCAGCAATGGACATTAAACTGTCGATCAATACCGCGCTTCTAATATAGAATCCAGCATCATAGAACAGAAAAGCCAGAGCTATAAACCATTTTCTCCATTAGTCATTTTATTTCTTATAAAGCAATATGCTCTTGAAACTATGTCGATTTTTTTTTTTTTTTATTTTTTATTTTTTAACAAGTACAACTTCAAACTTAACTGTACGGTGAACCCCATATGACCATATTCCCACGAAACCAGAATTTGCATTCTGAACTCACAGAAACACATGCAATCCTAGATTCCTAGCAATAACTTTTAAACCCACGAATGCACATACAAACTCGAGATTTTCCTTGTTGCTTGAGAAAAAATTGAGAATCATTAGGCAAAGTTGAAAGGTTAATTAACATGTCCATCCCCCAAGAAAATTATGGAAATTATGGAAATGGTATTCTACGTACTGAAGCAAATGAGCCGATCCAAGAAAATTTCTTCTGGTGTTGGTTTGATGGAAATCGAAATCAATGGGCTAAACTGAGCAAATATCTACTTAATTCAGTTGCGCTGCTCCAGCTTGACCCAAGCTCAAACATCTTGGTTCAAGCAGGATTTGTCTAAATTTGATTGAGATCGATCATGTTATTTACAACCCTCACAAATTTTGTTTGTTAGCCTAATCTGATGTTCATAGATGCATCAAAATTCAAGAATTGAACCTACACCAATGCCAATTAATAATTACAACCTATTCTAAAAGTTTGCCTCGCTGACTTCCACTTAACTAACTGTTTTTGGTAAATTTCAAGGGGCATACTTGTAGAGCTTTATGATGTTGATCTCAACTAGCCATGAGCTTAAGCTGAGCCTAGTCTTGCCAAAGCTTTGATTTATATTTGAGCCTGGTGTTGCTAAATATTGGCTTGTCCGGTAACCAAGCTTGAACACTGCAGATTCAACTGGGCTTGTTTAGGCTGGTAAATGAGCTTCAATGAGCTAATAGGCAAGGCTCAAGTTGTTCAAAGGCAACTTGCTCATTTACCAACTGTATGGAAATCCAATATAGATCGGAGAATTCCTTCTCCAAGAATGAATTCTTGACCACATCATTGAAACACAAATTTTTTTATGATAATTTTTTGCTATAAACTATAATGCATTCTCATAATTTAAGTTTAGCACCCTATTATTATAATTTTGAGACAATACCAAAATCTGGATAGGAATGGGGGCAGAGGAAGTAACTTTGTCACCCCAAGGCACGTTAGCATAAGAAAATTACACACACGTCAATCAAAGGCCATGAATATCCACAGATAAATGCCAAATCACATGACAGACATACAGTTAGAAGATTATGGAAGGAAAGAATATTTGTAACCTGAACAGTTTCATAATTTCTGAACTATTTATTATGAGGTGAGAAACCAAATAAGGAGAGTTTCCTTTCTTCCCAAGAGGGAAATTCGATGGAGGAAAAACAAATGAATCTTTGACTGCTACCATGATGTAGTCAATAAATAATCAAAATTTTGGCAAAAGGGAAGAGCTATGGTCTTTATTTCTGTTAGGGAGCAATTAACTTTACACTATGGGTACTTTAGGTTCGGAGAGTGTTGAAATGGTGTTTCAACTATAATTTGTTTTCCTTTACACAAAGTTGAACATAGATGACATTAGCATTCACAGGGTCAATTATAATACAAAAAAGGAACATTCAATTTAAAAAGTGACAACCCATCAGGTATAAGGCAAGTAGTAATTTAACTTTGAGAAACAAACATCTTCATTAATTAAATTCCAAAGAATTACATGCACACAAGCTTGTGGCAGACCTGAAGACATTTAGAATCCATCCAAAAGTTCCTTATAACAGAACTAGACAAACAAAATGAAACATAATATCATCGAGTGGAATTACCTAGCTATTATAATGGGAAAAATAGAAATGATGAAATGGAGATTATGGTAAATGATGACAAGAATGGTAACACTATGAACGTAATTTAAACCCTTTTACCTAGAAAAAAAAATGCAGAGATCGGTCCTGAGTACTAAATTCATGAAATGCTTAATCTGCCACTCAGCCAGTGAAGCTTTTCTTGTTGGGTTCGAAGACATATTTAATCAGCGAATCCTTGATTGACAACAACTCTGGGAACTGATTCTTCAACTTGGATGCATCCATTTCATTGTTGCTACGAGCAGCAACAATTACTTTGGCCTGTTCTTCCAGGGTAAAGTTCATCCACTCGAAATTGGGGTCAATATAGCTCTTATACATCTCTAGAATTTCATTGTGGCTTACAACGCCAGGGTTTGTGAAGTTCCATATACCCCTGCAATTCCTTTTGGCCATCTCAACTGAAATCGGTAGAAGCTCATCCAAGACAGTCATGCTGTTTGGAATGTTAACCACCTTGTTATATCGTGAAATCTTTGTGATGAAGTTACGAGGATTGCTGAGGTCAGATGATATTGGCATTCGAACTCTGAGGGTGCAAACATTGTCAAACTCTTTCAACAACTCTTCAACCTAGCAAAAATTGAGTATAAAAGAAATCCGTTGGCATCCAAATTAAAAATTTTCAAAATAAAAACAGCTGATAAAAAAGGATAATTGAAGAAATTACCATAGCCTTGGTTTTTGAATAATAGGAACCAGCGAAATTTGGTATGTCCTCCTCCTTAAACCCAATGCCTGACCCAATTGGATGTGCAGCATCATACTCAAAAATACAACCAGTAGCATAATTCATCATTAGGAGCCCATGCTTCTCTGCATACATCAGCCAAGGTTAGGGTACCGACAACATTGGTGCGTATTGTCTCTGGTTTATGAGACTCACACCAATCCACGTTTGGTCTACCAGTTAACTCCAGCAGCACTAAAAACATGGGTTGGCTTAACAACCTGGATATCTGCCACAAGCTGTGAACGGTTCTCCAAGCGCCCTTTCCCATACTCAAAGGGTATCCCTTGCTTCTCACAGATCTTCCCAAGAAGGCCCCCAATCCAACCTGTTCTACCATAAATTAAAAACTTCAGTGATGGCTTTTGAGTAGAGGGATTGTGCTTTGGCACTGGAACCACCATTCTGTTTTGGGTAGGATTATTTACTACAAAAGAGGAAGCAGAATTGCTAACATCAGGCCCATCAAATTTTCCTTCAATTCCGGGCACCATCAGCATTCTTGGGTGCGGGAGCAGCGCTCCCGAGACATCTCCCCACCAATCAGGGTTTCTAATGTACCATTCCATAGTCTTCTTTAAACCCTCCTCCCACATAGTACGTTCAGACCATCCCAAGTTCTTCAGTTTTTGATCATCCAAGAAGTACCTCTGGTCATTGAAAGGTCTATTATCTACAAACTTTATCTGTGTCTCAGGGTCCAAAGAGAAAAGGTTGCAAATATCCTTGGCCACATCAATCACTCTCCTTTCCTTCTTTGTCCCAATGTTGTAGACATGGCCTACTTCGCCCCTGTGGAGAATTACTTCGAAAGCCTCTGCAACATCCTCACAATAGAGATAACTCCGCACATTGGATCCATCCCCATGAATTGGAAGAGGCTTTCCTGTCATGGCTAAGAGTATAAATTTCGGAATCAATTTTTCAGGAAACTGATTGGGCCCATAAACATTGTTTCCTCTAGTCGTTATCACAGGTAGCCCATATGACCGCCCATATGCCATAACAAGCATTTCTGCTCCAGCTTTAGTGGCAGAATACGGGTTTGTAGGAAGGAGCTGAGAAGCTTCATGGTTTCCAACCACAGCATCCTCATCTGTCTCCCCATAGACCTCGTCTGTGCTTACGTGGATGAACCTTCTAATTTGGCCAGTGACTTTGCAGGCTTCTAGAAGAACATGGGTTCCATAAATGTTGTTCTTAGTAAACTCAAAGCTGTTACCAAAGGAGTTGTCAACATGGGTCTGGGCTGCAAAGTGCATTATTGTATCAATGTTCTCAGTGAGGAGGATGAAGTTGACAAGGTCAGCACTGCCAATGTCTCCCTTGATGAACTTGAAGTTGGGGGATGATCGTGAGGGAAGGAGGTTCTTCAGGTTTGAACAGTAATCCAGCTTGTCGAGGACAACAATGTTGTAATCAGGGTAGTTCCGGATGAGCCGATTGGCAACATGGGATGCAATGAAGCCAGCAGCTCCAGTAATGAGAATGTTCTTGGGTGTATAAGTAGTGTCCATATCCAAACAGCTTCTATATAATCCAACATACAGAAACTTAATTTAGAATCCCAAAAAAGCATATATAACTGAAACCAAACATCTTGGAATAGATCATCAGGTGAGAATTTAAGACTCCAAATCAAATTGGGAAGTTACAGGAGGCCCCATTATTTTTTTGGATTAAAACTATTTCTAGACAATGTTTTTTTTCAAGAAAATAGAATCAATATGTTCAAAGATATTTTTTCCCAGACCAAACTTAAGGAATGTGAAGACCCCAAGCCTTACAATATAATATCCATCTGAGATAAATTTGCCTCCATTTTTTTCACAGAAAATTTTTCAAAAATGGAAAATTCCCCGTAAGGCTCCATATATCGCACGAAAAAATTATCATGTCTCTTAATTTAGCTTTAGCATAGTTTCTTTCGACCAAAAACATTCTCAGGAAAATTTTCTTAAGATTTTTTTCCCCAAAGCTAACTGAGGAGACAGGATTACATTTACTCCATGTCCACCATAAATTTTCATTGAGATAAATGGAGGCTTAAAAGGAGGGGTGAGGGAAGGTATATTACAATTCAAAATTTTCAGGTTCCATATTCCATTGAAATAAATGAAGCTAGGAAGTATTTTTATTTTAACCCAAAATTTATTTTCCTCTTTTTGATAAAACAAATAGAGTCCAAAGACTGCAATTTTATTCCAGCTCACTTCAGCAATTGCAGGTTTTCTCATGTTAAGAGTAAGTGCAAGCTAGGTAGCTCCTTTGTTATTAAAAAGACGGAGGAAACAGTGTTAGTACCACTAAGCAGGTCCAGGGAGGGGTGAGCTGGATATGGTCCTAACTTTTGGTTTTTAGTACAGAGAGGCCTCTCTCAAGACTCGGACATGCATATTTGTACTTGGTTGGCCGAGACCTTTACCATTGAACCAGAGAATGGTCCGCTTTCTTTGTTATTAAAAATAATTTTTATTTTTTAAAAAAAAAAAATGCAGCACAGATGGGGGGTCTTTCCTCCATTATTCAGAAAGGCTTTGTATCTGTGTTTTTTTCTTCTAAATATAATTGTTATTTTTACCAAGTTTATCTTAAAAAAAAAAAGAGAAATAGTAACAATTTCTTTTTAAAGCAAATGAAGAACGAAATTCTAGACATAATTAAGCGCACAGGCACACACACAGAGTGCTGATTAGACAAATTTAAAAGAGATAGAGATTACAACATTGGGTAAAATGTAGCCAAAATTCAAAGAAACCCCTAAGGGACAGACTGATAACAGCTTTTAGACATTAATAATCAGATAATTCATATGTAACAAACTATGCTATTCCAATGAAGTATATTCTAATCACTATTAAAAATGAAAATTTGCCATTACTAATCAATGTGGACAAATCCCATGATGTTAGTGTCTCTCTCTCATATACAATAATAGGGTTTTCTTAACGAGTGCCCTAAGGGCACATGTTAAGCTGCAATTAACGTCTCAATCATTGCATTGGAAATGATGAAAATGCATTGGAAATGGTAAAAGTTGCTTGGGAAAATGTGAAAATGCTTAAAAAACTGTGAAAACACATTTTTTTCATGCAATGATTGAATTATGATTGCAGCTTAACATGTACCCCAATAATATACACAAAACAAAATTTCCAGAATTCAATGGTTTAGAACATAATATCATAGCAACCAAAATCAAAGCCCAAAGAATATCAGAAAGACAACAGATCTCTAAAAAATCTCAGGCAAAAACCAACTAGATCTCATACAGGAACCCTAGCATTTTTGTTCACAAACCAAAGCCAGAGCAGATCACACATCACAATTTCACACACACATTAACTGTAACTTGAAAGTCTTAAATCAACACTCACCACCCCCACCCCACACCCAAATAAAAAAATAAAAAATTAAAAAAAATTACATACATTGTAAAGAGTTCACAAAGATTAAATTGTTAGTATTAATACAAGATCTAGCTCTTGATTACAAAGCTAATACGTGATTAAAAAGTGTGAATTAGAATATTTTCTTGGATCTTTAAGAGAGAGAAAAAAGAGAAAGAGAGACTTACGGGTCCTGGGACGGAGTCGCAGGAAGGTGGATCTTGAGAGGAGATTGTGAAGTCTTCAGACAGTGTGAGGGACAAAGAAGAAATGCAGAGACAGGGAGAGAAATCCGTGCAGAGAAAAGGCGGTTAGTGTGTCCAATTTATATCCTCTCTAGCGTTGAATATAATATGAATTGTTATTTTACCAAATAATAATAATAATAATAATAATAATATGAATTGTTATATATTAATTTTTTGACAGTGATGGGGGAGTGGGAAGAGTGGCAGTTAGGGAAAAATGTTCCATCATATTTGGGAATTGGGACCATGCTGCCATGCACCCCCGTTGTATTTGTCATTCTTTTAAAGGGTGGAAATAGGTCATCAGGTGGGTTGTGGCCTTGTGGGCTATATGTCTTTTTCACAGTACTTTTTATTATTTTTTTATTTTTAATGTTGTAATTATTCGAATCCCCTCGAAATAGATAAGTGGTTTTTAAGACTTACGTTTTTAAAATATAAAAAATATTGAATTTAATTTTCTTTGGAGTCAGCTACCAACCATGCTTAATCTAAGCATTAACTCCATGGTATTGTTTTAATGTTGCATTAGTATCACATTAATGTGATATATAACGTAATACGATTATTCTTAAGAAAGAGATGGATAAATGGTTTTTGTAACATCTTTACTTCACTATTTTTTTTTTTAATGTTGTGTGATATCACATCAATGTTATAACGTAAGTATCATTACTCTCAAGAGGTGAATTAGTACCCTTAGAGAGTTATCTGAGAGGATTAATGCTCTTGAAGTCTTGAGAGTTATACTTCTAAAAACAAAAAAGTTTTGGATTTGATATCTTACTCCATCTTTAGGACCAATTAGATTTAACTTGTTAACTTATGTGGAATAGGCGATGGTCATACTCATGTTTTAGTGATTAATTGAACCAAAGGACTAGGTACTCTTTAAAAAAAAAAAAAAAAAAAAAAAAAACACCCAAATAACGTAATATTTTAATAACATGATATTACGTTATATGGGGTTTTTTTTTTTTTTTTTTTTTTTTTTTTTTTTTTTTCCACAGATTCGATACTTTTTTAAAAAAAATATTTTGCCAACGATAAGTATAAACACACATCTAATGATCTAATTAAGTAGAGTCCAAATCAAAATCTTTGCAAGTATCATATTCTAATTGGGACCATTGGCACGAATTCAATACTTTGGCCTGCCAAGAACCTAGAGAGCTAAAGAGAAATTGAATTTGGATCATGGTGGCTGTACTACCTACTCGGCTTTTATGATAGGAAACGGACAATGGGATTTACGTCGTTTTCGGGTACCACTCATGCAAAAATTCATGATATTGACGCGAATTAATGCCGACACTTGTTATGAGAAATGCAAGTTGAGTCTCTCTCTCTCCCTCTTTTTTTAAAAAAAAATTATTTTCATCTTAAGTTGTTCATGAGTGCTCTCTTACCTTTTTCTTAATACAAAAAAGAACTGGCCTTTTGCGAAGACAAAAATTGCAACTAATAATTAATTATTTTTAAAATTATACTAAAATATAGCCATTTAAACCCCCACCCTTTACCTTATATGAGCAGCTTTGTAATATTTAGGATGTCCACAAGCTTTCGAAACCTACCAACTCAAATATAACACATTTATTTATCCATTAATTAACTATTTATTTTTTAAAAAAATTATAAGAAAATATTTTTGTCCGTTTTAATATTATAAAAAAATACATCATTTTAATTAATTAATTTTAAAATATTTTGAAACAAAAATAGGCTAATAGCTAGACCTACCTTATGTCACATTCATTTTGCGTATAATTAATCTCTTAAATATGGCCTATTGTATTTTATTGTGATTTATTGGTGTATTTCAAAATATAATTCTTTTATTATTCTTTTCCTCATATATTTTCCTTTTTATTTTTTGGTCCTTTACGTATTCATACATCTTGTACCTGGTGGGAAGATGTAGTAGAAAGTAAGGGTGTTAATTATGGTTTTGGTTAAAACCAAGAACCAAACCGAACCGGTGGTTTGGTTTGGCTTTTTTCTTATTAGGTTTGGTTATGGTTTTAATTTTAGAAAACCGAATTCAATTGGATTGGTTTTGTTTTCAGTTTTAAAAAACCAAACCAAACCGAAAAAAACTGGGTGGTTTGGCTTGTTTTTATTGATTTTAAGTTTTTTATTATTTTCGCTTTTTTAGATTGGCATGTATTAAACTAGCTATTAATGTTGTTTGTATTAATGTTGTGTGTGATATTGACGTATTGATATATGTCAATATGTTTCTATTTTGATACAATGTTTGTTTTTTTAAGTTGTTAATGTAATGCTTTTATTAAAATGTTTTTATTTGGAGTTTGGCATGTCATTTTTTTCATTTTCAATTATTTGTTGTTACTTGATAGGTTAAAACCGAAACCGAACCGAACCAAACCAAACTATAATGGTTTGGTTTGGTTTGGTTTGGTTTGGTTTTTTTATAGTATGGCTTGGTTTTGGTTTGGGAGAAACAAAACCGAAGTATAATGGTTTGTTTTGAAATCTCCCCTAAAACCGAATCAAACCAAACCATTAACACCCCTAGTAGAAAGTAAGGAAATCATGCGCGCGTTCTAAGCCTCTTTGTGTACTATGTAGGATTAGTTGCATTTTTGCTACTTCGTATTTTGGTCTTCTAGGTAGTCAGAAGACTACATGTGAGGCTTAGAAACCAAGATTCTCACTCAATGTATACATATATTAATATATATAAATAGAATAATTGATTTGAGTGCAGAATATCTCATGACTCAGAGTTTTGCGTAGCTTTCATGCATTTGCACGTGTTTATCATGTATGATTTTAAGCCATGCGATCCAACCAAAACATATATATGCATTTTATTTTTCCAACGACGGAGGTGCTTAAGGAGCTTGCTTTTCACTTTGCCGTTAACAGCATACCTTTTTGAGACAGTATAGATGGAAGGGTTATGTTGAGTTTTTTTTAGTATAGGGGTAAAGTGAAAAACATGTAATTATAGGAGGGGTTTTTGTTTTTTTTTTTTGTTCTGTTTTTTTTTTTTTTTTTTTTTTTTTTTTTTTTTTTTGCGCATTTTACCTTAAGGTTCTATTTGGTTCGATGTAAAATAGGACAAGGAAAATCAATTACGTGTAAAACAATAATTTATGATGTTTGGTTAGGCTTGAAAAATGAAAATGATGTAATTTATTTTCCCCATATAGAGTAAAAAGAAAAATGACTTACGCTTTTTTTTTTTTTTTTTTTTTTGGGCATAAGTCATTTTTTGATATCATGTAAAAGTTATAAAAAACTGTAAATAACCGTTTGTAACTTCCATAAAGGGGTGAAATTATGTCATATTTCAAAAGGCATGCCAAACAATAAAAAATCATTTTGAAATCCAAATTTTCTTTGTAATTAGATTTACTCTCTATTTGTTTCGGCATAAAATAGGTTATCGAAAGTCAATTGCATGTAAAATGGATATTTACTGTGTTTAGCTGTGATGTAAATTCATTTTGAAATAGAAACCATTTTACACCACTAAAGGATGAGATGTGGAAAACGATTTCCTTATTTTTTTAGCACAAGTAACTTTTCAATATGGTGTAAACGATAGAAAAACATGATATATAAATAACTGCAAATAACCACCTATAACTTCCGTAAAGAAGTGAAATTTTGTTATATTTCAAGGGGCAAGCCAAAGAAAACCATTTGAAAATCCAAATTTTACTTATAATTTGATTTACGGGAGAAAGACTTTTACACCATAAAGCACAAAACGTCAAAACAAGCAAAGTCACATGAAAAAGCTTTTACCACCGTAAACGATATAGCACCGTAACCCACTCGCACTGCGGCGCGTGCCGTTCCGTAGTCTTCTTCCGCAAGTGAAAACCGAAGCAATGAAGCTGCGCAAACCGAAAAGCATACACTCTTTCATGTGAATCTAGGGTTTTCGTGTCTCTCTCAACAAATATATATATATATCACATCGATTGTTTCAGGTATGTTTTCTCTCATAAATTTTCATTTTTGATTCGTATACACTTCCAGAAAAATTGGATAAATTTTAGACTAGGAATATGGGATTTGTAAGAACTTTGATTCCCATAATGCGGATCAATTCCCATCCGTTTGGTTGCTGAGAAAAGCAAAGAAAAATAAATGAAAATTTGGAAAACTCAACTCAACTAAGCCGTTTAGTTGTAGTAGAATCAATTAAGTGGTTTTCTGGGATGCCCATCACAATTATAAGACCGCACGACTCAAGTTTATTATATTTTCTTACATTTTCTCAACAACCGAACAGAGCATTCGTGTAAAAAATTGTTAGATTTCTTGATGATTTCTGGCTTTACATTTCTCATCTGTTGCTTTTCCGGATTGAGATTTGGTGAAGTTTGGGACTTTAACTGCATGGTGAAGTTACCGTTGGATTGATGCCACATGGCAAGGGAGAAGAAGGAACGGCTCGGATTCGTTAGGTAGCAAAGCAGTTGAAACCACAAAATCGGATAACTGCTTTGCTACCAGTGAATCTGAGTCGTCCCTTCTCTCTTATCACGTAGCGTCAATTCAACGATAACTTCACCATGCAGTTAAAGTCCCAAACTTCACCAAATCTGGATCCTGCTTTTCCTATTGGTGTATATATATGAAATTTATTTAAGTATTTGGGGTGTTTTTGGATATCCCAATGTATACATTGGGGTGTATTGCATGCAAATAGGATCACTTCTGGGCATTTTTATAGTGACTTCTAACCTTTTAAACTGTGGCAATCGCTTCACTTTCTTCATTCTAGATCATGAGTACCTCCAAATGACATTGAAAACAAAATGGAAAGATTTAATTTCTGTGGACGTTCGAAATCGGAACACACTTTTGTTGTTGTTGCTATGAAGAAGGTGATTAAGTCTTATATTGAGCTAATATCTTCTAGAGCACAATTAACTTTGCTAAATTACCTTATAGTGACACATTATTCTCAAAAGTTTTGAAGACTCTTTCCATTGACTAATTGATTGTTATTATTTTTGTCATCTTAACTGTATATTTATCCTATTATTGAGACAAAAAACTTGCATTGATTCAGAAACTTGCTTCTTTTATTTTTTCTTTTTTTTGATATAAGCATTGAATCAGAAAATTTCACACCCAAATAGGTACAATATGGACTTGATAAAAATTATTGCTTTCATCAATGCTCATTTTGATTGCTAAAATATCATAGGAGAAGAAAGACAATTCAAAATATTATAATGGGGTTCGGGTTGGAATGGTCACTATAAAACTTCAAATTTTATTTATATTCCTAAAAATCTTAGCAATTAAAAAGAGCATCAACGAACCCTGCAGTTGCAAATTCTGGCACTTCATTTCATATTGTTTTTCACTTTTGACGCAACTGTTTAAAAATAAATTGAAAAGAATTACCTTCTTGTTTTCAGTGATGCCTAGCCGTGGAAACAAATCAGTGAAACCGTGGCATGGAACTAACAACTCTCAGGTACCTGTTTTGATCACTTTTCTGATTCTAATCCTTGTGGTTTCGATATTGTTTTTCCACAACATTGGTGAAAAACCCAGTTCTTCATTTAGAATTCCAAAGCAAACATGGAATAGCTCCGAATATCCAGTTCAATTTCACCCAAATGTAGAGTTCAGGAATGGAACAGATTTGATATGGCAAATACCTGATTCGCCGAAGGCAGTTCTCTTTCTGGCTCATGGGTGCAATGGCAGAGCCGTTAACTTTTGGGACAGATCACCTAGTTGTCCGAACTGCATTGGTTTGCCTGAAGAAAGGCTAATTGTTCTTCATGCTCTGGCTCGAAAGTTTGCTGTTCTCACAATATCCAGTGCAGGGAGATGCTGGTCATTTGGGGAGGAAAGATTGATTATTAAAGGAATTATCAGATGGTGGGTTGAGAAAAACAAGATTGAAAAGCTTCCTCTTGTGGCTTTAGGGGCCTCCTCTGGTGGGTATTTTGTTTCTGTGCTAGCCACTGATTTGAGATTTGGTAGTATTACACTTATGATTGCTGAGGGAATGTTTGATCAAATGGATATAACGAAGGACTATCCGCCTACCCTTTTCGTGCACATGCCCAAAGATCGATATAGGAAGGTTAAGATAGATGAAAATATGGAAGCTCTGAGGAACAAAGGCATTGATGTTGCAGAGATTAAATGCATTGAGTTCCCCTTGTCTCCAAGTTTCTTAGCAGACAGAATACCAGGTCTTGATCGAACCATTTCCAGCAAGTTGTTTGAGCTATTCCGAGACAAGGGCTTTATTGACAAGAATGGATACATGAGGAATGATGGGCGTGCAATACGTTGGAAAGCAGCTCTCAGGGAGAATAAAATTATTTTACCAGAAAAGCATTTGGACCATCACATTACGGAGGAACTTAATCTTGCATTTGCATATCATGAAATGACTAGCCTGCAGTCGGGACCAATCTTTGATTGGTTCGAATCTCATATGCACTAATGAGGACTCTATCGTGTCACATTTGCCGTTTGTGCACCTTGGAAGAGAACTTTGGACTGGATAGTGGCTAGAATGAGTGGAAATGTGAACAGTACTCTAGATGTACGGCTAATAACCGATTTCAGTACAAACTTCTCAAATTGGGAACATATTTGGAAAGTTGCTCATTAAAATTGTTCTCAAGAATCAATTAAGGATATATTGAGTGATTGTAAGTAGTGGTATGCTGTGTCACCACATTAGTTAAGCCAAATTACAAGTTTATTTCTGGTTTGACGAGAGAGTGTAGTAGATGAAGATTGGATGTCAAGTGAACTTATTATTCTATGTAATGAAAAATGGTATCGAGTGTAACATGTTAGTATTTTTCTATTTCACAATTTATGGAACGACATTCGCAAAACAAAGATCTTAACGTGGTTACTCTGCTTCAAGGTATTATTTTTGTTTGTTTATTTTTGCAGTCAGCATTTTTCTTCACTTTGGATGCTTATTGGTTAGTTGTAATCCCATAAACATCTGAATTTGCGTTAGTTGAATGTGTGAATTGAGGGACCAGATTTTCAGTTAGAAAAGGTTGTTTTCAAAGAGAATTTAGTATATAACGTTTTTACATTCAAAAGGCTATCTTGTATTGATTTCTGTTTGTGAAAGATTATCCAAACAACGTTTTTACATTCAATCCTTTCTTCCCATGTGTTTATTTTTTATTTGTATTTTTAGTATCTTACTTGGGTTCTTAACTATAAGAATCTAGACTATACAAGTATTATGTCATAGTAGAGAATAAGATTTTGAATAAATGAAACTATGCTACATATCATCAAATCCATAGAAAGCACAAACATCAAGACAAACTAACTCAACTTTGAGGTCATGAGGTTCAAAACTTTATAGTAAGACCCTAGATTCCTCAAATAGATCCCCCTGGAAAAAAAGTCTAGGGAAAAAAATCTAAGTATCCAAACATACCTAATAGGTTTTGAAGGAGTACTTTCTGAATGCTAGACCTGACGCTTGGAAATCTTCAAGTAGGGTTTAAACATTGGAAGTAAATTAATTTGGTGGAAGTAAATATTAGCTGGTTTCCAAAAAAATGTTGGCAGTCTCTTTTGTATTCTTTTTCATGCATTTTATAGTAAAAAAAGTGAAACAAGTAAAGAGTGAAATAGAATGAAGAAAGAAATAAACAATGGAAGAACAAAAAATGGAGAGAAGAAGAAAGAGGGTAAGAGACAAATACATATCTTGATACTGTTTAGGGAGTGATCAAACTACTTCTACCAAGAAATTGCACACAATAAGTGAGGGAAGAAGATGAATTTAGGGTTCAAAATCTTAGCCCCACTACTAGTTTAAGAACTTACAAAAAAAAAATTGGTTTCTTATGGGAAATATTGATGTAAATGATTTTGATAGGGCTCATGGAAAATATTGATGTAAATGATTTTGATAGGGCAAATCCTGATTCACCTTAGGCAGCTCTTTTTTGCCTCATAGGTGTAATGGTGGAGTGGAAAAATTTTGGGATAGATCTCTTATGTTCCCACATTATGTTCATTTACTTTAAGAAAGGGTAATTGCCTTTCTTTCTTGCTCAAAAGTGTTCCATTGTAATCATATTGAGATCCGGGAGACATTGATCATTTTGGGAGGGAATATTAGTTATAAAGAATTATCATATGTGGGTTCGGAAAAATAAGTTTGTAAAGCTTCCTCTTATGGCTTTGGGGGCCTCTTCTGGTAGGTACCTAGGTTCTGTGCATGCCATCGACTTGAGATTTAGCAGTACTTTAAATGGATGTTATGGACTACTACCAACTTACACATTTCGTGTACCTGTAGAAATATCGATTAGATTGCATTGATATAGGGGAATTAATGCATAGAGTTCTCATTCTCTCCAAATTTTTCTAGTAAAAGAATCCCGGGTCTTGATGAACTTGTATTGGCTATAATGGGGTAAGGGCTTCTCTTATGAGAGCTGAATCTTGGCTCCAAATTTTATTTGTTTGTTCTCTTTTTTTTGTCCCCTGCCCCCCCGCTGGGGCCACAGGTAAGATATTTTCATTGCAAAAAATGAAGCCCTGTTATTTTTATTATTTTGGGATCCCACTTTTAGAAGGCTGGCTCTGTATGCTCATTTATCTTATTTTGCGATTACCTTACCACCAACATTTCAATTATAAGATAATGCCTCATCCAACGACATTTTTATCATTGAATTATTTTCAACAGTCAAAATTCAAGGAAACTGGGATTTGTTGTATGGTCAATCGGCTCAATTAAAAGCCTTTTCACTCTACCACTTGACTCAGTCTTGTTGGTCATTGCATGATTATTATGGTAGTGTTGTTAATTTTTGGAAAGTTGAGGAAAAAATTTTCACTTTATCACAGATCTTGGTTTTAAGTTTGTTTAGTACCCTAATATTTTGGGTTTAAATTGTTACTTTGAGAAAATATTTCCTTTTAGTCAATTTTTAATTTAAGAAGTAAATTCCATTGGTTTCCATTTTTTGCCTGGGGTTGTAACCCATCTTTTTTCTCTTTTGTCGAGTCCCTAAGCTTTAAATAGGGATGATGGGTTACCCTTTTCTTTGACTCCTTTTTCACGGAGCCATGGTTTTTTTCTCTTGTATATGTCTTATGTATGAGAGTTTAAGCCTTCCATTACTTTTCAATACATACCTCTACTTTATCAAAAACAAAAAAAAAAATTTGCGACTCCAGTGTAACTTCGCATGAGAGGAATATGCAGTGGTGCAAGTCAGCCGCCGAATTGGCCATGAGGGGCATATAGAGCCTTTACCAGCATGATCAGATGGTTTTATGATGATATGATTTATGGATTCTCAAACTGTTACTAAAATGCCTGCTTTCTAAATGAAAGAGGTAAACATGAGACGATGAAAGCCTAAATCCTGCAGGGGATGTGAATATGTAATTGAAATCAGGAACAATATAGGAAACTGATGTTTTACCATAGAATTTGGTGAAGAACAAAACAGTTAAAATTGCACTTTACTCAATATTTGGGTCATCAAATCCAGAAGATGACCAAACCTGTTCTAGAATCCTGATTTTTAATGGTTATATAGCTAATAACGATTAGATTTGGTTTGATAATGACATCCATACTTAGCTGCTAGGAATTTGGCATTCATTTGATTCACCTTGAACCTGACAAAGTACAGGACACTTTGAATTTAATGAAATGGAATTCCTACAGCTGTGCTATTTACCATTTTTTTTTTCTTTGATAGGCAAGTAGCAGCTGTGCTATATCTACAGTTCAGTCAACATGTCATAGTAAGAAAGGACAACCTGACTGAAAATGCTATGACTGTGCCCTGTACGCCTTGTTTTTGCTTTTGATTTAATAACTTGACAAATCTTTGTTTATCAATGGCTAGGGTTGCTCACTAACACTGATTTTGTTGGCCATGGCTTCTCATGCAATTTCAATTTCCCAAATAATTCTAGTGATTCTATGGACTCCACTTGAGCTCTCCGTTCTTTTTGTTCTTATGATATTTTCTGTTAAAACCCATGCCTCCATTATTTGTAGACTTGCATCGACTGCTATTAATAGAAAATATTGTATTTAGGCAATTTCCCAAATTTCCCAAGTGATTCTCTGGACAGCAAGGTGAGCTCTCTGTCCTTTCTGTTTTTTATTTTGCTATTTACAAGTGACAGTTGGGGCTTCTACTTTTCATAAAGACTACATTCAATTGTTATTTGGTATTAGAACTCTAACAAGCATGCCCACATTAATTTTTTATGTTGCACTGAGAAAACATTATATAATCTTGAAACTTGGTTTCCATCTTAATATGGTGTAGTGACACACTACATGTGTAGATCCCATAAACAACCTCGAGATGGCAAAGATCTAAGAAGTAGAAGCAGATCTTGACGATTTTCTCCATCTGAAGACTTAGCTTAGTTACACTGATTTAAGGTACTCCTTTCTGTTCTTTTTTTAAAGAAATTGATATTCCATCTTTCATCATATATTGGTTGGTTGGTATGCATTAATTGCCAAACCACAGTTCTTTGTAATTTTGTATACATTAAATAATGGGCAAAAATCTAATTAAGTCATTTACCTTATCAAAACAAATATAAAAAAATCTAATTAAGTCATACTTAGGTTTTTCTTGCCCAAGTTCTACATCCAAAAGGGTAAAAATGACTTGTGATTTAACATTAGTACTAGAGTACTCTGTTTTTCAGAAGACGTGATTAAATGGTTAATAGTGTTTTGGACCGTTAATACCAACCCTTTCTTTATATATTTTTCTTTCTTGGTCATTAAGCTGAAGTTCAACAAGTAAATATATAGAAAATTTTGGAGTTTAACTACTTTCCAAAGGATTGTCACTTTGAAAGTTTGATGAGCATTGACCATGGTCTTTATTATTATTTTTGCCTATTCTGAAAATTCTGTTCAAATTGAATGTAGATTTCTCTTCCAACTAAGCTTGGAACTGAACCAATCAGTTTTGGTAGAAAACATCTTTATCTTTGCATATCTATATATAAAGTGCTGATTTTATGTCCTTTTCACTCTTGTTTTGTGCATTGAGTGGTCTCCTTATGAACTTTTACCTATTTGTCATTTGGATAATGCTGGTTGAATTCCTATTGAAAAATTTTGTAGCTATAGAGAGATTATCCAAATCATTGTATTATCAAAACATCTTGAAATCATTAACAAACTCAAATTACTTAGAACATTGTAAAAGTGAATTGGCTTGCCTAATACAATGCACCATTTCTACCATTTTAATTTACAGTTTTGAGCTCTTTAAACTAAAATTCCAATTCGATTTTGAGTGGAGATTAACTGAAGTAAAACTCTTAAACCACCAGCCTAACCTTATGAAAGTTGACAGGTAAAAATTATTGAGAAGAGTATCAAGGAAAAAGATAGCTTAGCCAAGACTATGTTAGTAGAATTTAGGCATTTCCAAAATCAGCTTCTTTTTTATTTTTTATTATTTATTTTTTAAATTAAGATTTCCAAAATCAACAATGACCTTGCATGAGGACTATAGGTATATCCGTATAAGATTGTCAGCTTAATTTCAGATTTTTACTGGAAATCAAATCTACGTGAAAAGAGAAAAAAAAAATGATAAAGGGATTAGAATTTTAATATGCTTGTTGAGAGCTTTTACCATGTTGAAGATGAAAATGAGGCTGACAAGAAATAAGATTAGAAAAAGCATGTAAAAGGTTAGGCTTAGAGTGGCTGTTTTAAGATTCCAAGTTTTTAGTCATATTCCTAAAACTTGGTACTCAAATGGAGCAAAATGGAATCCCAATTTTTGCCGAGATCTCTTGAATTTTATTTTTCTCAGCCAATAATTTTTTTTTTTACCAAAATGGTCTATTATATATTTCTGTTTATGCCATCTGAAACTAGGATCATCTTGCCAAACTTAAAACCATGGTTTAATGTGCTATTGTATATATTGACTATAATGAATTATTTGCTATTGAAATACTGCCCACTTGAATTATATTGTTGAATGATACCCTGATTGGCTGTAAGCAAAGCCTGGTGCATCCTGATTTGAAACCTGGGACATGCGGCCATAGAAGAGTCCAAGAAATAGGTAATGTCACATTGACACCCAGATTTCGTATGATAATAATGATAATGACACCCACCTTAGTGACAATGCTACTACCTTTTATTGTCCATTTGAATTTGCTTGAGGCTTAAGATAGCTCCATCCCAACTCTGCCCAGAACATTTAAATGGGTATTTGTTGGATTCCCTACAGCTGTGACATTTACTGTTTAATTCTGTCGTTGTGCCTTTACTCCTTGCTGCTGTGCATTTATGGCCATTCTCTCCTCTTTTATTCATATTATAAAATAGATTGCCTTGGAGTGGAGTTAGCATGACAGATGGCTGTCATTTCTTAGAATTACAGCTAAATCATGGGCATGCATTCTGTTGAATAGGAACTGGTCAAGTTAAATTGTGGCCATGCATTTTGTTGAAAAGAAAACTAGCCGGTATGATGATATTAAAGTGAGCCTTGTTCTTTTCTGCACATTCCAGCTGTTACTCTAGCAATTTCCATACTTTCATGCACAACACAACAAACACAAACTTGACCGACTGTCCGAATATTCATTCATCTTCACATCTTCACAAGACATATCCTATTTATTATTGCATTTATCTAATGGTCTTCCTATTAAAGTCTGATTGAGGTGGCTACCATTACTTGAAGGGGGGCTGACGTGGAGATGCATGGCTAATTAATCCAATGCCTTATCTGTTCACACTCAGGAGCGTAAATTACCCAAGTCATTATCTGAACACCCGCTTGCATCCTATGTTCCTATATTCCTGCTGCTAAAACAATTTCCTTCTAATTTCTATATACACTTATGCTCAGTTTGGATCTCGTAAAAAATGAAGGGAAGGAAAGGAAAAAACCTTTAAAATGCTTAAGAAATGAATGCATTTTAAGAATTGTTTAGCATTTTCCTCTCCTTTTGATCACATTCTTTTTGAAATCCAAATGGAGCATTCCTTCTACGGTTAATATGGAAAAATTCAAGTCAAACTGAATAACTAATATTTATTTAAAATTCAGAAAACGTGAACTAAACATTAAGATAAACATTGTATCCATCTTAATGGACTTTCAACATCACAAACTTCATACCAAACATAAACCTCAATTCTAAGTAACACACACTACCAGATAAGAAGATGCTGAGAATAACTTATAAGAGTGATTTTCAGGCTCTGGGCTTGAGTCGACCCTCGTTTGCCTGCTTGAAGAGCTGGGCCTGAGCTGCTGCAGCCTTGTTTGAGCCGAGTGCTCTAACGAAATTATCCCTGACTTGCTTGGTTGTGTAAGGGAACCTAGTGTTCACCATGGAGTTCAGCAAGGAGGCTGTCCCTTCTCGGTAGAGTGCTCCGATCCCATCAGTACGTGTGTTTGAAAGTGCTTGCTGCAAGCTCATATGTGACGCGAACCCTGGAATGCTGGTCGCACCAAATGCTCCACCCAGCGTCGTCCCCCACCAGCCCAACAGACCCCAAATAACTGTTGGGTGAGTCCTCCAGAAACTGCAAATACACAAACATGAAAGTTTTAATATAATGGAGGATACGTAATTTTCTTAATTTTGTTTTTTCATTGACAGTTTATACTAAATACTCATGCTAGACATTATGACTTACTTGCATGTGCCGGTGAAGGGTGTGTTTGGATCAAAAACAAATGGAGGTGAGGGAACAGAGAATGGAGGTGAGGGAATGGAGATGCTGGGAGTGGGAACACTTGGGGTGACTGGAGTGATAACTGGAGTGGTCGGCGGGGTTTCAGTGACTGGTGGTGAACCACCGCCAGAAGTTGGAGGGGAGTGGTAGTATCCACCACCCCCTGAAGGAGTTGATGGAGTAGGGTCATGGCCGTGTGATGGAGTTCCGTGTGATGGTGTAGGGTTGCAATTTCCTCCGCCTCCATGTGATGGTGTTCCGTGAGAGGGTGGTGTGCCTCCTGAATGATATGGTGGTGAACTTACATGGGGAGGACTTCCGTGTGAACCTGCAACAGATGCAACAAACATTAGCCCTGCTGATTATCCGGTGAGTAGAAACATGGTTTATTTGCATGATGTGATAGTGATACAGATTAATGCTTAATATTTATTATCATAACCACTGCTCACAAGACCACCACCACTACCACCATCATCAATGTAGCATCAACCATTGTACAATGCGCTACAAATCTAGTAAAACATGGAAGCAGCAGAAGTGTAGTAATTGCAGCATTTTCTTCCCAAAGATGGTTGACAAAACAGTAAGAAGTTGACGAGAAGTGATAAAACTGAAATGCTAGGCATTTCAGTGAACTTGAAAGAATAGCAACTTTGTAAAACAGAAATTAACAAAACAGAAGGCAATTATTTCATCATATACATGAGCAGAAAGCAGCAGATGAATATTTGAGAGAGAGAGAGACAGAGAGAGAGAGAGAGAGACCTGTGGGGGGAGTTCCTGCATGCGGGTCTGGAGTGTAATAGTTCTTTTGATCTTCAAAGCTTGTAGACATTACAGGGATTGCCAAGTTCTGAGAAAGCAACCCAGCAACCAAAATCCACATGAAAAGGGAAGCATGTTGGCTTCTCTCCCTCCCCATCTCTATCTTGTTCTCAAGAAACAAACAAGAAGAAGGAAGAAAGAAGGAAATGCTTTGTAAGATGGATTTGGTTCAGAGGACCAGAGGAGCGTTGTATATATAGAGAGCATAGAGAGCATGGTAAGAGGGCAGTAAATATCAGCAGGTGAAGGAGTATGTGGTTAGTTGATGCATTGCAGGAGCATTGATAGGTACTATTTATTTCTTCATCTGTAGCAATAATGCCTTCTTCAAAACTCAAAAACATCTTTAGCCTACACATCGTTTCTCTCTCTCTCGTTGCAATGCACACGTAAACTCCAATAGATACACCTCTCATATTGTTGTACTACTCTCTCTCTCTCTCTCTCTCTCTCTCTCTCTCTCAACTCCAATAGACATGCCTGCCTTAAATTATTTTAGCTCTCTCTCTCTATTCTATTTGGTATGGAGTACAATAGTTTTTCCATTTAGCTTTTATTTGATATTAAGAGCTTCTAGATGTCTAGATGCTTTGCACCTAATTAATTTTCAATTTCATATGCACCAGGCAATTAGAGGACAAAGTCCATAGAAGTGGCTTTGAGGGAGAGTAGTGAGAGTTGAACCCATGTCCATAGAAGTGGCTCTAGGACCACTTGGTCCATCCCCTTAAGGTTTCCTTTTAGCCTTTTAGCAAGGGTAAATTAAGATTAGCTCATTTGTGTGGTAAGGACAAATGATGTCGGTCTGATTGTCGAATGTGGCATGCGTCTATTACAGATTTACAGTCCTTTGTATGGGCATCTCTAACGTGCGATTGTCAGCTAGGAATTCAAATCTGTGACAATAAAGTTGGTATCCCACCCCCACCATTTATGGGTAACTACCCCTTCCATTTCTTAAAAAAAAAAAAAAAAAAAAAAAATTACTGTCATTTTATTTTTTTGTGGCACGTTAGGTTTTTGTGGCATTAAGCATGATCGAGTTTTGAATCTCAAAATTTTTTTTTTTAAGAGGAAAGGGTAGAGACCTAAACTGCATGATTGAAGGTGATTGAACAAAAACTTGAAATATGATTTTTGGATAACTACGGCTGCACCTTTGCAATGCTTAAAAAGGGAAAATAAAAAAAGAGAGCCTTGGAGAAAGGAACGAAAATATAATGTTCATCCAATGGAAGTAATTTGTGATTCAATGGCATTGTAGCCTGGTAATTAAGCGAGCCGAGTTTTTCACCTCACAATCTCGAGTAAGAGGGGAAAAAAAGGAAAAGAAAATGGAGAATTATAGAATGGTCCGGTTATGGGTAAATAATAACAAATTAATACAATTGATTTGTAACTACAAATAGATGACTATTAACTTAATCTAGAATAGTTATAAAGTTAGTAATCAATTATATTGATTTGTAATTATGTACCTGTAGATGAGGCATTTTGTAATTCCCCTAAAAGAAAAAGTTAATTTCGATTCACTTTATTATCTCTAAATGAGATTCATTAGATAATGAGACATAATCATATTTTAAAGTTGACATTTTAGTGATAAAATATTTGATGGCTTGGCCTGACAAAAATAGAAAGTGTACAAAAATGGGCGTAAGTGTGTTATTATTGCCAATGGCCTTGTGAGGTTTTAGGTTCGAGTATTTGTATAAGCATATGTTGATGAATTGAATTTCTTATCCATGTTAAGAAAAAAAAAAAAGTGTTAGTATTGAATGAATTTGCATGACTTTCCAAAAACATCCCCATTAATTGTTTAACCATCCAAAAGCCATGATCAAAATCTAGTAATATATATTATTATTATTATTATTATTTTCATTTGTTCTTTCAAGTGGATGTACCATAGTACATTATATAAAATATATAAAGCAAGACATGGGGGACACGACTTTTAATTATTTACAATTCTGGACACAAATTGATTAGTTAGATAGTGATTGAAGCTTGGCTACGTTCTTTTGGAAGCCGTTAAATTTTGTAAATTCAAGAACTTTAAAATTTTGCCAAAAAATTGAGTATAAATATGTATATATGTATTTATATACTATATGTATGAGTTAGAATCGATGGACATAATTTTTGCACACAAATTTTTTATACAATTCTGAGGCTGTTGGATCTCGTAAGATCCAATGGTCTTAATAAGATGTTAGTAGTTTTTTCTTTCAATTTCTTTAGAGACCATTGGATCTTATTAATTACGTCCAAGTCATTATTTAAGGGCTTTCTTGGTTGTCCAATTCAAAAATAAACAATTCAAGAAATTTTATATGATATTAAGGGCACAATCCATCATCTTGAATTTATTAATTCAAGAAAATCTAGTCCTTTTTTTTTTTTTGGGGGGGGGGGGGGGTGGTTCCAAACCCCAACCTATTATAATCTTACGTTTTACCCCACCATCTCTCACCACCACTAGGTTAGTCCTAATGGTTTCAAGAAAATATAATCACCACAAATAAGAGTAGAAATTTTAAATGGTAGCATTTCATAAATTCTTTAGAATTGATTCTATAATATCAAATATATTGATAACTTACATTTTAAAATATTCTAATACAAGGTGATGTATTTATGTTTTCGATTTTATGTAAATTTTTTTTGAATTGTTTAATTTTGAATTAAACAGCCAAACAAGCCTTAAATATTTAAACACGGTGATATTTTTCTTTCTTTTAAAATGGAGAGGTGGGGAGCACAAAACTTGATCTCACTAATTGTAAAAAGAGCAGTGCATTTGCCCTGTATTACGAAAATGAATTCCACTCTAGTGGGTGTGGGCCTACCCTCATGTCGTAGGTGGTCCCATCTTCTTATAGAAGGGTAAGATTTTTTTTATTTATAATTTTATTTTTTAAACTCACACAACATACACATAAGCAAAATCTACATATGTGACATAGACGAAAGAAAGTCCTATTGGGGTCGTTATCATGCCAGGCAAATTGTAAATTATGTGTTAAATTTGGGTGGGTGAGGATTAACCGATTAACCTATGAGTTATACACCTCCCTCTCTCTGCCCGTATTCATAAGAAGAAAAAAAGTACTTGTAGAAGGCAGTGTCTAGCTTAGCACCACATGCTAGATGCCATGAAAACAATGTTATAACAAAGAGGTATATTAGATTATTTTTTTTTTTAAAAAAAAAAAAAAAAAAAATACCAAGACCGAATGCTTGTCGCGAAATGTCTACTATGTATGAATAGAAGAACGACCTGGCAATGAACTATAACATACAAGGCTTAAAAACACCTGTACTTATTTATTTATTTATTCTCATTAAAAAAGAAAAAAAGAAAAAAAGACCTACTACTATAGGACCACAACATTTTATGCACCACCCTCAGACCCTCAGTTGATGGTTGGTCTGGGATGGTCGGATGGAGACAGACCAGGGTGGAGAAGGGGTTTTGTGTGAGAATGTTGGTGAGTAATAAATGATTTTTTTTTACTCTCCCTTCTTTTCTTTTCTTTTTTTTGAAAAAAAGAAAATTACAAACGAGTAATATTCTGTGCACCAATTTTATGTCCTAACTTTTATCATAATTCCCTCACAACACAGTGAGACTTGAGTCATGTAGTTAACATCACGGAAATACGGGTGCTGTCCTTTTATAAGAAAATTGAGGTAAAAATCAAGATCCCTCTCTCTCTATACTACTACCTATAAAAAGATGAATGTCGTCAAAAAAACTTTTGATTAACCTTTATACCCTTATTTTTAAACTTAATTACTTTCTTAACCTTATCCTTAATAAAATCCATAAAGACAAAAGTCCTATTATTTAGCTATTTTCTTATTAAATTCTAATTAGGTTTCTAAATTTTTATAGTCCTTTATCTTTTTCTTCTACTCCAACTCTTTTCATTTTTTCATTCCTATACATTTCTTCCCTATTTTTACATTTCAAGTTTTGATTAGCTTTTTAATATATATTGTTTATAAACTCTAATGATCATGAACTACTTGTTAAAATTATAATATATCATTAATATTTAAATAAAGCACTATGAAAAAAAAAAAGAAAGTAATATTTTATAAAAAATCACGTACCATAATCTTATATTCCTTATGTGTTTACATTTGTCACTATTACACAAAATACGTAAATAGTTGTTGATATTATTTTAAAACTATTTTCCTTTAATTTTACAAAGTGTACATCTGTCATAGTAAGTCATAGTTACTATGACGGTTAGCATAGCTGAGGAGAAGATAAATGAGACATGATAGTAGGTGGAAGTTTAGATATTGAATAGTAAAAGAAAAGTGAGAAGGGGAGAAGATAAATGAGAGAGATAGAAAGTATAAAAAGAAGTAATATCATGTGGAGCAAAACAATATAAAATAAAAAATTAAGTATTAACTTAAAATACTACTTCTCATTACACGTTTAATATAACTTTTATTTTAATTAATATTAATCTCTATCAATTTCTAATTGTTGTAGTGTTTTCCAAAATTTTACTTGTTTACGGATTATTTCTTTTTTTCTCTATCTCTTTTTATTTATTTATTTTGTGTGTGATTTTTTCTTGAGAAATTGTATTTTCTTAAATTATTTTACATTCTATGAACTGAGTTACAAAAATTATTATCATTTACAAGATGGTCTACGTGCAACGCATGTGTACACCAACTAGTATATATATATAGAGGCATGCTCTAAGGTACGTGTTGGTGAATGAATCCTTTTAGTGGGGCGTCTTCATTCCTTTTATCATGAGCCCTCTCATTTTTATATTTTTAGCTACTTTGGCCACATAATTTTAGATTATCATTACATCTATCACGCTAAGTTAATTCCACTAGTATATATTAAACTATAAATATTTTAAAACAGGGTCAGATTTATTGATCGAAATTATTAGAGAATTTTAGTCAAACATTATTAGATGAGAAAAAACGTTCGACTTTGATTAGCGTTTGTAATTGAACTTTCAGTAGTTTTTTATTTTTCATTTTTTATCTGTTTAGTTGTATGTATTTCTCCCAAGGAAAAAATAAAATGAAAAACTAAATTAAATTAAATTAGACAGAATTTTTTTTAATAAAATTCATATTTGGGACTTATAAAGTTTCTATCCAACAATAAACTGCGTGTTCTTGCGATTTGAGATTTGAGAATATAAGGGTTTGTCAATGTACCTATGAAGGTGCTCTCATATTAAATTTTCTCTACATTAATTAAACTATCATACTGGTCGTTAGAGGATTAGTTTAATTAAAATTTTGACAAAAATAAGGCTTGAGATGCCCATAGTTGTAAAAAAAAAAAAAAAAAAAAAAAAAAAAAAAAAAAAAAAAAAAGGAGAGGAGAGAGAGAGAGAAAAAGAGAGAGACTGACCAACTATCATACCACCTTGGGTGAAGCAATTTAAGTTGACAATATCATTCCTTCAAACCGTTTAGTATACCATGCTTCTGACAATAGAAACCCAACTTCTGTTACTACATTGTTATGAATCAGGACAGCTCGATCCTGTCGTAGCATTGAAGCCTTTTTGTTGGGAAATCCTGTCTGGAAGAACAGTATATCATATATTTTATTCTCTCCTTCCGAAAATTATTGTATTTAATACGATATTGTAAGAGTAGGTTTACAAGGGAAATTTTATGGTACCCATAAAATTAAAAATAAAATTAAAAATAAACTTATAGGGTAATCTATCTTTAAGTGTTTTGATCCTATTTTTTATATATTATATTTTATGGTAATTTGGTCACATTTATGATGACTAAATAACTTGATTACATTTGTGTAGTAACTAATTATCATAAAATATGATTAACTCACTAGAAATATGATCAATTACCACTTTTGGTACGGTATCCTAATATTTTTTAGGTACCATAGAAGCACTTGGTTTACAATTGGAATAGATTTATATTAGCCATTGAGCACACGCATCACGCGTGCCAAAAACATACAAGTGTGCAATGCAATTTTATTCACAAAAAGCATTTCTAACTAAGGATGCATACTTCACGTTACAAACCCAATGTGTTAAAAAATTACACACAAAATCAATTGTGAACCTGAAAAAGAAAAAAAATTTTAAAAAGGGGCAATACACTTTCGTGACCAAAGAAAATTTTGGGGGAAAAAAAACAAGAAAATAGAAGATAATAACCCATGAAATTGACAGTGAAGTTCAAAACATTGCCGGAAATTTGCGAGAAGAAACAAAAAAACATTATGTAATAATAGTAAATGAAATCTGAAAAAACAAACAAACAAACAAACCTAATAGTGCCCAAATGGAAAGAATTAAATTATTGCAGACGAAAAGGGAAAAAAAAAATTACTTGATTATATTTTATGGTAATTTGGTTATATTTGTGGAGATAAATAATTTGATCACATTTATAGTAACTGATCATTATCATGAAATTACTTGATCACATTTGGATACGGTGTCCTAATACTTTTTGGGTACCATAAAAACACTTGGTTTACAGTTGAAATAGATTTACATGACAGTCCAATATAAAAACAATGATGGCACCTTCACATGTTTGTAAAATACATGACACATTGACATGTCAATGGGGGTGCCTATCATAGCAAAACTGTCATGCCAGAGGATCTCTTCATGTTTTTCTTTCTCTCTCTTTATGTTTTATGCTTTATGTTTTATATTATTTTGCTGGGCTAGGAGAGTGACAGAAATAAGGCCTCCGTGTGAGAAACTGAACTGAGTCCAAATATAAAATCAGCCATTTTCCTAGGGTCAAAACTACCAGTTCTTTTCTCAATGGGTTGGTGAGGTTAGAGGGTGGATGTGATTTCAATTTTGGGCTATGATTTGTATTCAAAACTTCGACCTAATATAGTATCTATACAAAATTTTATCATTTGTTCAAGATCTAATTTTTGAGTTTTAATGTATCTACTTCGTCAGGTGCCATTATCTTAGACAATGGTAGAAGTCTCTAGCTAACAAGTGTGAATACGAAAGTTCGAGTCTTTGAAGCAGTCCAATTTATACTAAAAAACAATTACATACATTAAGATCGTATGTCGTCATTCCTCCCAAGACTCTGTTTAGCAAGACCAATACTAGAGAAATGGTAGGACCTTCATTAAGTGCCATTAGCTAAAACAATGATAAAAGTCTCCAACTACCAAGTGTGAATACAAGTTCGGGTTTAAGATGACCGATTTGTACTAAAAACTAATCGTACCTCGCAAGACTTGTTTAGTGAAACCAACACTCCATAATAACCCTTTCAATGCACTTCCTCACTTACTAAATAGTTTGCTTTACTTTTGTTGAACCAATAATTGATCCTCGAGTAAAATGCTCTCAATTTGACTCCATGTAGTCATGCCCGAAACTTAAAAGCAAAAATTGCCCCTCTTTTATTTTGTTTGGGTTATTATTGTGAAATGAAATAAAAGTATCATGGATGGCAATTATCAAATAAAAATAGGCAAGACACGTACTTGGCGCCCATTGGGAGACGAACCCACAGTACTGGAAATAGGCAAGACATGTACTTGGCGCCCATTGGGAGAGGAACCCACAATAGTGGAAATTAGAACCAGAGATGTGGTAGCTGTTTACCCTCTCTTAATGACCATGGCAGGTAGTAGTTGAAGGTAGCACAAGACTTGTTATAAGAGTGGGTTGCAGTATTAAATAAACCCAAGGTGTAGTCAATTTTTTGGGGGGTCTAGCTAGGTTTAATCACTTTGAAGTCTTATTTTGACCTCCATTTTTTTTTTAAAAAAACTTTTTGCCACCACTGTTTATGTGACAGCTAAGCCATGCAACAGCGCAGCTAAAGCTGTCACTGTGTCGGGAGTGAATGCATTATGTCATTAGCAAACTTTATGAGGAAGGCTTTAGCATTAAATTTATGAGTATGGTTTTACCAGCCCTATTTTGAATTTATGGAATGTTAATTACAAGCGTGACGGTTTTTGGATTTTAATTTTATTATCATTATTATTATTTCCATTAAAAGAATTTGTTTGATAAGAATATTTGCTTCAATTTTGTGGAGTAAATATGATGATTAAATATAATCTAGGATTGCATATGCTATGAGGGGTGCAGGGCTTAGTTAGAATTGGGTCGGTTTGGCCTGCCAGAACTAAATTTACCAAGGGTTGATTATTAATTATATATAAATCAAGAACCAAACCATTTATTAACAAACATAACCAAACCAATCCAACTCATGCATAGTTTGGGTTGATTCAGGTGGATTGATTTGGAGAAAATGTGATCACAATCTTTTATTATTATTATTATTATTAATTACTACAATAGTGTAAAAGTTTTGTATAAAAACGAAACATTCACATAACAAAATCAACTAGTTATAAATTTATATTCTTTTCATGGACATTGAGTGCATTTTTCTCATGTCTTAGTGGGGTTTGTTGAGCAGTTAGGCATTGGTGTGTTCTTCAGAGGCTATCGTTTTGATTTATCGCAGTTTATTTGGGTGTGAAGTGTCTCACATGGGCCGTTTATATTATAGATATTAGCTAGTTCATGGATTTAGTTGGCTTGCTTGACATATCTCTCTCTTGTCATTTTTTTTGTTTTTTGGATTAGTGCCCGATACATTAATGTAAAACTAAACTAAATAGAAGTTAGTTCTTAATTTTTTAATTTAATTCCAGACTAATATAATTTAAAAAATTGGATCAAACCAGTTAAAGGATGTTAGATTTTACTCAGTTCTTAGTCTACATTGGACCAAATTAGACCCCTAAATACAATGGTTGTGGCAACTTCTTGTGGAACTTTGAGCCGTATGTAAAAAGGGTTATGTTAATTACAATTGCGACAATCAAAACATCGTGTGTGCTTAACACACACAAATCACAATGGAGCGGTTGAATTGTTGCGGGTGTGATTAGCATTCCTCTATGTGCATAAATTAGCATTTGATATTCTGAGTTTGTCTGGAAATATTGATTTCACATGACAATTAGGGTTTGAATGGGAATATTGATCTGACTTTCTTAGGTTAATATAGATGGATGGACATGTGTTTACTTGCATCGAGTATGATCCATCATTTTTGTTTCACACACTCTTTCCTCCCTTTCATTTTGGTTGCATTGACTTGCTTATCTTTTCCATGCACAGCATCTCACACATCTATATCTATACTACCTATAAAAAGATGAATGAAAGAAAAACTTTTGATTGACTAATATACCCTTATTTTAATTTTTAAATACAGAACTACCCACCCTTCTGCATATATAAGAAATATAGTAATATGGAAACTATAATTCTAAAACACATACCTTAATATATTCTAAAACACATATCTTAATATATAAAACACAAATAGGAATTCAAAGGAAACCCTAAATCAAATACTCCATTTAATATTATACATATAATCCTAAAACACGTTGACTTTGTATCTCCCTCTTCCTCTCATTCTCTAGCAAATGAGAATGGCCTGTTAGAGGCACACCTACTTCCCAGCGCAGTCACAAACCAAATATCCACATCATGGAGACGATACATGGAGACGATACCGGATCTCAAGGGACTGTTGCGTGAGTGTTTTATACTTTTATTATGTATTTCTTGAAATTTTGTGAGAATTCATATAATGCTGAATTTGTTTGTGGTTGGGGGTGGTTGTTTTCGAAAATTTTGGGTAGATTAGGAAAACCCTTGAATGTGTTTTGATTGTAACGTGGAAATTGTTAGAATGGGTCATATATGTATATGATAATTATTATTATTATTATTTTGCTTGAATTTGGTTGTAGATGGGAAGGGAGGGGCAAAAAGAAAAAGGAAAAAAATAAAAGAAATGAGGAAAAAAACTAAAATGAAAATCTCAATCTCCACTCTCTTTTCAATCTCTAAGTGAACAAAAAAAAAAATATAGATGATGATACCATCTAAAAATAAAATTGAGAAAACAAATAAGAAAGAAAAATCATTCGAAACCACAAAACTCATAGTTGTGAGAAACTGTTCGTTAAGTTGAAAAAAACACAGAGGTAAAAAAAAAATTAAAAAAAAAAAATACATACCTCAAGAGTTCCAACCGAAACCCAAAAAAGACGTACTCTGAATACCAAAAAGGGACCCAAATAAAAAAAATCAGTGAAAAAAAAAAAAAACTAAAATCTAACTTATTTTAGATTGATTAATACACATGTGATATAAAAAAAATTACATATCAACACGTGCAACGCACGTGTGCGCCAACTAGTTATATCAAGTGTACCAATTTATAGGCCCTAGTAAGGGCCCAAGCAGGGTAGTCATTGGCTAGGCAGTAGACAACCAGCCTAGTTCAATTGTCTTGGGCTCTTGGCTCAATGTGGGGATGGGCTTGGAGCTGACAAACAATTTTGGAGGCCTCTATTGGCACCCCAAGACTTGTTTTTCACCCTTCACTTATTTTACATTTCAAGGTTTTATGAAAAATATATAATAATTTCATAAAAACTGATTACGTATTCTATTAAAAAAAATCATTTTGAACTTTTTTTTAGAAGAAAGTTTTTCCAAAATCTATCGTTTAAATAAACTTTTTTTGCCATTTATAGTATTCGCTTCATAAATGACTAAAAAAATGTCCACTTAAACAATAGATTTTTGAAAAACTTTATTCCAAAAAGTTGTTCAAAATAATGTTTTTTAATAGACATCACGATCAATTTTTATGGAAACCTTACATATTTTTCATAAAATCTTAAAATATAAAATAAGTGGGGGATAAAAAACAACTCTTTGGGTGCCAATAAAGATCTCCTTAGATAGGGTTAAGCCCACTTGATTTCTGGACCATACCCAACACTACGAAAATGATCAAGTAGGGACCGTCTTGAACGAGATCGCACGGCTCCAAGCCAATATATGGGAGAACCACTATCCAATGCATAGGGAGAACAACCGCAATACATGTGCTAGTACAACCTACATCGGCCAATGGCCTAATATATATATATATATATATATATATATATATATTCCTAGCAAAGACAGCATTTCCAGCTTTTATCTGGCCAGCCATCTCCTCTACCCAAGCACCAAATCGGTAGCGAATCAAAGGTTAGATTTAACACGCTCGCGTGTGACAACAAAAGGTGTTATTTCCTTCCTTTTAGTTGTTGCTACTCGAGGAACATTCCATAAAATATTCACAAACTTAAAAGGACTTCTTCGGTAGAGCATTTCTAAGAGGACTTTTCATTTTTACTCTATTTGAAAAGGGGAGAAAAAAAAAAATTTAGGTAAAGAAGCTAAAAGCGCAATGTAAAATAAGAAACTCCCCAATCAAGATAGGATTCCAAAACCATCCTCTGTTTTTTTTCCTCATACAACTCTATTTATTTTTTTCCTACTTTAAAATAAGGAAGACGAGAGCTTTCTAAATGTGAAGAGCCTCAAGGGGACTCTTTAGAGCCTGACAAAAAGGACGAATTGGAGATACTTTCGACATAATTGAATAGAGGCAATTAAGTAGCATATAAAATTATCGTCATACTCTAAAAGTCACATAGGAGATGTTGTCACTCTCTATTTTGACTAGAAGGGTAAAATAAAATAAAAATTCTTGGAGATGCTCTATAAGTGATAGTTCAAACTAAAAATTTCGATTTCGATTTTGATTTTTTATAATTATATTTTGATTTTTGATTCGCTTTTAAACTAGTCCCCGATTTTTTTTTTTATTTTTATTTTTTTTATATCATAAGAATTTTATTTCTCACTTTTACAGGTAGGAATTGTCAATTCCGCTTAAATTTATGAGATTGTATCAAATTATCAATTGAGATTCGCTTTTTTTCCCCCAAAAAATTAACTTTTACGACCATTTGTTAAAAAGCAATTAGTTTATACTGAAAAGTAGTTGTAAATATTTGAAGGCATTTTTGTCATTCAAAAAATCGGGGACTAGTTTAAATATATTATTTTTGGCCTAAAACAGCTGAAAATGACACACACACACACACAAGAAACATGAGATTATTTTGATAAATAGATTTTATTAGTAAAAAATAAATGTGAAAGTAAGAATTCTTTTGAAGCTTCAAGGTCATCCGAAAAACGAAAGTAATCTTAATTCTTAAAATTTAAACTTTCAAGATTTAAATTTTCGAAGAATTTAAATTCTAAGCAAATGAATAGGTCTGATGAAATCTAATCCTCTAGAATGGAAATCCATATAGATCCAAAAATATTATATATAAATAAATAATAATAATAATTATTGTTTCCACTAAATTTGAAGGGAGAAAAATTTTATGATAGTCAAAGCATTACGTGCATGACACACACCAATCAACGCACACCGTCACGGCTGATGGTAGCAGTCCTCTCTGAGAGGTGATCCAATCTTCCCAGCAAGGGCAAACTACAGGTGGACGGTCAATATCTTGAGGGCTCACCTTCTGTACCCTAATAATGCAAGTCAACCACCAAAAAAAAAAAAAAAAATGCAGGCAGACCATTACTCACAGCCCTTGTATAGGGAGAGTTCCAAGGTGGATCCTTCCCCATATCACTTTTGTAATCAGCAATCATGGGAGATGGAAGAAGGTTCCATTGCCTGCATTTGACTTCAAATGTCTAAGGATTGAACTGTATAGAATATTAATCACACCAGATTTGCAGGGATACTATGCTAATTAAAAATACCCAAACACGGACTCTCACATATCAAGAGGTAATTTATAATCCTTTAAGTGAATCTTTCAGATGGATTATTATGATGATGATGTGTCCTCCGACTGTGATGAACATATTCTCGCGACGCGTTGCGCACATGCTGACCCCATGATAATAGTTCTGATGGTCCAACTTTGGAATTCTAACCTCAAAAGTAAACTTAGCCGGGAAATCACAACCATCGATTTCATAGATTGATCAAAATGAATCAGTTCATGGAATGGTTATGACAACCGAATTGGTTGACTTTCAGAAGATTATCTTCCTTTGACTTGACTTGATCCAATGATCACATTGCTTCATTTCTATACGTATCAACACCGAATTATCTGATAACAAACGAAACTAATAAATTCTCAGGTCTCTAGTCAAATCTTACACACACACACTAATCAATGGCTGAAATAAGCAGTGTTCTAGTCCCTGGTGTTCTCTCTTTCAGCTGCATTGTTCTCCATCATGTTCTTGATGCACAAGAGAAACATTAGGAACAAAAACAAGGAGAAACTACCACCAGGAGAAATGGGACTTCCTTGGATTGGTGAAACAATGGAGTTCTACAAAGCCCAACGAAAAAACAGGTTGTTTGAGGAATTTGTTCAACCCCGTGTTGCAAAATACGGAAAAGTATTCAAAACAAGGCTAATGGGATCACCAACAGTGGTGGTAAATGGAGCTGAGGCTAATCGGTTCTTCTTGTCGAATGAGTTCAAGTTGGTGATAAGCTCATGGCCGTCTACATCAGTTCAGCTCATGGGCAAGGACTCCATCATGGAAAAACAAGGGGAGCAGCACAGGTGCATTCGGGGGCTTATAGCCACAAGCCTTAGCTATGCTGGGCTTGAGGCATTAGTGCCCAAAATGTGTAACACAGTTCAGTTGCACCTAGACAAAAAATGGCATGGCCAAGACAAGATTAGCCTCTATCGTTCTACAAAATTTTTGACATTTACCATAGTGTTTGAGTGCTTGCTAGGAATCAATGTGGAGCCAGGAGTGTTGGGAACTTTCGAAAGAGTACTGGAAGGAGTTTTTGCTCTACCAGTTAAGTTTCCTGGCTCTAGCTTTTCAAGGGCAAAGACAGGCAAGGCTGGAGATAGAAAAGATGTTAGTTGACATAGTGAGAAAGAAGAGAAAGGAGATGGAAGGCAGGTTGGAAGGAGGAGAGGAGGAAGGGATGTTGATGTCACGGCTGGTAGCCGGGCTCATTCGAGGGGAGATTAGCGAGGAGGAGGTTGTCGATAACGTGGTTTTGCTAATATTTGCAGCTCACGACACAACTTCTTTTGCCATTTCCATGACATTTAGGATGTTGGCTGACCACCCAAACTGCTATTCTCTCCTACTTCAAGGTACTCATTTAAGCTTTCATGCTGCCCAAACTCACCTTTGTTAAGAACTAACATCAAACCATAGGCATAAAAATATGTTCATAAATTCCTACTCATTCAAAGTTTTTTCATCTCTTGCCAGAACACACTGACATAGTGAGCAACAAAAGACTCGGTGAGAATTTAACAATGGAAGACATTAAGAAGCTGAAGTATACCTGGCAAGTTGCTCGAGAAAGCATGCGGCTGTTCCCTCCAATATTTGGCTCTTACAGGAAAGCAATTGCTGACATTGAATATGAAGGATTCACCATTCCCAGAGGATGGAAGGTGCTGCTTCTATCATAATTCATCCTTCTTAACAGATAAGAGTTAGTTCAAAAATAACTAAGCTGTCCTATTATCTCAACAAATTCTAGTTGTGTTCTTTCCTAATCAGTGAAACTCTAAACTCTATGGAAAACAAAGTCTAAGGACCTGTTTGAGTGTCCAATTCAAAATTAAACAGTTAAACAAATTTTAGATAGTATTGAAGGCACAAAATCCATCTCCTTGAATTGACAAATAAAGAAATGACAGTCATCATCACAAAAAAGAGGTGGAAATTCAAAATAGTGGCATTTGTTGAATTGTTTAATTTCAAATTGAATACTTAAACAGGCCCTAAATCAACTGCCTGGTTTCTAGACTCTATCGGAGTTCTAAAGGATAGCTTCTGTAAACTTAGTAGGTTGAACAAGGATTAGCATAGCCCAGGCTCGGAGTAGTGAACAATACATATGTTTACTAATGCAAAGTTGGCATCCGTTTATGCAATATGTCAATGGAATGCAATAAAGTGAAAAATCAGTGGACTGTCCAAGATGGTTCAATCAATTCAACTTTGTATGAACTATCAATCATCGGAAGCATAGGCAACTTGAAGCAACTTAAAGACTCGAGTCAGACTTAATTAGAAGGATTAAGAAATTAGATTGGAATCCCAGTAAAGCCTATACACGATACTGTATGATATCTTAAAGCTCATGTTTTGTGGTTGTAAGCAGGTGCTGTGGACGGCATACGGAACACATTACAATGCAGAGTATTTCCAAGATCCTCTGAGTTTCAATCCTAGTAGGTTTGAGGAGACTATCCCACCATATGTTTTTGTTCCCTTTGGAGGAGGGCCGAGGGTGTGTGCAGGGTACCAACTGGCTAAGTTAAACATCCTAATCTTTGTGCATTTCGTCATAACTCATTATGACTGGTCCTTGGTCTATCCTGACGAGCCAATAACCGTCGATCCCCTTCCATTCCCTGCTCATGGAATGCCTATCAAAATTTCATCTAAGTTGTTATAAAGCCACAAAGCATGTTGGGATTTATATGCTTCATGGGCATCTACTTCACAGTGTATATGTCTTTTCCATTTCTTTCAAGAAGTGTGCATTAGCTATCTTAATGAATTAAACATTAGCCTACACTATCTGGGTTTTGCTACTAACATCTATGCATTCACATGAAGACTGTAAGATGATTCACAGGATGAAAGAGCATTCACCGTGGGAACAACTCAAAACACAAAAATGATAACTGGCAAGCCTTTTACATTTTCAAACGAACATCAGGGCACCCATTTTTGGCAGTGTCATGCTGGCGTATTACATGTTAGCGAACTTCAGAGTTCCAGGATCTGTGAGACACGAAATTAAAGGGAAAAAAAAACAAAAATCCAAGAAAAACAGTCAACACACAGATTTACATGGTTCACCCAAACTTGTGCTACGTGTATGAAGCTGCTGCAATTTCACTATTTCTTGGAGAACAATACAAAGTGGTGTTACAATACAAAACCCTAAAAGAAGCGTCTATTTATATAACCCACAAACCGCGTCAAAGTTACCAAGATGGGCCCCAAAAAATTGATTAATAAACAGGAAATTGGAAACTTTCAGGTTATACCACATGAATCAGACCCCATTATGATAAAAACAAGGAGAATAAGCTGTTAAATTTAGATTTGTCATTCAGAATTAAAATCCAACATATCTGCTTTATATTTCAAAGTTCAGAATTCGTTACAACTGTTAAAATGAGTAATAGATTAAGATGTATCACTCAGAAATAAAATCCACTATACCTGCTTTCAATTTGAAAAGTTCAGAATTTATCACAACATTTATAACAAGAATTAGAGGTTATCAAGATGACCTATCATTAACTGCCCAAGCCTTCACTTTTAATTGAGCTCTACACCTAATTTCTTGTTCTATTTATATGAAAAACTTTAGCATGATTTACGTTCCAAGCAAACCAGACACACCAATGCAAGCATACTGTTTGAACCTTCAAATCCATTAATAGTGGGTTCCTATTGTTCAAAAATTTAATCTCGTGGATGTTGAATTGTGAAAAGAATTGAACCCAAATCCTAAGAACTCTAGATGCACCCTACACCTCATGCACATGGCCTGAAGATGAAAGACAAAGGGGAAAAAAAGGTGTCCATCATGGATATCAACATAATTAAAGACAGGATGACTGATAAATTTGGACATTGTGATCTATACCATGTTAAGTTATATTATATGTAGCACAATATTTTAAAAAACACTAAAGAAAGTCTTCAGTTATAATGGTCTAAAATCATCTACTTATATTGATTTTGAACATCAAAAACCTCCTTCATGGGGCCAATCCTGTGTCTAGTTTTGCATCTCTTAATATGCACCATATTTGTGTCGGATGACTTCACAACTTCTGCTAGGTTTTTTTAAAAATTTTCTTTTTCTCCGTCAGGTAAAAACTTTATTAAATAACAAAAAAGGCAAAAAACCATGTACATGAAACATATAAATGCAAAAAAAGAAAAGAAAAAAAAAAAAAAAAAAAGAAAGAAAGAAAAGGAAAGCATCACTTCAGAGCATGAGTATCCCAAAAAAGAGCAAACAAGTTTCCCAATCTAAGACGACTCCAAATCCACTGGAGATGCTTCAATATCATAAAAAATTCTATTATTTTTTTCTTTCTAGATACACCAAAACAAACCATGCGGCATGCGGAACCACTTTCCAAACCCTTTTTATCTCCCCACATACAATGAATACAAAAAACCAAAAAATCCACACCCTTGAACAGTGAAAGAAAATATGACTTACTGATTCTATTTCCTCGCACATGACACATCTATTTGGGATTGCCCAAATTATGCTAATAAATTATCAATGGTTAAGCATTTATCATTAGTCGCCAACCACACAAAAAGACAACCTTAGAGAGAGCCAAATCAATCCAAATGTTCTTAGTGAGGATGAAAGACACCCAATTATTAGTCAACACTTCATAGCAAAATTTCACTGTGAAAGGGCCATTAGAGTTAGAATTCCAAACTAAAGCATCATCTTCTCCCATACAAATCTCCATCTTATGAAGCTTTTGAAATTAATTCAGTATACTTTCCAATTCCCAATCATGAAAATGTCTAACAAAACTGACATTCCAAAGCAAGCTTCCCCCTCCCACAACGCGTGATCTTTTACCCATGCATCCTTATTTTCTGCAATCCCGAATAAATAAGGGAATTCCTCTCCCTTTGTTCACAACCCTCCATCTTCTACACCATACTTCCAAACCACCACCTCTCTCCAAAGGCGTCCAGATTTGCTGTTGGGGTGCCAAAAGCCAGCGCCTTGCTGGGGTTGCACAAGATTGCGACACTAAAGTGTGGAAAGCCAGGAAGGGCATCCAACAAAAACTGGTACACTTATTCCCCAACCTCTGTCCAATTCCTCACAATACAAAAGAGAGGAATTCCTTCAAAAGATTTGTCTACTGAAGCCCACAAGGAAGCGAGAAAGCACACCATATCCCAAATTCCATCCATCTCCTCATACAAATCCTTAAAAATAATAGCATTCCGTTCAATCCAAATCACCCATAAAATTGCCAAAACTGCACCGCTTCACAAGAGCCTTATCGCTCTTGGAGCGACCAAAACCTTTGAAATCCACTTCAAGCAAGACAGCAATTGGCTTTGGTCTAACCCAACTTAAATCAGCAAGGACAAAAATATGCTGCCATAGCTCAATTGTGATCTCACAGTGAAGAATTATTTCAATGAACCGGTAAACCATTCTCATGAATCCCATATTTGTAAGAAAAATATTTCTAATTCATTGACATTTTGAAGATCTTCAAAGCTGCAGATTTTTGTGCCAAGAAACATACACGAATATTCCAACAAAATGAAATCCACACAAGACAATTGCTGACTTCCAGATGACTAAAAAAAATCCATCTTTTTACTCTCCTAAAAAAGGAAAATGTTTTGCTCATAGTTATAGCAATCTATATGACCTTCAAAATGTAACATTCCCTTTGTAAGTAATTGTAATACTTCTAAATGATAAATGAGTGGCTGCAATAAAAAATAACAAATCTTCCCAGTTGCAAAGCTGAAAACCAGACTATGCAAGCATACACAATTTTCAGTCAGCTAGGAAGGGCACTCCATCTACAGAAAAGAGGGAGCACTCCAATGGTTTGCCATCCACAGTTTCCTTTTCTGTGTCTAACCTTTCTTTCTGAATCTTTCAACACTGGTTTTTGGTCAAAATTACAAAAATTCAAAATTGAAAATCATAATAATAATAATAATAATAACCTTCACGTGGTTCCCATAAATAAAGAAATAACCATAGAGGTCAAATCATACTTAAAGAAATAATTGATTTCACATATATCCAAAATATTTCTTACAGAGGTGGTAAATCTTTCACACACTGCAAGGCATCTGGCAAAAGACTGTGACTTGTTGGCATCAACCCTCTCCTATTCCATCTCTTCACAAGAAAGGCTTCTAGTATCCTCACCTGTAAGCATTCATTCCATTACAATCCATCAAGTTTTAGTATAAAGAGACACAGACCTACAACTCAAATACCACAATAAATAATAAATAAATAAATAAATAAAATAAAATGAAAAGAAGAAGAAGCAAAAGTTACACAAAAAAGGGAAGTGACCAGTTAGGCAACATGGTAAAAAACAGATCTAATTTTGACCAACTGTTTTATCTGTTGTTTATGAGTTCCAGGAATACCTACTTGTGCTATAACATTTTTACAATAATATGAACTTGTTAGATTTTCAACCTAACCAATACAATTATATTAGTTCCAAGAATATCTACTTGTGGTATACATCCCACCAATCCCATTCTACTTCCCTTACTGCCCTCTCACAAGGGGTGGGCCCCATGTGAGTCCCACCCCTTGTGAGGAGGCAGTGGGAATATCAGCATTATGCATGTGTAATAAAATCACCCAAAGTGCTGTTAAACCAATATGGACCCATTCCAAACCAAAACACAGTAGAATGATTTCCATTTCTCTTGGATGAGAAAACATCTGTCAGTCTATGTAATCCCTCCATCCCACAGAGATAGGCCATTTTTTCTACATTTTTTGTCCCAAAATGTTTGTCCACTTTGAAAAGTCAAATCATTAATTTTTTGAACTTTCCTATACTACCCTTTGTTATTTCAATAATTACTTTCAACACAAAACCCAATACCAAGTAGAAGAGGGTACTATTGGAAAGATAAAGTTTAATAGGTGATGAGTCAATGTAATTATGGCTTTTCTTAAACTACATGTTTTGTCAAAGATGGCCTATCTTTGTGGGACAGAGGGAGTAATATACAAAAAGGACATGGAAATGCATTGAATTTGTTGGGGTTAGTTTCTCACACTTTTAATTGCTCTCTTACCCACCATACATGTTGCATCTGTATGTATACCTGTTCCAGGTTTAGGCTGGGAAGTATCTAAAATATAATTAATTGATTCTCTTTTCCCTTTTCTGTGGCACTTGAATAATTATTAGAAGAGAAGGCTGATATTTTGCAATTTCAACTCCAATCATCTTTCATTTTTCTTCTATTAGTAAAAGAGGATTAATCAAACCAATGATAGAAAAAACAAGAAGACAAAAGACCACGGAATCACATTTCATCTTCTTAATATAGATGATCTGAGAACACGAAAAAAAAGCCTTCTAAAGCAGGGGATGGGATAAAGTTTACAAAACCACTAGAGTTGTGTCAATGTATGTCACCGAGTACTGAAATAAAATTACTTACAGAGGTACAATGATTTCTCAATATCCGCTCATGATTGAAAATACTGTACCTGACTCCACCAAGGTAATTATCTTGAAAATCTTTAGATCTGTATAAATCCTCTCACAATTCTGCTCTACTAGAGCAATATCTTCTGAAAAATCAAGGCTTATCACGTCTTTTCTCACAGCCTCGATCGACATTCTTTTTGCATTCTTCTTATCTTTATACTACTTTCAACTTGAACCATAAGAAGCCCCAGTTGGTACTATCTCCAACTTCTTACAAATGCATCCATTTCTAAGTCTATACTTTTTTGTCTTGGCACCCATCCATCTCAACATAGTTTTCAAGCTACACTCACCCCATGTTTGATAGTGGGGGAATGGGGAGGGATTGAGGTAATTGGGTGTGTTTGGTAGAAGGGAAGGATGGAAAGGGGAGGGAGGACTGGGCATCCCTCCTTTCCACTTTTTCTCATCCCCCAATTTTGAGGGGAAAAGGGAAAGAAAAGAGGGCTTTTGGGTTAAAATGACACATTTACCCTTCAATTAATGCTTATAATAAATTGTTCATTACTACTATATATGTGAGGGCAAAATAGTAAAATAGTGTTCATTCTTTCCCCTCCTTCCTTAATACCAAACACAAGAATGAAGGAAACTATTTTTCCATCCATCCTTCATCCATCTTACCAAACACATAGGAAGGAAAAATGGTATCCTTCCCACCTTTCCTTCCACCTTTCTCTCCTTCCTACCAAACATAGTATGATAGTATTAGTTTATGAGATCCTAAACTATTTTATTAAGATTCAAACAGAAAGCCTTATAAATCAAGGGGGTAGGCTCGACAACCCACTAAACAAATTGCAATCATGTGAATATAATTCATTGCATAATGCATACAGAACTATGACAAGCAAGTACTGCAGAACGATTCCCAGGGTCAATATTTTGTAAATCAACACGGATTCTTTCTCTAATGCCATTGAAGTATTAAGCTTCATGGGACTATGGAACAAGTTTTCTTAAGAGTTGGAACCCTCTTTTCATTGTTTTCTCAAATTTTAAGTTCAGATTGTACTATTCCTTTATTGGTCACTGTGAGGTTACTTAGATTGCATAAAAAGGAAATGAAGTTAAAGGAAAAACCAACCTGCTTTACGATCAGAGGCTCCCCCGAAAGGGTCAACGGTTCAGTTAAAATAGTTAGAAAACCATTCCGATTCCCATATACAATGTCGATGAAGCGTCGATCACCCACCTGTCATAGAAATAATTATTTCTATCTGTTATATGCAAAATTCAGACCCAAACCGACCCCCCACACACACACACAAAAAGAGAAAAAGAGAGAGAGAGAGAGAGAGAGAGAGGGGAGGGGGGGGGGGCGAGCACATTTTGAGTAGAACTACTAATCCTAACCTACCATGATAAGTTGCGAGGATGCACAGCCAAAGTGTTTTTCAATTTCTTCAGCCGTTCCAGCTGGCTTCTTCATCCCTGAAGTTTAACATACATATATTTAGAGTCAAAGCAGGATAAAGTATTCAAATTTGGCATAATTTAACAATGAAACATTGTTCTAACTTCTAACATAAAGTTGAAGCTGATATAGTATGCAATGGATCCAATTTACCCAACAAAAAACCATCATATATCTTGACAAACATAAGGTAACTAGTAGAGATATAATTATATAAACAAAGTGAATTTCCTATCATAAACAAAGCTTAAACTAAGAATCAAGCACATACTATGCCTTAATACTTTAATTCCAATCGCCTTCTCGAGAGCTCTCGCTTTTGAACCATCCGGGTCAAACTCATATAGCCCTAATTCATGAAATCAAGAACAAAACGCAACACACATTGAGAGAACAACATTACCAACACACACACACACACACAAAAAGGACAAAACTACAAACGGGTCAGATCAGAATTACCGGCAGAGTTGCTGAACACCGCGATATCGTCACCGAACACAGATTTACAACACTCCAACGAAGACCCAAGAGTGTCCCACAATGTTAAAGAATAAGGAGCAGTAATGGTGTTGTCCTTGTCAAATATTACACCCTTGAAACCCCTCTTCTGTAAATTAGCCCAATCAATGTAACGTATATCGGGCACGGCAACGTGGGGTAACAACAAATGCCGGTCTCTCGTGAGAATCGCCACCGAAGAAACGATTCCCTCGAAATTGATTCTCTGCCCGAACGCCGCTCTAAAATCTGCCCACCACATGTTTGCGAAAATTACCAAGCCGTTCCCGACCTCTTTCTCTGTCCGTTCTTCTTTATCTTCGTTTTGGGTTCTTCTGATTCGGTCGTTATTGTCAGTGAAAGAGTATAATTCTTCTAAAAATGTATGTTTGTGATTGGGGTAGGAATTGTTTTGGATCTTCTTCTTGTCTTGCTCTTTGCTGCAACCGTTCGTTGAAGAGAGAGTGAGGAAAGAGGTGTTTCTGAAGTGGGTTTGGTTCTTGGAAGGGAAAAAATTGGTGGGTTTTCTCTTGAGATGGTGACGGTGATGGTGCAAGTGAAAATGGTTAGGGATGAGGTAACGGCAAACAGGCGACGGAACAAGAGCAGTGGAGTGCATTATTATAATACTGTCTCTTTCTCCTATTCCATTTAGTTGGGTGGAGAACTGAATTTTCTATTTAACAAATGGGCATGTTGGTTCCCCTGAGCCTGTGGCTCAGTGGGATCTAGCCATGCCACCAGTTTAGAGGATACCTACATTATGATTGATGGGAGAGAGAAAACTTCTATAAATTTTCTGGTTTTTCTCGGTTTGAGAGGAGAGAGAAATGAATGATAAATTGAGTGAATACTGAATAGGGATAAAACATTCTCTCTGACCCACACACAAAATTAGTATTATCTAACTCGTGAGCATTTTTTTTTTTTAATTTATTGATGGGAACAAGTGAGGTTCTTAGAATCAAAAGAAAAAAAGTTAAAACGGAATATAAGGATGGGGCCCACTTTTTTATGTGTGGGGTAAGTACCGATTAATCAAGTAAATAATTACCGTTAATAATCATTTACTAGAAAGTTTGTAATAATTTGTATTGAACCGTAACTATTTTCACATAACCCAAAGAATCCAAAATCTTCCTTTATCTCTCTTTTTTCGTTGCATAAACAAATTTAAGAAGTAAAGGCTTTACATGCCAAAATATTTTACACAAAACATTTGAGCCGCTTACCTATAAAATCAATAAAATCCATTTTCGACTATAGGCATAATAATCTCATTGAAAACATAAACGAAAACATAATAAAACAAACAAGACTTTCAAAGTTCGTTTGAAACCTTCGATTCACCTAACTATAAAATCAGTAAAGTTGTCTTTAGCTATTTGCATAATAATCTCTTTGAAAACATAAATAAAAACGAAACAAAAAACTATCAACATAATAAGATGCCATCTTACATAACAAAGTTCATAGTGGGTAGGCCTGGCAATTGGGTGGGTTTAAATGGGTGTAGTCAAAATATTACCTAAACCCAACCCAACCCATTTACATGAAGAACCCATTTAAGTAAAACCCAAACTCACCTTATTTATTACAGGTTAAAACCCAAACTCACCCGTTTTAAGCATGTTACGGTTGCTGTGGAGGTAACACCCTCTCTCCTCTCGTCAGGAACTCTCTCTCCTCTCGTCTTCCACTCTCTATCCCATCGGCCTCTGACTACGACAACGGCGATAGCAGTATAATGCCCATTAAAGCTTCCCTGGTGATGACAGTATGCCACGTCTCCTCCAATGGTACGGGAGTACACCACGTCTCTTTCCCCGACAACAGCAGTAAGCAGGTAAGCTGTTGCTAGTCTTTTGAAATGCCATTTTGCTTTTTGATTTTTCAGATTTTTGGTTGTTGGTAAGCTTCTACTGGTTTTAGATCTGAAACCCCAAATTTTTTTTTTCCCCTGCAATTGTGGTTGTGTTCTATTGTAAGCGCCACTGGTGTTCAAGCTCTACCATGCCCCACTGAGCCTCATTCTCTGGGGCTGGCCACTGGTTGCGCGGTTAAGTTTAGGGAAAACCTCATTTACTAAACTGGTGGCTCGATCAACGACATCAAAGGAGAAAACCACATCTACTAGGATCGTGATCGTGTTGGCAAGGAATTTTCGATCGAGGAACTTTGCCAAGTTCCGTCGGGGAATTGCGATTGGCTTAAGGAACTGTGATTGTGGTTGTGTTCTGTTGAAAGTTCTGTCGAAATGGTGAAGGAGATTGTAAGCTAGCTTGAAATTGGAAATGAATAACAAGAGTAGCCTATCGGGTTTCAGTCGCACCCAAATTTTTTTATACTAACCCGATTAGACCAAATTATTAATTGGGTTATTATGGGCACCCATTTACAACCCAATTAATAAAATCACCCATTTACACCCATTTAACTTGGGCGGGTTTGGGCGGGTTCGTGGTTTTGGGCATAAATTGCCAGCCCTAATAGTGGGCATGGTGCTAAAATACTGTCCATGCACTACTAAATCAAAAATACGTCCAATAAAATCAACAAATTAATTAACAACCTCTCATGGGGAGGGGTCATATTATTAGTGCTACTCCCCCATGGGCCAGAAGGAGAAGACTGTTGTTTAGTTGGCTGTTTTGGTCCAGGCCCAAGATGGGCATATCTCAACCCAAGGCCCAAGAGAGCTTATTATTATTGTGCTCTTGGCAGTAGTGTTATGCTTTATGACAGAATTTGATTCTCTTTGGCTCTTTGCTACCTGTGACTGAGAAGCAATAGAGAAAAAGGATATAGAGCATACAAGAAAAGGGAAATACTTGGGGCTTGAGCGTGGTCTACTTGTTTTCCATTACGGCTGGCAAATCTATGTTATCTACTAGAAAATTTCATTTTGAATAATTTAGTATAAAAATGTTTTTCAAGATCTATTATTTAAGTAAAAATTTAGGCCATTTTGAACAGTATTTGTTTTGAATTTTATAGAATCAGAGATTCTAAATGATCAAAAGATCCACTTAAACAATAGATTTTAGAAAAGGTGTTCAAAATGATGTTTAATTTCTAGTGGACAACATGGCCACTTTTCATGAAAATCTTTATATTTATCTTTATCATATCATAAAACCTTTACAAGTGTAAAATAAGTAGGGGATAAAAAGCAAGCGTTGGGGTGCCAATAGCCAAGTCCTTTGTGTGTTGTGTGTGAGTTATTTATGTATGTTAGCAAAAAAAAGAAAGTTTAAAGGTGCAAAGTCCCACATTGACTAGCAAAGGTTGGCTTTAAAAGTATATAAGATTCTATTTCTCCTTCAAGAAATAGGACCTTGTGGAGGTTGAGGGTGGATAAACTTTAGCCCAACTTTCTTTGCAACTACAACTTAGGTCTCGTTTGGATAAACTTCTACTTCTTGTTTATTATTTTCAAAAAAAAAAAAAAAAAAAAAAAAGGAAAGAAAGAAAGAAGTTTTGAGTGTGAAACTTTTTACGAAAAACTATCAAAATTTTTTTTCTCTATTTTTAAAAGTTAAAAAAAAGAGGAAATAGAAACTTATTGAAGGATACTTAATTATTTCAAACTTATCAAGATTTTATGAAAATATAAAAGGTGTTTGAGAAAACTAGTTGCGTTGTTTACTAGAAAGAAAAATGCTAAATCGGATGATTCATACGAGCCAACTCTGAGTTGAGAGGATATCTCTGTACCCTCTCTCTTCCTTTTCAAACACCTTCTCTCTCACTCTCTTTTTCTCTCTCTTCTTTTTCTCCCCTCCCTTATTTGATATAGAAATCACTTTCCCCAAAAATTACTTTTCCTCTCTCTACCCACGGCTCTCTCTACCCAACAGAATACTAGTTTTTTCTTTTCTTCTTCTATCTCTGTCTTTCTCTCCATTTAGATTTGGTTGAAGCTCGACTAGGTAGTAGCCAAGGATTTGATGTTGGTGTTGCTAGTAGAATACCTTCCTTTATCAATGATGGATTTTAGATCTGGATGCATACCCCGCATCAATAGTGCAATAGGTTTTGAAAGATTCAACGACGAGCAGATCCGAGGGATATGGTAGACAGTGGGTTAGATTTGTATCTTGGCTTGAAATTTAAACTAGAAATCGGTGTCTTAACTAGAAACAACCAAGGTTTTGACTCCTACTGTGTAGCCAGTGTGATGGTGCCGACTATGGATTCACCTGCTACTATTGCTTCTTCTTCTTCTTCTCTTTAATTGGTTGATGGTTTGTTAGATCAAGTTCATTTTAAAAGAAATAAAATAAATATTGTTACTGTATTTTGCGATTATAACTAGATTTTAGCTAAAACCCCCAATCTAGGTTCACCTGCTACTATTGCTTCTTCTTCTTCTTCTTCTTCTCTCTTTTTTTTTTTTTTTTTTTTGGTTGCTGATTGGTTGGATCAAGTTCATTTTTATTTTTTTTATTGAAAAATATTGTTATTTTGAGATTCTAACTAGATTTTAGCTAAAAGCCCCCAACCTAGATTTTTTAAAAATATATTTAAAACTTTAACTAGATTTTAGAACTTGAATTTTTACATTGATTTTTAAAAACAAGTTGTTGTTTTGATATTTCAACTAGATTTTAGCCAAAGAGCTTCAACCAAGATTTTTGTTTTTTGTTTTTTTTTAATCTAGTTAAAACTTTAACTAGATTTTAAAGTTTGAATTTTTACCTTGGTTTTTAAGAAAGACGTCATTTTGAAATTTGAACTCGTTCTAGAAATTAAGTGTAGAGATTTTATCTTAAGTTTACCTTGAATTTTAAAAACCAAGAAGCTTACATAGTAGAAATGGTTGATGGGAACAAATTTCTAGAAAAAGTGGGAGTCATTAGCAGATAAAGGGTTAAGCTCCTGTTAGTCGTCTCACGGATTTGTCATATCAATTCATTCACAGTAGCAGCACTCTTACTAGAAAACATCATTTGAAACAACTTTATAAGAGATTATGCATCATTACTCCTTCGACAAAACTAAAGTGTGTAAATTTTCTAAAACGATATAAATGATGTTGGCTTTAAGAATATATCAGACCCATATATGGTACACGTGGCTGCATGTCCCTGTATCCATTATTCTCTTTAGACAATGGTAAAGTATATATATATATATATATATATATATATATTTTTCAAACCATATTTTTTCTTTTGGGATAAGTATTTGTTGTCGAAATTTACTTATTTAAATGATGTTGCAGTCACCTCGTTAATTCACTAATCATCATCTCTTTATTGAAAATTTTAATTAGTTAACCTAATAGTCAAGTCATTTGGACAAAAGAATTTAAAGCAAATTATTTGTATTGATCAAGAAAAAAGAGTATAAATACTGCCAATAACCCCTACGATTTACTATCATGCAAGATGGACTCTGCCAATTTTGCACTATCATGCAAGATGGACTCTGCCAATTTTGCATTAAATTAAAAAAAAAAAAAAAAAAAAAAAGGTCTCCCAGTTAGCATGAGTAATGGAAACTGCATAGACAGACAGACAGCGCGTCAGCATCTTCCGGTATTAAAAAAACCTCACGTGTGTATCAAGCAGAAGACAGAACCCAGGTAGGCCCAAAGAGGGGAGGTCTATGTGATGTGATGTGCTAGCTATGCAATACCACAAACCGTGGAAGTCTCTTCTGTCTCCAGTTTTTAAAACACTCAGAGGACTGCCAGCTCTACCTTCATCTAGCTGCTACTTCAACCTCTTCACCATTATCCACAATCGCCTTATATAATTATACTTCAAGGAAGTAAAATGGAAACCACGTAGATAACTTGAGCATCTTTCCAGTATATTAATTATAACAACTGCGTACATGCAGCACTGTTTCAGGAACATAAGACACTCGTACACTAACAATTTCCTTGGTCGATCTACAGGCTTGTTTCTTTGGTAGTATATGATTCAGCCTCAATTCTACATTTGCTTTTCTTGATTGTACTTTGAATTGCTGAAATTCTCTTCTATTTTATAAATGAGAAAATAATTTCATTGAAATTAAGAGGTACAAATCCACAACAGCCCTCTGTCTTGCGTGTTCAGCTTGGCCTGTAAACCAAGTAAATCAATAAAAACAATACTTCTTGAGTCCCACTAGAAAAATTTATTTCAAAAGTTTTCTCAGATCAATTAAACGGACTTTTAGTTTTATATATAGCGTGGGAAGTCACTATAACCTTTTTTCCTTTCATTTTTGTGGCTCAAAGAAGTTTAAAAAGAAAATTTGAAAAAGAAATTGAGACCCAATATTTAGTGAGTACCACAGACTTTAGATATAATTAAATTAATCAAGTCTAACAATATGAGATTAATGGAAAGGAGTCAAAATTGCTCAAATTAATCCATCAATGCGCCTCTTACAAAACCAATTGGCTAGTGTAGAAATTAACAAAGGAAAAATAAAAGTCCCAGATTGCCTTAACCATCATTAAGGGACACGATTAAATTTCTAGACACTTTATTTATTTATTTATGGGCTTTTTTTTTTTTTTTAATGTATGCTTTAAGAACATATGTTAAATTACAATTAATGATTTAATCATTGCATGAGAAATAATGAAAAATGCATTATAAATAATAAAAATTACTTGAAATACAAAACTGTGAAAATATATTTTTTCATACAATAATTAGGTTATTAATTATAATTTAACACGTTAAGAAAACCTTTATCCATTTATAAGCAAAGAAATATGTTACAGCATGTCTAATGTGGGGAAACAAAAATGCTTACATTACCTTCTAGCATTAATTGCTTCCACAATGGTGGACACCTAGCCACATAGGCACACATACACGTGTCAATAATAAACATATGGGACCCTTATGTTGGGTGTCTGCATGTGTGTCAGTATTTTATGCAATTAAGTTTCGCCAGCTATGCCTTAACTGGCTCAGAATCTCCCTCTCTCTCCATATGGTGCCTATGTAGATTTGTGCGTGCGCGCCCCTGAGTCTGAAATTTCAATTATTAGTCAAGTAATTGCAAGTGGCTTCTCCGATCTTTCCTTTTAGTCAATGGTTGCCACTCACTACTCCAATGCCCACCTATATAAATGCCTCATAATACAACCTCTACCACCATCACACAAATCCCTTCTCTTCTCACTGTCAGTCTCTTAAGACTCCAAATATGCCTAATACTTCATCTTACAAGTTTTCAGCCATGCTACTGCTTTCTCTCTTCATGACTGCCCTTATAGCAGCCTCTGCTAGTAATTTCGACCAAGATTTCGACCTCACTTGGGGCAATCAACGTGGCAAGATACTTGAGGGTGGCCAACTTCTCACACTCTCTCTTGATAAGTTCTCCGGCTCAGGCTTTCAATCCAAGAATGAGTATCTCTTTGGAAGGATCGACATGCAACTTCAACTTGTACCGGGCAACTCTGCTGGCACCGTCACCACTTATTATGTAATTAAGTAATCTCATCTCTTCCATAATTGAATACTCGACTAGTTTCTATATTATTGGAAAGAATATTTATAAGTTTAGTTTATCTTTCTGTCATGCAGTTATCTTCTCAAGGCCCTACGCACGATGAGATTGATTTTGAGTTCTTGGGCAATCTGTCTGGAGACCCATACATAGTCCATACAAATGTGTTCACCCAAGGGAAAGGCAGCAGGGAACAACAATTCTATCTCTGGTTTGATCCCACCAAGGCCTTCCACACCTACTCCATCGTTTGGAACCCTCAACGCATCATGTAATTTACTCTCACCATCTTTCTCTTAAACTTCCAGTGCAATTGGAATGACTATAGTTTTGCCTTAAAAATACTGTTGAAATCAAAATGAACTGATCAATTCCTTTTCACTATTTCAGTTTTATGGTGGATGGCATTCCAATAAGGGAATTCAGCAACTAGGGAATCAATTGGTGTTCCTTTCCCTAACAAACAGCCCATGAGGCTTTACTCGAGTCTTTGGAACGCGGATGACTGGGCAACAAGAGGTGGCCTCGTGAAGACTGATTGGACGAAAGCTCCGTTCACCGCCTCTTACAGGAACTTCAATGGCAACGCCTGTGTTTGGTCAAGTGGGTCATCTTCTTGTGATTCTAAGTCAACCAATTCCATGGCCGGCAATGGATGGCTGACTCAGTCACTCGATTCAGCGGGCAAAAAGAGGCTTCAATGGGTGCAGACAAATTACATGATTTATAACTATTGCACGGATTTGAAACGCTTCCCTCAAGGTTTTCCTCCTGAATGCAATTAAGGACTAAGGGTTCATTCAAATTAAAATACTGCGGTGTAGCTAGTGTCCTTAACTTTCATTCTGTAAATTTCTTGCACCAGTTTGTAAAACGAAGTTAATATGTGAATATGACCAATGGTAGAAAATAAATCAGATTCTTTATCTCAGTTTTTAGTTCTTTTCTCTCATGGCTTTGTTGTTTCCTACTTCCAAGTACCATCCTGCAGCTGTGTTACTACCTCGATTACCATCCCTTGCTTTGACATGAATATAGGTCTAAAAAAATAATAATACAGTTGTTTCCAAAACTAATCTGCTTAATCTTTTTATTAAATGAGCGAAAGCAAAGTCAAAAGAAGGTCCGGAAAGGGAAATATTCTATTCATAGATGACCTCATGACCGTGCATGCAGTAGTCGATTATATTTATGGCCTTGAGGCTTTAATTTGTTACTACTATGCATTAATTTTTTATTTTTTTATTAGCAATGACCATATACTTTAATTTGATTCAACATCGACATCAAACAATGAATTCTTTAAGTCATAGAAAGTTCCTCATGACTCATGAGAAACCAACAAATTCTTGCCCTCTGTTCCTATTAGGTACTTAAACACATGCGACATTGTTCCTTTGTGTAACTATCTATATACAGGAAATGAGTTCTATAATTGATGTGACAAATTAAACTAATACCAAAGAAATTGTTGCAATTCAGTCTTTTAACAGGAAGTCAGTTTTTTCAAATTTAAAATTTTAGCCAAAAAGTAGGTGTTTTTGTAACTTATGCTTTTGAAGTTAAGCTGACATAACCAGCTACATCAATAGTAGCAAAAGTTAGGCTAACAAAATTGGGGAAAGGAGTTGATGGGTCATTTTCATTTTTCTTAGGAAAATGTTTACATGCAATGATGGATGCCCAGATGTTCCTTTGAAAAACATGGGATTCCACATGTCAGACATGTATTTATTCTTGTGTTAGACTCTTCAAAGTTGCATAAGCTAATGATGCTCCTACCTTTTTATATATTAGATTAGTAACAAAACTAGGTACATAAAGATGCCTCAAATTATATATGAATTTGATCGATCACTTGTGCTATGGTGCCAACGTCATGCATGCGGTAATTCAAATCATTCTTGACATTCACTTGTGGTCATGAATGGCTTGGATCCATCGTGCAATGAGCGACGTTGGGTGCTCGGGTGAATTGTTCCTCGTTATATAACTTTTTTTACTCCTTAATTCATTAAATAATAAACATTCAATATTAATAGAAATTTAGCATTTATCCATCTATAGAAATACATTACATGAAGGGCGTGATCGTAGAGATAGCTTGGTGAGCCTCATAAGTTGCATCGGCAAATGGTCCTAAGAAGTCATATTATTGTGCCATCACACAAAACGATTGATAAATCACGTTTTGAATTTATTTTTAGCATATATGTACTCCCTAACAGATTTTATGTCCTGTTTTTCTATCATTGAAAGCAAAAAAATTGAAAGACAGAGCTGGGGCGGGCGTGGAGGCGGTGAATGAGAGAGCTAGATCGAGTATGTGATACCCAATTAAATGCTAGCTGCAAATAAATTTACAGGCCATCTAATATGATTCTTTCAATCATTTAAAAATTGTATAGCGAATTGAATTGTCCAGCTTCATCGGGGTATATGATATATACAACTTGGTCCACGAAAGGATTCATGCGAATATTAAATCATAAAAGAATATTTCCAAGGAATGCAAGCCAGCCACCCAACATAAACATCTATAAATCGATCAAGACTCTCAAGCTGCAGCATTATTCAAAATCAGCTAAGGTTTATTTGAGAATAGTTTAAGGATGTTAACAGAATGATGCAGCCAGTACTTTAGTGCTGTAATTTAGTATTACACTTAATTAGGCATGCACGTGAAAGGGAAACTGCGTAGGACAACTTCAGCAATCAGCCTCTTTCACTATTATTATAAGAACTCACGTGTGCAGGTATCAAGTAGAAACCCAGGCAGGTCCCAAAGAGGGGAGGACTACTATTATATGCTATGCCTGCATAATTAACCAGCCGACGCGGAAATCCCCCCTTCCTCTGTCCCCAGTTTTTGAAACCCACGTACGGGGTTTGCCAGCTCTTGCTTATCTAGTTGGTATTCCACTTTTGCCACCTCTGCAGCATTATCCACAATCAGGGTTCTATCTTCTATGGACAGTTTAAGGGAGCCAGTGAAATGATGCATCAATGCTTTGTGCTAGGCAATTATAAGTAAGTAGCTTCGCCGGACATTTCGTTGGTCAAAAGGTTGCCACTCACTACTCCAAAGCCCACCTATATAAACGCATTATGCATCATAATACAATCTCTAGCATCACACAAATCCCCCTCTTCTCACTGTCTCCCTAGCTTAGACACTAAATATGCAAACATCATCATTAAAGTTTTCAGCCATGCTACTACTGCTTTCTCTCTTCATAACTTCTCTTTTAACAGTAGCCTCTGCTGGTAATTTCTACCAAGACTTCGACATCACTTGGGGTGATCAACGCGCCAAGGTACTCGAAGGTGGCCAACTTCTCACACTCTCTCTCGATAAGGCCTCCGGCTCAGGCATTCAATCCAAAAATCAATATCTTTTTGGAAGGATCGACATGCAAATCAAACTTGTACCAGGCAACTCCGCTGGCACTGTCACCACTTATTATGTAAGTTAGCAATCTAGCTCTCCCATACTTTTTTAATTAACTTGTTTCTATATAACAAGAATAGTCTTGGTATTTTTTATCATGCAGTTATCTTCTCAATTAAGGCCCTACTCATGATGAGATTGACTTTGAGTTCTTGGGCAATCTATCTGGAGACCCATATATAGTTCATACAAATGTGTTCACACAAGGAAAAGGCAACAGGGAACAACAATTCTATCTCTGGTTTGATCCCACCAAGACCTTCCACACCTACTCCATCGTTTGGAACCCTCAACGCATCATGTAATGAACTGATCAACTTGCCTTTGTTAAATTTCACTCTCCTTAATATGTTATATAATGTTCTAATATATAGTTTCAATTCCTTTGCACTATTTCAGTTTCATGGTGGATAATATTCCAATAAGGGAATTCAACAACAATGAGTCAATTGGTGTTCCTTTCCCTAACAAACAACCCATGAGGCTTTACTCAAGTCTTTGGAATGCGGACGACGGGGCGACAAGAGGTGGGCTTGTAAAGACAGATTGGACGCAAGCTCCTTTCATTGCCTCTTACAGGAACTTCAAGTGGCAACGCCTGTGTTTGGTCAAGTGGGTCATCTTCTTGTGATACTAAGTCCACCAATTCCTTGCCCGGCAATGGATGGCAGACTCAATCACTCGATTCAGTGGACAAAAAGAGGCTTAGATGGGTGCAGAAAAATTACATGATTTATAACTATTGCACGGATTTGAAACGCTTCCCTCAAGGTTTTCCTCCTGAATGTAATTGAGAACTGAGAGTCCATTCAAATTAAAAATACTGCAGCATAGTGTCCTTTTCATTCTGTAAATTTCTTCAACCATTTTGTAACACGTTAATATGTGAATATGAATTGTTTTGTATTTAGATTTACATTTAGCAGTAAAAACAATTAATAATCAATCAGATTCTTTTCTTTATTATCTCAGTTTTAGTTGTTTTTTATTGGCTTGGCGGTTTCCAAGTACCATCCTGCACTGTGTTGTTGACTCAAATTCCATCCCATGCTTTGACATGGATGATATGTAGGTCTAAAAAATTAATAAATTTCCTCACGAGTTAGGAATTAACCAACCAATTATTGCCCCCTTCTCTTATGAATGTGGTGAACTACGTTGATCAAGGTGCACTATCAATTGCCCAATGAGGTAATGAATAGCTTAGGGTGCCTGTTGAAGCCAAAATGTTCTCATAAATTGCGGTAAATTTAAACCAAAATTCAACCATATATGAGTTCTAACCGTCCATCTCAACATTTTTGAGCTTCATACGAGCAGACTTATAGGGCCAGTTTGGGAATTTTATTTTAAAAACCTGATTAGGTTAGTTCCACATTTTTATTTTATTTTTTTGAGTCCTTTCTAGTTTTTACATAAATCACATGCATCTTCCCCTTGATTTGAAAAGAAAATTGCATTAATGGTCCCTAAATAGCATGGGCCCCACATGTTAGACATCTAGTTATTAGGGTTGCAAAAACTAATTACCGGCCACACGTCATGCTAGCTTGATTCTTTTTATATTACATTAAGGAATGGAAACTCATACTCAGTAATTCCATATATCTTTCCACAGTAAATTTTTCTACTCCTTTTATAAAATAATAAACACTAAAAATTAATAAAAAATTAGCATTCATGCATATATATATATATATATATATATATACACATTATACGAAGGGTGTGACGTAGAGATAGATTAATTGTTGGGCCTAAATGATCCAAGACTCCAAGAAGTGATTATTGTTCCTCTTTTCCATCATCGAAGGCAAGAAATTAAAAGAAAGAAAGAAGTAGGGGAAAAATGAGAGAGATTGAGAACGTGGTATCCAAATGGTAATTAACGGCAAATAAAATTTAATTCCCATCTAATATCATCCTTTCGATCATTTAAAAAATTGAACTGCGAATTTTTTCCAGCTAATTCCTCGCAGACTCACAGTCCATGTACAACTTGGGGTCACACAGCAAAAAATAAAAAATAAAAATAAATAAAAATGTACAACTTGGGATAGCCAGAGAATTCATGCGAATATTAAATCATAAAAATAATATTTAATTCCAAGAAATTCAAGCCTAGCCATCCAAAACAAACATCAAGACTCTCTCGATGAAGCTGCAGCATTATGCCACGATCAGGGTTCTAATAAAAAATAATTTAGTAGGTTAGAGAAATGACGCAGCCACTTTTTTGCTACTAATTATATTTAGTATTCTACTTACGCACGAGAAAGGGAGACTAATCCAATATTATTATAAGAAGTCATGTGTGCATGTATCAATCAAGTAGAACCCAGGTAGGTCCAAAGAGGGGAGGACTATTTGCTATGCATAACGATGCAACGCGTGAATCCCTACTGTCTCCAGTTTTTGAAACCCAACAACGAGGTTTGCCAGCTCTTGCTTATCTACTTGGTATCTCCACGTCTGCAGCATTGTCCACAATATATCAGGGTTCTAATTAAGTATAGTTTAAGGGTGTTTGTAAAATGATGCATTTGCTTTCATCTGTTATTCATCACCATTCCAACTAAGCATGTTGGAACTTGGAAGGAAACTGCATAGATACTTCAGCGACTTCTTCCCATATCATAATAGGAAAATGCTAAATTACTCAAAAATTTTGCCTCAAATCCTTTTGCTCAAGTGAAGTGGTAGCAATAAAAAATTTTATTAAAAATAACAATTTATCAAAAAAATTTATCAAAATTTTTAAGATTTGGGCCCTTTAGCATTTTCCAAAAAATTTTAAAATAATTAATCAAAATTGTAACTGTAATTTTATTATTATTATTTTGTGGTTAAAAATCAGGGCTTTTAAGTATTTTTCCAAAACTAACTAATTATAGTGAGATGATGTGACAGCTTCCACATCATTTGGGCAGCATAATTAACTTGGGTAATATTGCGCGCATTAATCATTATAATAACTCAATAATAGAACTAGGTTTAGAATTTCTTGTTTTTTTCAGTAATATATACCTAATCTCTATAATCAAGGGATTCAATCCGTGTGAAAGCCTTTGCACCTACAAAAACCAAGTCACATTAGAGAAAGTTTACTAGTTTTGAAACACTTAAAATGAACTGGGGTATTAGTTTTATCACTTGCAATTCACTATATTACTTATTGGCCGGGTAATGTTATATTTAACATCATATAGACAACATGCACCGTACGTGATATGAGAATGGATCTCTTGTGGTGATACTGAATATTAACTTGAAGCATATTTTTGTCAATCAATTCATGGCACATCAACCGTTATATATAATTAGATCTATTTATAACATTTCCTTTCTTAATTTTATGTGGCTCAAGTTAAGAATTTGGGGCGCTAAAAAAAAAAAAAAAAAAAAAAAAAAACCACAGAGAGAGGGAGGGGAGGGGGTGGGGAGGGGAGAGGAAGGAATGGAAAGGGCCAAAGTGGCCCAAATTCACCGAGTTTGGATTTGGTGCTAAGATGAGAAAACTCAACACCGTGTCAAGCTAATCCAAATTGTTAGATGAAGGTTTTCGACAAATTGAACTAAAAAACGAAAGTTACTATTAAAATGACCTCAAAAGACAATATTTTGATCTATTAATCCGAGTCGTCAATAACTCTATCGAACAACTTGAATTAGCTCAGCACAGTGCTGAGAAATCCAAACTCAAATTCACCCTAAAGAATCTGGGTTGGGAAATGACCGTAGAATATACGAAATACGTGGGAGGAGTAGGACAATTAAAGAGCCGAAGAGGTTGGCTGCAATCACAAGCAGTCCTCTTCTAAGAAACTGACATTTAAATAACCGAATGGGAAATATATAAGCCCGCGTGTGCCTGCGCAATTAGGGACTAACAGCAGACCCACTCTAACCTTTGACTTTTCCCAAACAAATGAGCCTGATGGTTTTTTATGCAACCAAGTTTTGCCACCTATGCCTTAAACTGCTTTACAATTTCTCTCTTCCTACCTGTATGCGTGTGTGATATTTCCATTAGTCAAATGGTTCACCTCTTCTCTACTCCAATGCCCGCCTCTATAAATACTTCATCATACAATCTCTCAACATCACAAAAAAATCCTTCTCTCTTCTCTCTCTCTGTCCCTGTCTGTCTCTCTCTCTAGCTTTAATCGACTCAAATATGCCGACTTCATCCTACAAGCTTTCAGCCATGCTATTGCTCTCTCTCTTCATGACTTCTCTTATGGTGACAGCCTCTGCCGGTGATTTCTACCAAGATTTCGATATCACTTGGGGCGATTCCACGCGGCCAAATACTCGAGGGTGGCCAACTTCTCACACTTTCTCTTGATAAGTTCTCCGGCTCAGGCTTTCAATCCAAAAATGAATATCTCTTTGGAAGGATTGACATGCAAATCAAACTTGTACCAGGCAATTCCGCGGGCACCGTCACCACTTATTATGTAAGTCGATCAGCAATCTCATCTCTCCCATGCTTATAGAATTAACTTTTATTATTTATTTATAATTAACAAGACTATTTATCTCTCTCTCATGCAGTTATCTTCTCAAGGCCCTACGCATGATGAGATTGACTTTGAGTTCTTGGGCAATCTGTCTGGAGACCCATATATAGTCCATACAAATGTGTTCACCCAAGGAAAAGGCAACAGGGAAGAGCAATTCTATCTCTGGTTTGATCCCACCAAGGCCTTCCACACCTACTCCATCGTTTGGAACCCTGAACGCATAATGTAATTTACTCTCACCTTCCATCTCTTACACTTACGGCGCAATTGGAATGAATATATTTTTGCCTTAAAAATACTATTGAAGTCAAAATGAACTGATCAATTCCTTTTCACTTTTTTTCAGTTTTATGGTGGATAATATTCCAATAAGGGAATTCAACAACGAGGCATCAATTGGTGTTCCTTTCCCCAACAAACAGCCCATGAGGCTTTACTCGAGTCTTTGGAATGCGGATGATTGGGCAACGAGAGGTGGGCTTGTAAAGACAGACTGGACGCAAGCTCCTTTCACGGCCTCTTATAGGAACTACAATGGCAACGCCTGTGTTTGGTCAAGTGGGTCATCTTCTTGTGATTCTAAGTCAACTAATTCCTTGTCCGGCAACGGATGGCTGACACAATCACTCGATTCAACGAGCAGAAAGAGGCTGAGATGGGTGCAGAAACGTTACATGATTTATAACTATTGCACTGATTTAAAACGCTTCCCTCAAGGTCTTCCTCCTGAATGCAGGCGTTGAGAATTCCTTCTTTATTCTGTAAATTTCTTGCACCAGTTTGTAACACATTGAGTTCTGAAAGTCGATTTGTTTTGCATGTATTCAAATCTACATGTATGTAACAATAAAAAATTAATCAAATTCTTTAATTCTTTTTTACTTGTTTTCTCTTGGCTTTGTTGCCTCAAATACAATCCTTTACTTTGTTTTCAACTCAGATTCCACCTTATACATTGTTATTGATTAAAAGGAATAATAATGTTGGGTTTTCAAAGCAAATAGCTCCATTTAAGTGTACTTAACCAGCCAAAAAAGGAAAGAAAAAAAGGAAAACCAATTAGGAAAAAGACAAAAGAATTTAGTGAAGTTACTACATTGACACTTCTCCCAAAGGATCGGACAAGGCCGTAAGGTATTTTTTATTTTTATTGGCTTTTAAGCACTCCACGACCTAAGGTTCACCTACGATGTCATCAAGGGACGAAGTTAGGAAACTAGCTGAGGTGAGGTAATTTATTACGTTTTAGTAATTACTTTTCAGCTTAACACGTATTATAGATTGATCGTATATAAGTATTTCAAAATGACTATTACTCCGTAATTTCCTTTATTTGGTATTAAGTTTAGAAATAATCATAAAAAAAGCAAAATATTAAGATTTTTCTTTTTTTTTTTTTGGAAATTTTCAGGTGGTGCAAACGCCCCTACTCCTTACGCATTGGCTTCACCCCTGGATGTCATATATGCTTTCATTGATCGCAATTGATCGACTTCATCATTCACTAGTTAGGTGGATTTAGGTTAATTTGGAACAAAATTGTTTTACTTATAAAGTGCAGTTTGGGTACCAAATTAGAAAATTAGGGTAAACATATAAAATATCCATAAAAAAAAAATAATTATATCCAAAAACCCAACACCCTAACTTTCATCCAACTCCGTTTAATTTATATATACAACTTTTGGGCTGACATACTTTTTTATAATTGTTTGTTTATTCATTTTATTTTGTTTATTTTGTCTTTCCTTTTTTTTTTTTTTGATAAATGATAAATAATCTATTTACTAGATAAACAAGATGGTAATACAAATTTTGAATAATTATTTTTATATTTTAATAAAAAATGTAATAAGGGTATTTTAATCAATAAAATTCCTCACTCAAATGGAATTGGATGAAAGTTTAATTCTTGGGTTTTTTTGGATATAATTTAACCCTATTTGGGTTTTTCCGATTGGAAAATTATTTTATGCCATATCATCCAAACCTTTCTCCCAAATTTTTTCTCAATTTTCTAGCGCGGTCATGACATGTTCTCATCTCATTAGCAAGTCAGCAACACCTCCAAATTCACCTTCAACAATTCTCTGAAATTTTTTTGATCAGCAGAGGAAATTTTATTAAGTTAAATAAGATTCAGTACACCAAATAATCGAGACCAACACCACTTCTACTGATAACAGACGACACCCCAAGCAGAAACACCAAACATGACATGCAGCACTTAAAATAACTCAGATACACAGGCAAAATATGAAACACCGAAAATGCAGCACAGTAGAAGCATTGAGTCCAGATGGAACACACCCAAGCCTCCTAAATACACAAAATCACAAGAGAGTAATAAACCAAGACAATCTGATGGTTTGACATTCCAACACAGAAACAACTAGACTTGAGATGAGCACGCACCCGATGCCATTGACTTTTTCCAGAGAAAAAGAAAAATATATCTTTCAGGCCTCCTGGCGATGGTTTTTTATTTTTATTTTGACCAAAAGCAATGGTTTTTTATGCAACCAAGTTTTGCCAGCCATGCTTTACTAGTTTTGAATCTCTGTGTCTTCCCCCTTTTTTTTTTTCTTTTTTTTTTTTTTGCTAAGTCTCTCTGTCTTCCCCTGTATGCGTGTGAGTGAGATATTTCCGTTAGTCAAGCAAGTGCTAGTCGCTTCTCCGATATTTCCTGTTGGTCAAATGGTTGCTCATTACCCCAATCTCACCTATATAAATTAATATTCCCATCATACAATCTCTCAACATCACAACAAAGAAACCCCTCTCACTTCTTTCTTCTCGATCTCTCTGTCTCTCTCCTAGACTCCAAATATGCCAACTTCATCTTACAAATTTTCAGCCATGCTATTGCTTGCCATCTTCATGACTGCTCTTATAACAGCCTCTGCTGGTGATTTCTACCAAGACTTCGACATCACTTGGGGCGATCAACGCGGCCAAATACTCGAGGGTGGCCAGCTTCTCACACTCTCCTTGGATAAGGCCTCCGGCTCAGGCTTTCAATCCAAGAACGATTATCTCTTCGGAAGGATCGACATGCAAATCAAACTTGTACCAGGCAACTCTGCTGGCACCGTCACCACTTATTATGTAAGTAGGCAATCTTATCGCTCTCATGCTTATATGATTAATTCGTATTTTTTTTTTAATTAACAAGAATATTTATCTTTCTCATGCAGTTATCTTCTCAAGGCCCTACCCATGATGAGATTGACTTTGAGTTCCTGGGTAATCTATCTGGAGACCCATATATAGTCCATACAAACGTGTTCACCCAAGGGAAAGGCAACAGGGAACAACAATTCTATCTCTGGTTTGATCCCACCAGGGCCTTCCACACCTACTCCATCGTTTGGAACCCTCAACGCATCATGTAATTTACTCTCACCTTCCTTCAATTCTCTTATACTTCCAGCGCAATTGGAATGAATTATTTTTGCCTTAAAAGTACTATTGAAGTCAAAATGAACTGATCAATTCCTTTTCACATTTTTTTTTTTTTTTTTTTTTCAGTTTTATGGTGGATAATATTCCAATAAGGGAATTCAACAACGAGGAATCAATTGGTGTTCCTTTCCCCAACAAACAGCCCATGAAGGCTTTACTCGAGTCTTTGGAATGCGGATGATTGGGCAACGAGAGGTGGGCTTGTAAAGACAGATTGGACACAAGCTCCTTTCACCGCCTCTTATAGGAACTACAATGGCAACGCCTGTGTTTGGTCAAGTGGGTCATCTTCTTGTGATTCTAAGTCAACTAATTCCTTGTACTCCAGCAACGGATGGCTGACACAGTCACTCGATTCAACGAGCAGAAAGAGGCTGAGATGGGTGCAGAAACGTTACATGATTTATAACTACTGCACTGATTTGAAAACGCTTCCCTCAAGGTCTTCCTCCTGAATGCAAGCGTTGAGAGAATTCCTTCCAAACTACTGTCCTTTTCATTATGTAAATTTCTTACAACGGCCAACTTGTGACACATTGATATGCGAAAATTAATTTGATTTGTATTCGAATCTACATGTACCAATAAAAGATAAATGAAATTCTTTAATTTTTTAATCTTTAGCTGTTTTCTCCAGCTTGGCTTTGTTGCCTCAAATACAGTCCCATACTTTCTTTTCACTCAAATTTCACCTTATACATTGTTTTAAAAATGTATATTGATTGAAAAGAATAATAATACTGTTGTCTCCAAAACGAATGTCGTAAATTCTTTTATTAAATGTGTGAGAAAACTCAGTAAAATAAAGAGATCAAAAGGAGAAATACTAATATTTTATTCAAAGATGACTTCATGACTGTGCGGTTTAGAGTACATGAATGGCTTTGAAGTTTTCTTACTTATATGCAATAGAGCAGTGTCATATGGCCCTTATTATTCACCCAAAGCAAAATTGATTTTAAAAAAGTTAGTTATTTGCAGCATTATAGACTTGTGCCATATTAAATGAGATTTTTTTTTTTTTTTTAATTTTTAAGGTGAACAAAAAATGGGTCAAGTAGTATTTTCCTTTACGGAATTTTGGTCCTTCCACAAAATTATTCTTTTCTTTATATCTATATATTTTTCTCCTCTTTTTTTTTATTTTTATTTATTTATTTTTTTTTTTTTTAAAAAAAGGGGGGTAGAAGGAGGGCAATCAATCATGGACTCATTGTGACTCTGAGAGTGATCATAGTAATTACTCTCTAACCAGTTGAGGAACCAGTGACAAAAAAAGCCTAGACGGGCTCACTAAGGGGAGAATTGTAAGTGCTTCCTCAAGTCAGTTAAATTATAGTCTGGCCTTAAAGATTAGTAGCTCTAGTACATGAGTACGTAGAACCATCAAGAGACAAATACACGTTACACCACTGTCCCCGAGACTTGAACGCTAGACTACTTTGCCTCTTACACTTTTACAACTAGACCACCATGCACCCTCAATGGTCTATATTTTTCTTTTCTAGCTGTAAATAGAATTTTTTTTCTTTTCTATGGTATTTTGAATCAGGATAAAAAATGTCAAAATCAACCAAACCAACGTTTGGTCACCCTCAACCAAATTCCTGGATCTGTTCCCATCCATGTTAGATCCAAAACAATATGCTTCAATATTCGGATGTCCACGTATCAGGTTTGGGGTAATGGTAGATTCTGTTATTTGTTTAAAAAAAATAATGAAAATAAAAATAAAAGTCCACGTATCAGGTTAGTGCCTAAATTTGACAGCCAAGCCTCACCTTTATTTGTCAAATTTGTGAAAAAAGTCAACCCAACTTAGTCACCTACAATTAATTATATATAAGTGTCCAAGTTACATAGTATATATCCATTTTTTATGAAGTTAACCTAAACTTAACTTTGCAGTTACAGTCACCCTCAAAAACTATATATGTTATTCATATTTTACAAAACCAATTATTGAATTAGATAACCTTATCATGTAGGTAATGAATACCAAAAATCAAGTTGATCTACGACCGATTATTATTTTCGATCCAAAAATTACATTTTTTAATCAATAACAATCGCTCATTTTGGACATTTATGAATGAAATAATTTTTAATCTCTTATCAACTTGATTTTCGGTATGCATGACTTTCATATGAAATAGATCTAATCCAACGATTGGTTTTGAAAAATAAAAATAAAAAATAAAGTTTTAGAAAGTGATCTAATTAACATAAAGTTAAGTTAGGTTAAACTTATAAAAAAGAGACTCATGATATATATGTATATATGTGTGTGTGTTTTGGGGTAGGGGGTAATTAAATTAAAATTTTCTATCTTGTATGACTCTTTGGTTCACTTACAATTATGTGCGTTGTGCGTTGTACAGCTTCCTTGTCGCACATTATACGTACAACTCCAGCTGAATTGGTATGAGATAATGAGAAAATAATTTTTAAGTCATAAAAAGAATCTTTCCAAGCAACTCTTTCAAATGCACTGCAGCATTATCCAAAAATTAAGGCTCTAAATATAGTTTATGGACGCTAGTACGTACAATTATGCAAATAGTTTATTTGTTTCCTTGTGCTGTAACTCAGTTTTCTAATTAAGCAAGCATGTACGTGCATGTAAAGGGAATTTTTTAACTTTTTTTTAAAAAAAAACTTTAAAATTTTTTCCAATATTATAAAGGCATGGGTGTCAAGTGAAGGGTACATCCGGGGTAGGTCCTAAGAGGGGAGGGGCTATATGCATAGCCACTAGCCAGCCACCTTTGAGTCTATGACATCTCAACGCGTATTTCCACCTATAACGGCAGCGTTATCCACAGTGAGGATTCAAGTATGGCCGGTTTAAGGATATTATTAATAAAATGATGCAGGTAGTTTGGTGCTTTGTGCCGTGCAAAGGGGAAACTGCATACATGGATAACTTCAAATATAATAAAATCTCCAGTGTGTCAAAGTAGAACCTAGGAAGGTCCAAAGAGGGAAGGGCTATGTGCAAAACCACCCAATATGGAATCTCTTCTTGTCTTCAGTTGCATGTACATTTGTATGTCTGATTTTGGCCCAAACTCTTCCTCTACTCCTAGGGAATATTTTGTTTCTGAAATATGTCATAGAGTCCAACATTTGTACCCAAATTAATCAGTTGTCTGAAAAACCTATAACCAATTTAGATTTTATAGCACTCATTGAATTCTTATAAACTACTGTAAATTGTGAAGATAAGAACGTAGACAACATAAATTGGTCTCTCTCAAAAATCCTTGATTAATTGACGGCCATTCTTTGTAGTTCATAGATGTCCCTAGTAATATATAAAATAGAAACTCATGCATCCTTTCTGTTTATAGGAACCAACCAATAACCATCTACAATTACTCATAATAAACTATTTTTATGCCGAATTTTCATTGTATTTTTGTCAAGAAAAACCAAATTATATTACGTATGTATACCGTCCCGTATTTTTCCGTACCATGTTTTACTACGATGATTGTCACCCAAACCCAAAACCAAAAAAGCAAAATGAGAAATACATGATGCATATTTACTAGAAGTAACGCCATTTGCATGGCATTTTTCTGCATGCTTGGACTGATATTATTAGCCCCCTTAATCCTTTTGTGGCAGAGTGTAAGGCATTACGTCTTGGTTTGCAAGAGATCAAGTAAGCTTGGCTTCCCAATGATCATTGTGGAGGGTGATGCCTCTATAGTTCTCGACCCCATTCATGATTGGACTCTGAATCCACATTGGGCTTTATTATTTGTGATCGGTGACATCAAAGTTCTACTTGACTACTATCCTTTTTGGGTAGCTTGTTGTGTTCCTAGGCAAGCTAACAAGGCAGCCCATTTTCTTGCCCAATGGGCTGCTAATTGTATGTGCTTTGGTTTCATCCCAATCAACTCTTTACCGGATATTGTTTCTTTTGCGGATAAGGTTGAAGGGGATGGAAAACAATTTTTGTTCTTCATCTTCTTAGTAGTGAATCGCTTATCAAAAAAATAAAAAATAAAAAAAAGCCATTTTCATGGAAGCGATGTCCTATGATTCCATTTTCATTCTGAATATTTGCAAATACAATAAGAAAAGGATAGGAAAAGCAAAATTTGGCCAAATTTAGTTTACTGTGGACCCACATACAATTTTACAAACCGTTCAATATGAAGGACAAAAGAAAATGCTGCTGCAAAATTAACAAGCATATTGAAGTTTCGAGATTGATGAGCTTGAGACCCTCCAAGTAGACACCCAGGGCTACACAATGGCTTCATACTTCTGCCTACACCATCACATACATGCAGAAGAAGACAACCACAGAAGAATTCACCATCCATCTTATCAAATCCAATGGTGCCCAACAAAGTCCACATAATTATTTGCCACTCATCTTAGTGATTAAAGAAACTAAATTGAACAACAACGTGATCAAACTGATCAATAACATTCATGAAGAACTTGGGATTGCAATGAAAAACCACCCCCACCCCCAAACCCCCTTTTCTCTGTGGGAGGGATTGCATCAATTGATGGGTCAATCTACCTACCAGACTTTGTAAAACTAGAAGCCACTGTAGAACCTAATCTATAGCCCAACCAGATAACCTAACTCATTAAGAAACAGGCTTTCAGCGAATTCCCTGACAAATAATAACCACCAAAACCTAAAATTCAATTGCAAAATCAACTAAAAACATCATTCCCTTTCCCATAAATCTTCAAAGACACAAACATAGAACACTACAAGTAAAAGACTTGAACAGAGTATGACTAACAAAGTGATAATATAAAGACAACAGTATCAAGTTCCCACTCCAATAACCCCCCGATTTCATAAAGTCAATACATCTATAAATAAAAAAGTGCAAAATACTAAACACAGTAAGGAGATAAAGAAATATTAGAAATGACTCACTTCAAATGATACAAAACAGCAAGGAGATAACCCACAAACCTGAAATTGTTGCTTATTCAAACATACCCCTACATATGTAGCTGTGTTTATGAGTGGACACACTAATGCTATGAGAAAGAGAGAGAGAGAAAGGCAGGAACGGGGGTTGCAATATTGGGTATACTGATATACCACTAGAGGTAACGATGGCTTGTAAAGAGTTGAATTGGGTGATACAGAACAGAGCGTCGAATCAGGTGGCTACAAAACTTGAACAGGTACAATAATCTGCTCAATGAACAACCTATGAACATGCATCAGGGAGAAATAAAGTATGGATGGTAGTAAAACTGGTAGCAACAAAGCGTGTTTGTCAACATGGGTGAGAGCTTGAACTTAAACCTTGGAGGACTACTTGGGAGGGATATTCCAAATCCTACAACAAAAGGAAGAAATTTGGACTGACAAATGACATAGATGTGCATGAAGCTAAAGCAGGCATTTACAGCTTTTGCCCTAGTACTTCATAAATAACAATAATAATCAGTATCTTAAAATCATGTGAAGCGTATTGTGCCATAATTCCCTGAGGCAAGGCCTAGAGAAATTATGGCTCAAGCCTCAAATTATAAGGCATCTGATGTTACAATGTGAAACTTGCAAAATGTAATGTTTTATCCTCACAACATGAGTAAGAAATCTAATGTTTGTAAGGCCTTGTCTACCCCCTAGTTTCTACCATTCCAAAGCACAAAAAGACTCAATTAAAGTTTAAAAAATTGCAAAAAGATTAATCCCATAATAGTACTAAAAAAATAAATTTCAAGAGGAAAAGAAATACAACAAATAGTAAAACAGAGTTTAATAGTTAAAAAGAAAGTATAATTAAGATTAAAAATTAAAAGAAAAAATAAGTAGTGGATATCTCATCATAACAAAAGGAGAACTAAAAATATACAATGACTAATTAATAACTGTTCTATAAATAATTTACCTCTTGTTCGGTTAAATAGTTTCATCGTACTTTTAGTAGCAACTGACTATACGGTCAGAGACCTCTTTGTATTAGTCCATCCAAAATTGGGCCACAATTGTTAGACAAGCTTGAAATATTGTGGACTGTGCTGCTGAAAAGTTTCTTGGCACTGAACCTAAAATTGGTCTACACTGACTAAAGCAGCAAAAGAAAGTAATGCTTGACCAACTTATCCTCCTAACATGAATTTAAATAAAGAATACGAAAATGAGAACTCTAATCACACTTGTTAGTTGACCAAATGACAAAATTCACAAATTCCATGGAAGCGTTAGACCAATTCAAAGGATGATATGTACTACATCAAAAAGAATCAGGCATTCCAATGACTAAGGGACTAAGGAATTCAATTCATCTGTCTTCAGTTGAAAAAACAAATAAATAAATCATAAAAGAAATTCGTCAGCAAATTTTAAGCATAGTATGGAAGTCATATGCCAAAATTCCAAACAATAACAGAGAAATTAAACTTTGAAAAGGTATCCCGATCTGTAAGTTCATTCCATAAGTAAGACATGAGATCAAGTGATTAGCGAGCACCAAAATCCAACATACAGAAAAAATTATAAAGAAAAATGGTCATAAAATAAATATCAAAATGCTACATTAAAACCAAAATTTTCCAGAGGACTCCACATACACAAGCATACTTGATTATATGAAAGTCCAAGAAGCAATGAGATTCCTCTGTAATAAGCCATTCAATCTTCAGCTTACTAAGATAAGGTAGTAATTGAACAGCACCTTCGAACCTGAATCACTCTGCCGCCTGCATTTTCTTCTTTTTCTTGTCCTTCGCCTTCATTTCCCCACTCTTCAACTTCCCAAGCACACTTTTCTTCTTCTCCTTCCTTCCACCAGATACTTCTCCGCCTTTCACAGACAACCCATCTTTCTTTCGTTTCACACTATCTCTCTTCTCCACCTTGGCCAATTTTTTCGAACTGTTTCTCCCCATTTAAATCACTAAGAACCCGTCCCTTCATCATATCTCCCTTCTTTCGTTTCTTAACCCCAAATTCAGCACTACCCAATTCATCATTTTCACTCTTCTCTCCATTGCTAATACCTTCATCATCGTCGCTCTCAAATTCATTTCCATCCATTAAATCATCGACATTACTATCCATGTACCGAACTTCATGAATCCTCCCTTTCTTCGAGCCCTTCTTATTACCCAGTTTCTCATCTTTCTTCTCCACACTCCCCTTACTTTCCTCCTTAATCTCATTACCCACTTCCTCCTTCATCTCCTCTTTTTCCTTAACTCCCTCAATCTTCAACCTCACATCGGGCAATGCGTGATAAACCGGCAATGCCAATGACTCAGCAAACTTCAAATGAAACGACCGCACACCCGCCCACTTCTTTGGCACAATCTCCACAACCCCACTAATTCGCCGCAACAACATTTTCCACGATGTCATCCCTATCCATCGAATCCTTCGCGACCCTCAAAACGCTACACGTCCCTGTCCTCAAATACAATAGCGCCGACCCACAAGCCTTCTCGATTTGCTCTTTCCAATTCTTATGGCTCAAATCCACCGGCACCGGAATCTTCCTCTTCTTGTAAAAATGCTTCCCCAACACCTTAGGCAAAAGGGAGAATCACCCTTTTATCCGCCAAGAACAAGTCATACGAATCGCAAAGCTTTCGCTTCGCCTCAAAAGGGCGGTAATCCGATTTGAGTTTCGAGAGCTTAAGGACTTTACTAATGGAGATGTTTTCGAATTGTATCTTCTTCTTGATGGCGTCTTTGGTGAGCTTAGACTTGGGGCGATCGTCGACGACTGAGGCAGAGCTCGGAATCGTGGGAATGGAGCGGTTGAGGGAGAGGGATTTTGAATGGGTTTGTGCGACCCTTTGGTGGGATTTTCTTGAGGGTGAGGATGAGGTAGATGTAGTCGTCTTGTGAGAGGAGTTGGGGCTTTTGGGTATTGGATTTGGAGTTGTTCCATTTGAGAAGGGCGTTCACGGACTTTCTTCACTGTTTCTGGGCTTACCCTTGAGGGTGTAGAAGCTGGTGGCTGTGGCGGAATGTTGTCTGTAGCCATGAAAGAGTAGAGAGATAAAATAGGGAGGAAATAGCAGAGGAGGGAAAGAGAGAGGTTTATAGGGTTTTGCTGGGACGAGGAAGCACCTAAAGGGTTTTTGCTTCAAGGGTTTTTGCTTCAAACCCATGTGAGCAAAAACGGAACATATATACTGTACATGTAGAGCAGTATTTTACTATTAGTACAAGAATGGAAGTGGGTCGGGTCACGGGTGCCTACATTGATAATCTCTGGTTATGGTGAATTAGACCACGTTAGGGGTGAGGGGTAAGGGGTTAAATTGGTTTTTGAAATTAAATTAAGGGTAAAATGTAAAAACCCCCTCTATTGTTACCCATTTTGTAGGATACTCCACTCTAAAAAAAACCCAACAAAAAAACCCCCATATTATGTGAGGGTATGCCGTAAATGGTGATATTAAATGATCATTATACCTTTGTACGGAAAAATATTAAAATATTAGTTTTTGAAATTTTTAAATGGATTTTTTAAAATATATATGAAATGTCCCTTTTACCCTTGAATTAACACTTAAGAGGGGTCTTTTCATTGTGGTGGGTGAGGGTATTATAGTCTTTTCAGTGTGCTGAAAGGCATTATAGTCATAAAAGTGTTTTAACCTCATCACGTGCAACTCACGTGCTCTTTTACTGTTAAATTAACTAACGGAATGTAGATAGAAGGGGTATTTTTCAACCCAACACAATATGGGAGGTTTTTTGTTGGGTTTTTTTTTTAGAAGGGGTATCTTACAGAATAGGTAACAATAGAAGAGGATTTTTTGCATTTTACCCTTAAATTAAATTAAATGGTAATTGTTTTGCGCTCCCAACTCCGTATGTTAAAGAGGTGGTGTTCACAAATATAAATGGATGTTAACAACCAAATCTCCTTTCTTTCCTTTTTCTTTTCTTTTTTGGTCCTAAATTGTTTTATTATTTGTAATGAGTAGTCTCTCAATTGTTATTATGGTTTGAAAGAGTTTCAATACCAAGCATGTATGCCTGATTATTTTATGCCAGGTTTCTTAGGTTCCATCAAATTTTTTTCTCTGTTTCATAAGAAAGGCACCTAATGAGGCATTGTTTTCTTTTCGGGTTTAACTCTAGGAATCGACTCCAACAATAGTTGACTAAAATAGTACCAACATATGCTTCCAGTGTACACCATATTCACAGGTATAAGCGGTTGTTCTCCTAGTGCCCCCTGGATTTTTTATTTTTTTTTTAGAAAACTTTTATTTAGCATAGTTTAAGATAACTTCACATCCTTAATATCCATCCTTGGGGTTGTCTTATTATATCATGTGGAATTGCTATGTGCAGGGTACTTTGTAGATGCCTTGGTCCTGTTTTGTTGGTTGTGTTAAGCCTGCTTGGGGCTATTGTCTCCTACGGCTACGGTATCGGTACATTGATTGTGGTTGAAATTTTGCTGGTTGGTTTCTGAGAGGTTCGATCTTTGGGCGAAGGTGGGGTCATTTAAGTTTTGGGCTTGGTTCATTTTGTATAAGGAGGTTGGTTGTATTTTTTTTAAGTCTTCTTGTTGCTTGGGAATAGGTTACTGGTAGAGTGGTAGGTTTGTCTCATTCATTTCGATTGTGCCCACTTTTAATTCCAATGAAAAATCAAAGCAAACTTTGGACCATGGTCCATGCATGGCTCTAGATAATTTACCTGTAATTCGGCTGGGGGCTTTTTTAATGCGATTTTGGACAGCTAATTAATCATAAATACCATACTTCTTAAGTAGCAAGCCCTAAGGGAAATGTTACATATAATAACCAATTGAAACAACTAACTATAGCAATTGATGTGGCATGCTAAGTTGGTATAGTTGCTGTCTTCTGTTATTGTATTTAGTTGCTACCTATAATACTATCTGCGAAATAATAATCGAAGCGGGCAATGCTTTGTTGATAATAAACAGTACTCTTTTTAAGGATGATTATTTCCCTAATTGGGGTAGGTATAGTATTATTTTGAATTTTAATAAAATTATTTTAGAGAACAATTTTGAAAATTTGTCTGAATAAGATATTATAGAGAGGCAAATAAGGCATTGGATTTCTCAACTAATTTGCACGATCGATCGAGGCCCTGAGTTGAATAAAAACCTTGCATAGTTGGGAATCTAATTTTAGATTTAGGAGTTTTAATTGACCTATTTGGCAGATCAATGTGATTGGTAGATATAGGCTTGGATTTTAATTTTTATTTTTGATAACATACGCACAAACACATAATAAAGAAGCCAACATATACGACATGGCCTAAAAGGGATCCAATAGCTCATAAAGTTAATACACACTCAACTTCCAAAAGAGCCAACTCTTGTAAAAGAAGAAAACCTTTACACTTTTAAGGCCACCACAAATAGATGACACACAAACATACGTAGATATAGGCTGATGATATTAAGGTCTTCTATTACCCTATAACCAAAATAAAAAATAATAAAAAATCCTTTCGGCATGTTGAAGAGACGAATATTCAAATTAAATGGTAAAAAATCTAATTAAGAAACAATAGCATAGGTAAAACTTAGATGCAACTATGCAAGTCAAAACCACTTCAGGCGCCATGATAATTTATTGCATTTATTACTAACTCGCAATCCCATGATCGCTTATTACAATCAAGTAGAAAAATCAAAAGTGCTAGCACTCTATTGATTTTTATTCATGCGATTGATATGTGTAAAAAAAATAAAAAATAATAATAATAATAATAATAATCAGATCAGCAGAGACAATGACAAAAATGATTCGGGGGAGGCTGCGCGAGTGTCTTGCAAAGGCCTCCTTTACCATTAATGAAACTATTTCTGCATAAGTTGTCACAAGTTGCGTCGTCTGAAGTGTTTGGAACATAACTGCCAATGTGGTTGTTATGACAGCATTGTACAGCTTCTTGAGCAATCACTTCCTTCATATCTTAAAAATAATAATAGTAAAAAAAAAACACGTTAGTCTCAGTGGGAGAGGGATTCATGCAGCACGTACCTTAGGTTTACAAGCATTAATTTATAACAAATTTTTTTATTATAATGATATATATTATAAAAACAAAAAAAAAAAGAACAAAAAATTCATTACTCATAAGGGACTCAAAATCATAGTTATTATTATAATTAATAGAGCTTGTCTAATTGTTTGTTATAGTCCCATTCACTTGCGTGATGGCGATTAGAACCTGCACGTTCATGGCCTGTGCTAGTAGAATGGACTAGGATCACCATCGCACATGCGTGACTTCACGTGGGGGACAAATTCACTGTTTGCTTATAACGTACGTTCAAACCCTATGACTATGGACTTCAATCTCTTATACCATACATGTCCTAGGCATAGCATATATATATATATATATCGGATGATGATTAGGTAAGCACGTGGTGATATAACTTATATCAACACTCGTGTTGGGAGTTATACCTTGTGTATTAGTGGGATATGAGGTACATTGAACAAATGCAAGCGGAACAACTTATAAAGAATAGTGTTGATATAACTTATTTCAACATATGTTGATAGGAACATAACCGTATATATATACATATAGGATGATGATCAAGTAAGCACGTGCCGATATGACTTATATCAACACTCGCATTGGAAGTTGTATCTCATGCATTAGTGGGTTATGGAGTATATTGGGCCAATACAAGGAGTACAACCCCTAATACATAGTGCTGATATAACTTATATCAATATATATGTATAATATCAACTTAGGGCCTAGTTTTTAACCCTATAAAACAAGGGGTTTTTTAAAAACATGTTGGGCATATTAAGAGAACAGACCTGTGTGCAGCATGAGGGCGACTGCAAGGACAACCAACAACACAACTCTAGCTTTGTCCATCTCTCTTCCTCATAAGTTGCTTCACTGTTAATTTGTTTTTTGTGATATGAGAAGACCCATTAGGGTGGTCTATTTATCTTCTATGCTATACATACCATGAATTGTTTCAAGTTATTGAAGGGTACTATTGATCAATTGGATTGCAAAAATAGGAACTTTCTATAGGGACACAATACTCAATATCAACATGTGTTAGGTATACCTCTTGTTTATAGGGATACTACCTTTGTCCCATAAAGATAGGCCAAGTTTGGCAAAACACATAATTTAAGAAAAGTTATTATTGTATTGGTTTGTCACTTTTTAAATTCTTACTTTCCAAAGATACCCTTTCTTTCTTAGTATTGGATTTTGTGTTAAAAGTAATTATTGAAAGAACTAAGGATAGTATAGGAAGGTACAAAAAAAATAATGATTTAACTTTTCAAAGTAGACAAACATTTTGGGACAAAAAAAAGTTAAAAAATGGCCTATCTTTGTCTTGGGACCAAGGGAGTAGTATTTCTCAACCCAAGTGTAAGGGTGGTTTAGGTCTTCGAAAATTAGCTAATGTCAATTTAGCTGCGATTGCTAATCTTGGCTGGAAAATACTTACTGATAAAAATAATCTATGGGCTAACTACTGTCTAAGTTAATGCAAAACAAATATCTATCTATACTACTTATAAAAGTCTGTATCTCAAAAAAACTTTTGATTGAGTATTACACTATTATTTTAAATTTTAAAAACTTATTTGCCCCTCTTATTTTAAATACTTTGAATTTTATACAACCTCTACTACTATGCATGTCTCCTAACCAATTTTCTATTCCTACCAAAACTCATAGCCATAAAAAGTTTAACCTATTGTGTTGAGCGTCCATTCTAATAACCTAAATGTGATATTTATTAAGAACATTATCTATGCACATGTTTCTCAAACAGGATTTATGTTTTCAACAAAAAAATAACAAATAATTAGATTTCCATATTATATATATATATATATCTCTAAAAATACATGAATTTTCAATTTCATAGAACTTTTGTTATTTAAATATTATTCACGTGCAATTCACGTGTGCCCATATCTAGTTTAATTAAAGAACTCTAATTTTCTTAAAGCTAGAGAGGCTCTAACGTACTCTTCCATTGTATGGAAACATATTCTTCGTCAAAGAAACCTTCTTTGAGATGGATCATTGGTAATGGTAAGAATGTCTTGTCTTGTCTTGATAATTGGGTTTTGAGGTTGTTTGACAAACCTGAAAACCTGACCAGTTAAGAATAAGTATAACCGTTTTGATTTCATATTGTTTGGTAAATCTCTTTTTCCTGCTAAATAGTTAGCTTTGTTCTGAAAATAAGGCATAAACACTGTTTTTTTTAAACCAACTGTGAGTTGGTTTATTTAAAAACTAGATGACAATTATAGACTGGATCTAGTCTGACCCAGTTTTTGAAGTTCCCAAATAGGTTAGTGTCCTTCAAAAATTTTCCATCTCGATTGTTATGGTAAGTATTCAAAGTATTAATGTTTTACATTCTGTTGGGATATTATTTCGAATTTTGCCCCATGATTCACTCAATCAATGATAGAATTTCCGGTTTTAATGTCTATCAATAATTTTCCCTCTCAACTGTTATGGTAAGCATATATTAATGCTTATATTTTTGTTAGCATACTTTTTGAAATTTCCCCCACGATTCGTTCAGTCAATATAGAATTTTTGTATCTAGCAAACAGTTACATATGCATTATGAGAATCCTAGTTAGTAAATACTCGTACTATACCCGTATAATATACATACGTACATATTTTTAAAAAAAACTCTCGTTTGCCATACAAAGTTCAAATATAATTAAAAATACTCGTTTTTTTTTTTTTTTTTATAGCAAACGTATAGTTCACGTATTTGACGTATTTGTATTATACTTATGTTAAAATACTCTTAATTGTACGTACTATTGATATATAATTTGAATCTTATTATAATCATCGACAAATTATTCCCAATATTTAAAATATCTTGATTTTTATCTTTATTTTGTTAAATCAAGATCTAATTTATAATTTTTCTATTATAATTTCTTATCTCTTTATATAATTTTTTGGGTTTGTTAAAGATTAGATGATTGTATCTATTCTTTTACTATATAGACCACGTATCATTTAATTTTAAAACAAAAACTATAAAATAATTTAGGGAATGAAAATGTAAAAATATATATAAATCAAGACTTACTTATTTTCCTGTTCTTTCTAAGCAAATGTACAAAAAATAAAACAAAATAAAATAATAAAAATTCATTATTATTTTATATGTGATTGATTTTTTAACAATATTTTACGAATGGTTAAATAAAACAATATAAAAATAGTGATTAATAGTGATATACTAAATGAAATAACGTAAAATATTCGCATATTTTTTGTCCAGAATTTTTAATTAAAATTCGTATTGCACCCGTCGTATCCGTATTATTTCCACTTCCATTTTTTATGCCGAATTTTTCATCGTATTATTATTTTTTTTAAAAAGCCGAATCATACTACGTACGTATGCCGTCCTGTATTCTCCCGCACCATACTTTACTAACCATGATGTGAATAAACAAAAACAATTACATGTATTGCTTAACTAAAAATTTGTTTAATGTATTAGTCACATGCATTACTTAACAAGATAGTTAATGTTTGTTGTGAGGTTATCATGTAACAGTTTTAACTTATGGAGATGTAACAATTTTCATGTTAGCACCTTTTTTTAAAAAAAAAATTTATTTAAGCACCAACTCAACGAAAAGGGGATTGAAATAGTTTTATGGGTCCATTTTGTATTATTTAAAATAAAATAAAAAATTTCTCCCCAAATCAAGGAAAATTATGAGATAAAATTCTAAAACTATTACATACAGAAGTAATAGTTTCAGAAATTTTGAATACACATTGAACAATCTTGCTCCTAATTATAGAGATTATACATGAAATTGATGTAACTTTTTGGTTTGATGCAACACAATTCGAAAATAAGTGGAGGAATATGTTACTATACCTAATCGAGTTAATTGATGCAACAGTTATGTGAGAAGAATCTGGAGCAAAATCTGGGTACAGTCCTCTCCACCAATCATGAAACTAAAGTGGAATGCTACATTTAAGACGTCTTTAAATTATATGAGGCGCATATTTGTCCTTGAGTAATTATGGAGACTTACGACTAGGGATGTGCAAAAAACTGCCCAATCCACTAAACCAAACCAATCTACTCCATTCCGCACTTGATCCAAATGGTTTGAGAGAATAGGGGGATTGGTTTGGGTGGATTGAGCAATAAATTTGGTGATTCGGTTTGATTGGAAAGTTGAACTTTTTCAAACCGCCAATAAATCAACCTAACCCTATTTTTAATTATATATATATATATTTTACATACACTTTCTACAAGAAAACATATTAAGTCATTATAGTTTTTTAAAATTCTTGTTGTTTAGTCTATAAATATTATGTGGGATTTGATATTATAGAATGTTAAACAATTTGTTTCTAAACATTTTTGCTAAGAAATCAACAAATCATCCTCATAGAGATTATCAAAGCACACTTTTTGATCATTTGACAATCCCCATAAAGGTTATGAAAGGTGTATAGGATAAAAAACTGCTCCCCGAACTAAGTGTTGATGAAGGAGCTTGCTCTCTCGCCTGAACCTGCAATCACAAGTTTGGAAAAAGAGTTAGAGGGTAGGCCAAGGTGGGTTTTGGCCAAGTCCTCTCCAAAGCTTAAGTCAAAAGCTATTTTGGGGAGAATGAGGCAAGGAAGAAGATGAATCTCAGGGAATTAGGGTACTGTAGCTTACCACATTTGGCTATATCGTATTCTTTTTATACCCACCTGTACAGACTGACCATGTGAGGTCAGGTAACTGCCTTGGTTAGGTCAGATCTGACCATGGTTTACCAATAACCATCTGACCATGGTTTGTTGATCGTGGTTGGGCATAGAACCATGGTTTTTAGTAACCGCTTGTATCAGGAATTACAACTGTTGTGACAGTTTTAGACTGTAGTAGGATTTGGATTGTAGCGTGAGTCATAGGACAGATGCCCCGAGCTAAATGTTAGTCCCCGAGCTGAGAGATCACGTGGTTTGCAACAGGTCCTACCGTGTTACATTAACCACGTGTCAAATATTGTGGTTCAACTCTTTGACCCGAGCTGGATCGTGGGGGGTGGATCACGTGCGTTGTAATTGGCTTAGTTGAATTGCCTTTGCCACGTGTCCACGTTTCTGGCTTGATCTCTCTACCCCGAGATGGATTCTCGGTTCAGAGATATTCCCACACAAAAAGGTATGATACAACCTATCCAATCTGCCCAAACCATGGGCTCAAAACCGCCAAAAAAAATTAACCAATCCGCCAATTTTTAAGACCAACGGCTTGGCTACGGGTTGAAAATTTTGCAAACCACCATTGGTAGGTTGATTGGTGATTTTTCTCTTAACTGCTCCAAACCGACCCCGCACACACCACTACTTACGATTTTAATTGTTTTTCACTTGGACTTAAACTTCCATAAATTAGCAAATTTGGACTTCTCCCTAAATGCCCCAAAAAAAATAAAAAAAAAAAACAAAAATTTCCACTTTTGTAACGCATAAGTCTCCAAAATTACTAATCTACCCTTTAGATTTTTCAAGGTACTTTTTATTTTTTATTTTTATTTTTTTATTTTTACAATAAACAAAGTTTACCCTTATCCCAAATCCCCTGCTATTAATAAATAAATATCAAATTCCCAGATCATTCACCATTCATTTAACTAGTGAGAAAAATACATCATGATTATCATGCATCCGGCTTTTCAGCTTTTCAATCAAGGTATACTCAACGGCCGCCCGTAGAGGCAGAGGCAAAAACTTTAATAAAAGATCTAAGGAGTAAAATGAATCAAAGTATCGAACCCTGCTGACTTTAATGTTCCAAGCGGCATCTTTAATTCCATGTTTGTCCAGTTTCCTTTTCTTGCCGACGTGAAATATAGACCGTAACAAATTGGATTGTTTGACAAAAAGAGCTGACAGGAGTCAAAAGCCCATTCCTAGATTGCCGCCCTTCCACGTCCCCTCATATACAGGCCACATCCATGCCTGCAACGTATCCCCTCCCTTGCCGTTTCAATTTCAAAGGCCGACACCACCTTTACTCAGCCAACGCCCAAATGCTAAAACGAAACGTACCACTGACTCTGTATCTAGCTACCATTCTTTTGTCTCTAGGATCTCTACGGTCCCAACAACCAGTCATGCCTTCAGGTCCAAAGAGGAGAAGAAGTGCTTCCAAAAAAAAGAAAGATACTACGACCTGTTCACGTTCTTCACCTACCATTTGTCAAGGTAGTCCTCGCCTATTAACGTCCTCATCCTCCATCACCCTTTTCATCATCCACTCATTCATCTCTCTTTCTCTATATTATATAATATATTTCCCATCTCTATTTTTTTTCTTCTTTGTTTGGAATAATTCTTGATTTTGACTTCATGGGTTTGTGTTAGTTTTCTCATATTTTGTATCTGTTTTCATATAAATCTGTTTTGTTTTTGGGAAACAAGGTGGTGGTGAGGAAATCAGTTCTCTTAATACCCATCAGAGCTATAATCCTCTACATTCACTAGTTGAAGAGAAGGAAGAGGAAGTGGAAGGGAGATCAAAGTCTGTTATATCAAGAGATTTTGCAGATCATAACAAGATGGATGAGTCTTCAAATGGCAAAACAGAGGAAACCCAGAAGGTAGAACCACAGGATGAAGAGAAGGAGGTGGTTATAGAGGGTGTCGAGGAGTTCAAAACTGAAGAACTCTTCAAAGAAACTGCTTGTTGATGAGAATTCTGAGCTTGTGAATGATACCCATGATGGCGATGTTTTGAGTTCAGGTACTAGAGATTTGGACGATGAGATTCAACAGAATGGGAAGAGCCTTGAAGCTTTAAGTTCAGGGGAATTGGAGGAGGCCATGGAGGTTTTTGATTCAGTTGTTGAGCCTGATGTTCCTTCGGCCGAAGAGTTGACTAAAGTTGCAGACACCCCAGTTGAGAAAACAGGGGATTCTGATGTATTTGAATATGAATCAAAGGAAAATGGTGTGAAAATTTTTCCTTCCTCTGATGAGAATTGTAATGGGTTTTCTCCAGTTGAAACACATATGGTGTCAAAGGGGATGGAGGAAACAGTATTGACAGCATCAGAGGAGAATACAGGGGAATCATCAGTGCAGCCTGATGAGAATACAGGGGAGTCATCAGGTATTGTTGATTTGGCATCCAAGGAAAATGTGGAAACTATATTGCAGCAGCCAGTGGATGTGCCTAGTGTTGAAACTACTAATAGTGATGAACATACTGATGAGTCTGAGATTCCCGAAAGCGTACTCACTAAGGTCGGTGAATCAGATTCAGATCGAGTGTTCATACAAACAAAAAAAAAAAAAAAAAAAAAAAAATCCTCTTTATGCTTCTTTCTTTGCTTTTCATTTATAGCTCCTGTGTTATTTTTGTATGGATCAAATGACTGACCGCTTATCTGTTTTGGATTTTCCAATAGCCTATAATATCTCTGACCCCACGCGCTCTGCAACCGACGTCTTGGACGAGTTGCTGTGGCCTGTTTGATTTTCTGAGGCGCTCTGACAGATAAGTTTAGGTGACTCAAACTGCTATCACATCAAATCATTTCGTAATATTTTTTTTTTTTTGTTTTTTAATAAGCAATTCATTACTAAAAAGTAGAAGAACAAAATTTGCTTCCATCCTATCAATCTTATCCCAAAAAAAAAAACATATCCGATAAAAAGTTGACTGCGATGAAACCAAACCATATATAATTAGCAATTCATTGGATAAGAAAATAGATTGTCTTGTTAACTCACGTAGGAACACATCGAACTACCAAAAAGACAGCAGTCATTTCGTAATTGGCAGACATGTAAGCATGCTTGTTAATTTAGTGAATTATGCACTCTCTCCTTTTTTCTTTTTTTTTTTCTTTTTCCAAAGTTTTTGGTTGTGTCAAGGGATGATCTTTTTCTATTTATCATTTTAGATTTTGTTAAGTTTTTATAATTTCTACTCTCTAGTATCCTTGCTTCTATTATAATAACCAAAACTAGTTATTTATATATTCTGTAATTGCTGATGTGTGAGATTTTAAAGAATTGAAAATTGGATCTATAATCTACTTATTAAGAAAGGAAAAAGAAAAGAGAGAGAGAGAGAGAGAGAGAGAGATTAAGAATGAGAGAGTGTGTAGGTGAGATGTTTATGTTATGAATAAATTCTATTGTGTGAGTGGTTGTGAGTACTTGTGTAATTGCGTATTTTGCATATTATTATAATTATTATTATTAATAAAAGAGGTCTCACCCCCCACCCCCTCCTCCCTTCTGGGGTTCACCTTGTTGGAAAGACGAGTATGCAATATTAATTTGGTTGCTACGATGTCCATCCCAACTTACTTATCCCTTAAAAATAATTAGTGTAATTCAACGTGGACGAAATGAAAATTAGACCAGTAAGATCTTCCTCGATAATTGACAATTTTGTGAATGGAGAGGAAAAGAGATATTGAGATCCTAGGCAAGTTTTCAAGTAAAATGATCTGAAGGCCCTACTCAAGAAGGCACAAATGCTCTGAAATCTTTCTTACCTGAATTGCCAGCTTCTTTGGCACTCCATTATACCCTGAAAAGCTTTAGATTTATAGTTTTTTGCTTATAAGCTTTAGCATACCAGTATCTTAATTGAGAATATGTTATCTACAAGTAGTACAGAAAAGTTGGTTTCCGCCATAATGATTTTATAATCATCCCTTTGGAAGTTTTTTTGGATATATGATTGAGCCTAGAGATATATTTAAAAATGCTTCTTGTTCTGTTCTGATGATCCGTATGGACTAAACTAGTTGCATGTTAAGTCAACTAAGCCTCTGGGTGGGGCCGTGGGGGCGTCTGCGGGATTCTTGAGGTACTAGTCTAAACTACAGGTGAGGACGCCCCTCATCACACACACACACTCATAAAAGATACTAGGCCTTCGTTTTCGTTTGGATCTCAAACAGAACAAGGGAAAGAAAAATGATTGAAAATGCTTAAGGTATGAAATCCTTGAGCATTTTTCAATGTATTCCTTTCCTTTCCCTCATACTTCCTAATAAATATACAAAGCTTGAAGGATCCTGAATGCTGGTTTTGAAGCCATCAAGTCCTAGAAATGGATCAATAGTATGTTGCCTACATAAAAATTGAAGCAATCAACTTTCAAATATTCAATCAAACTTTTCTCGAGGAGATGGAGATTTGACGCTAAATACATTCTCTAGATTAGCCTTTGCCTCTCAAAAGAAGAATGTAACTGAACTCTGAAGAATGAAAATGGAGTGTTTTATGTAGTTTATAAGGTGTCACACAGCAAGAAAAAGTAATCGTCAGCAAAGAACACTAGAAATTCAAGATTACAGGAATCTTTTGAGTGATTAATTGTGGGGAAACTTATGACACTTTTAAGATCTTGCAAGGCTTGCTCATAGATTATCATCTCATCATTGTCTTCTGGTAGGTTATCATCTCGTCATCGTCCACATGCTTTGTTATACGAGGTTGTGTTTCTTTCTTAATTTTTTTTGGGTAAATAGCAGACAAGTAAATGTCAATATCACTGAGCACCAGTTTAATGCCACTAGTTTTAATTTAGGATTGTAAAAGTAGGCTCACCTTGCTCACTTAGGAGAGATGATGTGGTTCTGACTTCACAATTTTTGGGGATTTTTTTTTTTCCCAAATCATTTCTTCTTTTTTTTTCCCTACCGAATTTTAGGGCTTTGTCGGTGATATATTATTGGAAACACCAAAGGAATTTCTGATAAATACCCATCATTGCATTTGAGTTTAGTTTTCTCATGCTTCTTTCTTTTTCTGCTTCTGCTTCTGTACACATTAGCGAAGTGTAGGAAGAATTACGAGAATGTAGCAGAAAGTGTTATGAGAGCATTAAAAGAAGAACATAGGAAGTGTTTATCGTAATGTGCAGGAACTAGGAATCTTCACATACAATTTCTCATGAGGCTCTCCTTTCCCCATATTAGGTCATTGTCCTTAATGATATCCACAACAGGGATCTGCAGGTCTTATAGCATGTTACTATCTCACTATTGTTCAATGATGAGACTAGAATTTTGTACCCAAACTATGACATTGGAGTAGATTATGAATGTACTCTGAAGTGCTAATCTTTTATGATGATGCATTTCATCTCCTAGCATAGTTTATAACTTTTCTGGCATCAAAAAGCACAAAGGGGTAGTTTGAATTTTAGTGCCCAGCCTTCTATAAACACCTTACTCTGATTCTGTAGCTTACAAGTAGGAGATAAAGATCCTAAATCTAGGTGGGTATTAACTAAATTCATACATAGTAAAAAGACTACTACCATCAAATTGATTTTGGATCATGTGTACATTTCTCATTTCTGTGCATAGTATAAGCTTCATTTTTATAACAAGTGTACAATTAAATCTTTCAAAACATAAATACAACTTATTCAGTTCATGATGCTTTAATGTCATTGAATATTTTTAAGATAGCCCCATTGTGTGGTCGGTCACCCGCTACTGAAAAGATTCCAAGAACTCAGAAAACTTTGTGTCTTTCGCTCCAATTTTGTGATCTAAGAAGTTCCCTTGCCTAAAAAGATTCATTCTTTTTAAGCTCTAACACAATTAAAGGATGCAAATGTATTTATAGTATTCAAAAGATCCAAGGCTTCTACATCAACTCATGCTGCCTTTTTTCCCCTATGGTGCAGAAACAGAGCGTCTTGGGGAAGTGGAGTTGAACCATGAAGCTTGCAGGGAGTCTCTAAAGAGATTTGGAGTTCTTTCAAAGTAATGTATTAGTTGTGGTGAGTTTAGTTATTGATTGAGACAATGTTTTCGATTGAAGGCAGCTAAAGCTTGTTTGATTTGTGGGAGTGTTGTTTTTCCTTCTCAATTGGTCCTACCTTTATATTGTATGTATTTCTCAAGTAATATTGTTTGTGTGCATAGGATGATCACATTCAAAAGTTTGTTGTTAATGCATTTTTTTTTTCAATATTAATTATTTGTGTTCATTTTGAGTCCGATTTCTAAATTAAATCTCATGAATAGACAGTTCTTACTTGGAAGATTGATTTGGTGACTGGTAAGGAATGAACTCATCAGCATCTCAACAAGTTGATGAATTAGAAGAAAAAAGTCACCGTTTGGTTATACTTTTTAAAAGATCTTTTTTGCTTTTGAAAGCAAAAAGTTATGAAAGTAAAAAAGTAACGTTTGGTTACAGCTTTTAATAAGTACTTTTTGAATAAGTAAAAAGCAATTAGAAGCAAAATTTTGCTTTTAATCAAAAGCAAAAAAAAACGTGCTTTTAAAAGCAAAATTTATAAGCTCTCTCATCCTGATTCAATCTCTCGACCTCACAGCTTTCTCCAACCATGTCTTGCGACAAATGGCGAGGAAGGCAATAACATTCGCTATATTCCGGCAACTTCCGCCATACTTACTTTTGCTTTTGTAATGAAAAGTAAAAGCAAAAATTAATTTTACCAAACATGCTTATAGTTTTGTTACTTTTACTTAATAGTAAAAAGCAAAAGAGTTGGGAAAGGACTTTCACTACTTATGAAAAGATCTTTTGAAAAGCACAACCTAATCGGTGCCTTAATATTTCATTATTTTTTATTTTTTTTATTATTTTTTCTGTTGTGTTGCTAAGATCCATAGTTGTTAGTTGCAAGCAAAACAATTTGGGAATTATTGCCGGTACTTTTTCTAATTTAGAAAGTCAATGCTCTGTTGTTTAGAATGGAACCATTCAATTATATCCTTCTGGAAAATATGCGACTATCTAATTGCCAACTAACTTTCAAATTGAAGCTCCAAATATGGTAATGATGAAATGCACTGAACAGGGGACCTGAATTGCTTTGAGTTTTTGTAAAAATGCCTATGAAATTATATGACATTTTCATTAGTTCTTGGATTGAGGATTTCCCAAAAGGCAAACACAGGAATTACTCGGCTGAATTTGCTTTGAACAAGCAATTTTACAAGGTCACAATTCAAGCATGGAATTCGAGCCTGAAATTGGGAGGCGGAATTGAAAATGGGGCATCCAAGTTTGATTTTAGGGTTTGGGCTGGCTATGGTATTGGAATTGTGATTCCAATGCCCAATCTGTGGAATTGGACTTGAATGAAAAAAGCAATACACTCAAAAACTTTAGGGATAGGGTATCGGTTCTTTTAATAAACTTACTATACCAACAATATAAGTATTTATCTCATGTCTCTATCACTATGGGAATATTGGACTCATAAAGAATATATATATACCTATGATCTTTAACTGTGTGGACAAGATTTTAAATTTGCAATTATCAATTCCAGCGTAGTAATGCTTTTCATCATGTGAATGAGAGGTTGTGATTGATGCATTGTTTTAACTTTTAAGAAAAGAAATACGAAAAGGGTTGACAGGAATCAGTACCTGCACTGTTAGCCACACTGTGAAAGATGAGAAAGAAAAAAGAAGAAAAATGGTGATCATGTGCAGACACATGCCTGCATAAACCATTTCAATTAGCACCCTTGACCGCATAGGCCATGTGCAATCTTGCCTTATAATGAATATCACTAGCCGGCATACCACAACCATCACTCTGCAACATCACCACCACCACCACCAACATGCCACAACTCAAATGTCCAAAGTAAACCAACTAGCATTTTCAGTATAAATGCCAAGCAAGTGGAATTATTATTTTTGCCTCCCAGGGAAAAAAAAAATTGTCCGCAAGACAGGTTGAATTTATGAGAGGAGGGATAAAAAGAATAATCGTCCACCTCAATAAACTTTTTAAACCTTTGCTTACTTTAAAAAGAAAAATAAAAATATCCAAGGAAATATCATATTCCCTTTCAGCTGCCACTGAGAAAAATATTCACATAAGCATTTTTTGGTTACAATGGTGGGGGTCCTGTTCCTACCCTTTACTCCAGCCTCCCTCACCACTACACTAGCCCCAGTAGCATAATATTCACATTAGCTTAACCACAGAAGAAATTTCTCTCGTCAAACAGGTTAATAAAATTCAGTAGTTTCTCATGTTTGGTTGATGATGAGAAAAAATGACTGACTAGTTGCTGAATATCACCAATTGCTGAAATTTGCGGGCAAATGACTCAAATTTCTCCAGTTTTAGAAGTTTAACAACTACAATTTTCTTTTCTTTTGGTATGTTTGTGCATGGTGGGTTTGTTCGTTTGTGGGTTTTTATTTTTTATTTTTTTTTTGTTTGGGGGGGGGGGGGGGGGGGGGGGGGGGGGTGGGTTGTTATGGTAGAAGGCAATTTTCTATCCCTTAAATGCATCCCTTTCTTTTTGGAATAATATAAGGCTTTCTAAGAAGCGACACTAAATAACATTCATCACACCCATTTTGCTTTCAATGGAAAGAGCACATCAACTGATCCAAGTGCATTTCACCACAACATCCCGGTTACTACCCAAAAAAGAAAAATGAAAAAACATCAACATGGGTTTCACCATAGTATCCAAACAATATATTATATAGAAGATGCATGTCATTAACACAGAAAGACTAGGAAGCTTCAGAAACCATGTCCAGAAAGCAGCTGTAAAAGGTTCTTTACCTGCATCAAAACTCTGTGCCACAGACAGTGCAAGAGAGACTAACTCTCTGAAGCTAACCATTTTAATTCCCCATAGAAAAGATAAATTTCCAGCACCCAGCTATCATGAACTATCCCACAAGCTCGCCCAATAAGAAAGTGTTTTCCATGAAACCATCCTTGAACAGCAAAAATCATTCAAAAAGTGAAACATCATCAAATAGAAATTCCAGCCATGGCAAATATATCAGAAGATAATAATTCAGGATCAAGAATCCAACCAAACCAATATGAGAGAGAAGGATCTGTTGGAAGGTGAGGTCCAAGGATAAGAATCCAAGATAAATCATCAATATGAATCCAGACAACCGGAAAGAATGGAACAGGCAATAGAATAACTCTTAAAATCAATGAGCACCATCAACACTTACAAGTTTCAGGTATGTATCTTGGTTCAAGGAAGAACTTATTGAAACCTAATCAAATGGACTTAAACAGTGTGACGTCTCAGATAGTGAAAAAATCATATCATATGGAAAAATAAAATCAAATAACCATGTGAAGTTTTAACCTCATAAACTTGCACTATTTATGCAATTATACCATCAAATCAACATAATACAAACAGGAAGCTATAAGCTGACTTCTAGCTCCTGAGTCCCCCAATCTAAAAGACGAGGCAACATACATTTTTCATTTCAATTCAGGACAAAATACCCATCAATATATCTCACTATTTTGAAGAAAGCTATGGCCAAATCAGTCGGAATGAACAATATAGCATGTTGGAGTTGGAAAAACTTATTTTCCAACATGTAATATCAAAGAACTAGCATGCAATTCTATGTACAAGTATTATGGTATTCAAACCAAATTAAAGAACACATACACACATATTAGAGCAGACAAGTATGTCCATAGTTTGATAAAACAATAAAAATCATATCAGATAACAGCAATAAGCCAAATTTATATTAATTCCCAAAAAAGTAATAAATGCTTGCAACAATTTAGTTTTCCAAACAAACAAGTCTATGACTAACAACTAACAAACAAACAAACCAACCAACCGACCAACAAAACTCCAAAATTTATAACAAATCAAGATTGAGAGGCTCAAAAACAAAGCCAAACTATAGCATAGCACACAACAAAATTGAAATATATTCTTCGTTAATAAATCCTAACCTCTATTTCTCTCAATTCCTGTCTCTCTCTTTCTCTATTCAATGCAATCACCTTCGCCTTCCATAGTGAAGATAGCACACAACAGCTGCTACAACAATAGTTCCGCCCGCAGCCATTATTGGCCATTGCAACTTCAATCCCTTCCCTTCATCGTCCCAAAGCGCCCTCGTTGCAATTGTAGCAGGGCCATTAATAGCATCAATCGTCTTCTCCTTCAACCCACTAATCACCTTCTCTGCTTCCTTCACTTCCTGCTGCAATTGAATCATTTTTGACTCCATCTCCTTAACTTTCGCCTCAGAAAATCTCAAAGCCTCTTCCAAACCATTCTTTAAACCCTCCATCTCTTTCTTCTCCTTCATTGACTTCTCCAACTCCAATGCGCTCTTCGCAATCGCCGATTCCAATTTCTCTATGCCCTTCTTCAATCCGCATATTTCCCTCTCTTTCTCTTCGTTTCTCGCCTTCGCCTCTTCCTCAACCCTAACTTTCTCACTCTTTCCATCGCTTTCTCTCTCCTTCATATCCTCAATTCTCTTCTCCAATTCACGAACTTTACTATCACTCATCGCCTTCGCTTTCTTCGCCTCTTCAACCACTATCTCAAGCCTCTCCTTCTCTCTCTCTAGACTCTCTATACTCAATCCTTTCTCTTCCAACATTCTCTTCAATTCTTTAACCTCTGCGTTCGCCTCGTCTCCATCACTCATTGCCGATATGAGATCGTGTTGCATTCTTGAAACCTCCGTCTCGAGCTCCATCGCTCTCGCCGCCACGGCTTCCAACGCCTTCTTATCCGATTCCGACCGCTCGATCTCTCTCTCCATCTCTCCCAATCTCTCCTTCATCTTAGCCTCGCCGCTCCTCAATCCTTCAATCTCCACTGTTGATTTCTTGATCATCTCTCTAGTTTCTTCATTCTTGCGCACCAGCTCGAGTTTCTCCTGTTCGAGTGCTTCGATCTTTCGAATCAGATCAGAAACTTTAGAGGTATCGCTCTCGCGATCGAAATCGTAGAAATTCTCAGCCGTCCGATCATCGCCGACCGATGCTACGCCGTTGACGATGGTCTCATCTGCCATTGTTTAACCTACAAATAAAGAGAAGAAGATGAAAATTACAAACTAGGCAAAATAAATTGAATTTATTTTTAATAAAATAATTTGAATTTATTTTTAATAAAATAATTTGAATTTATTTTTAATAAAATAATAAACAAATGAGTACTTTCTGTTTGGTTGTCGAGAAATGATGGAGAAATGAAAGAAAATTTGGACTGTTAGTGAAACCTCAAAAGCTCATCAACATCCAAGCTTTAGTTCACTTTACAGTGTGTTCTCGGCAACCAAACAAGGAATTAGGGTTTAGAGAGAGAGAAGGAGAGAACCCTAGAGACTAATTTTCCTGTTGACTTGGTAAGCTTTTAGCGAGAAAACATAAAAGAGACGGATATGAGATTTCTGAGGGAGAAAGGGATGAGAACTTTGACGGAAAATTTGGAGGAGTGAAAATTCAAGGGAAAAGGAAAGGGAAAGGGGAAAGGGACAAAAGAAGCTCCACCTTTCTTTTTGGAGTGGATGGATTCGATTATTAGGGTTTAGAATTTTCCTTCCGTGCTTGCAGGCACACTTCGTGGTAGAGACGAGAAAACTGAATAGTGTAAGTAGAATTCGAATCTATGAGGAACGGACGGTTATTATTGTCGGGTGTGCGTAGCACGTGCTTTGGAGATATGGGGCTTACAGCTTACTGATTGAATGGATGATCTAGACCGTTGGTTTTTTTTTTTTTTTTTTTTTTAATTTAGAGTTGAGACTCTAGGATTGGTGAGGGTATGGTTTTATTTGGCTCCTCCATGTCAGTTGTGACTAGGGGTGCAACTTGGTTTGGGTAGACTTGAGAGTTAGATCGTTTTAAGCAATTCGATTTGGTAAACGATCTGGTTTGGTCTGAGCCAAACGGTTTGGTTCTCGGGTTACAATTTTAAGAACTGATGAATTCAATTTGATTCATAATTTAGAGGGTTTCAGAACCAAGCTAGACCAAATTCCCGAATTACAAAAAAAATAATATATATATATATATATATATATATGATTATATATCTATACTATCTTACCTATAAAAAGATGAATGTGAGAAAAAATTTTTGATTGACTAATATACCCTTATTTTAATTTTTAAATACACAACTACCCTTCTACATATATAGGAAATATAGCAATATAAAACACATACCTTAATAAGAATTCTAAGGAAATTATAATTCGTATAATAATTAAAACCAAACCCAAATAGGAATTCTAAGGAAACGGAAACTATAATTTGTAAAATCCTAACAATGTTAACATATAAATACAAATAGAAACACATTATAAAAATTATAAAATCCTAACACAGGAAAGAACAACTACTACTTCTTTCTTCTGCGTCTTCTATGTGCCTTCATTGCGTCTCTTTTCTTCTGGTGCTTTGTTTGGTATGTAGTTTTCAATAAACTTGACTCATATATACAAATTATGTTTAAACATTTAAATCTCTGCATGCATAAACATTTAAATCTCTGCCTGCATTGCATGATTAGACTTTTAAATCTCTATTTGAATTGCAAAATTAGCAAGAAAAAGAAGATAATCAAAGACAAATCAGTTGAATGAAAATAAAAAACGCATGCTTGAACAAAAACAAATGAAAACCCAAATTAAGAGGCCAAAAAAAAAAAACAAACAAAACAAAAACTTGAATTGCATAAGTAAAGTTTTGAATAGCACATATAATCTTTGATTATTTTCTAAGGATTTGCATATCAGAAAAAAATTGAATTGCATTATTGAACTTTTAAATTGCTTCTGTTGCATAATTTTCATATTTTGTTGAGAATTCATATATAATCTCTGATTTTTGAAAATAATCAAATCAAATTACCAAGAAACAGAAGAGAATCAAAGACGATTCAATTGAAGGAAAATTAAAAAAGAAGCAGGCTTGAACAAAAACAAAACAAACCCCTCCCCCCCCCCCCCCCCCCCCCCCCCCCAAAAAAAAAAAAAAAAACTATTAACAAATGCACAAGAAAAAAAATAATAATAATAAAAAGTGAAGGTCTAATGAACTACTAAAAAAAGTCCCTATCAAATCGTGAGGTTTATGAAACTTTGCAATATCTATCTGCAAACCCAAAATACCAAACAAAACAAAACAAAACCAAAAGTAACAAAAAGAAAAAAAAATAACTTAGATCACAACCCCAAAAAAAAAGATAAAGGTATTTTTGAAAAGATGGAACTTAATCAATAACAAGTCAATATAATGATTACATTTTCTTAAACTCCGTGTTTTATCAAACGTAGCCTATCTTTATGGGACGGAGGGAGTATTATTTTTTAATGAAAAATCAATGATCCTTGAGTTTATTAATCTGTCGCTTTAAGGTTTGCAGAAGTCTTTGGTTTCAGACCCTACGTAAGTTATGTGTGTTCTCCTATCGTTTCCCAAATAAAAAAATTATCAAAAACTAATTTACTCATAAATAAAATGAGAACATCTTTATCCCATAAATACCAGATTTTTAAAAGAAAAAAAAATCCTAAACATGTACATATTAGGAATATTATTATTTTAATCAAAGACCAACAGAAGTTCTGGATTTGCATAAGTCTTGGTTTCGATCCCACGTGGAGTATCTGTTTTCTCCAATGTTTTTCCAATACATATATATCAAAGACTACTTTACTAATAAATAAAATAAGAACCTCCCAATCCCATAAATACTAGATTTTTTAAAGGTGGTAGTGTAGGCCTTATTAGGAACTTGAGTTAGCTTCTATAGCATGAATCTACGGGAGGGGTGTAGATTGTAGTACATCATAAAATAAAAAAAAGGATGGCATGTCCGTAGGGTTTGCAAAGTCGCGCAAGTCTTGGTTTTGATTTTTGTAAGACTAATGTACTAATAATTTGCTATTAAATCTTTCAACTATGGCGTAAATATGTTTTGATTGGAGAAAGAGACAAAGAATGAAAGAGAGAGCCTTTTGTTTCAGCATTGAAAGTTTCACAAAACCTTCAAAGAACCTATGTATAATGAAGTTTCAAAGATAATTTTAAGCACTATGATTTGGGAAAGATAATGAAAAAAAGATAGTAATCATATCAAAAGAAGTAAAGGATTGAGTGATCAAAGTGCTTTCATCTTATGCAAAGACATGATAAAATTATTAAATTTTAAAAATTATTAAATTTTAAAATTTATTATCATTATTGAAAAAAATAATTTAACTCAAAAAAATTCACATGCAACGCATGTGTGCACCAACTAATATAATTATATGTTTATATTATACTCCATATATAAGTATTATTGAATGCTTATTCAATAAAGTTATTACCTTTTACCAAAAAAAAAAGCCGAAAAACGGACCTTTTTTGCTGGGCTAGTCCGGTCCAATTTAATACAATTTCCAGTCCAATTTTTGAGGTCCCGAATTAATTCAATCTAGTCCAGATATACCCCTAGACCAGACCGAGTTGCACCCCTATTTGTGACACTACACTGAACCAAAAAATCTCTGAAGCCTAATGTCAAATTAAAGATTTTGACTCCCCCTTTCACTTGGAGTGATATCTCTCTCACATGAGACGGTGGTTTCTATACGCATATTCAATCTTGATGTGTGAGAATTCTCTCTGTTGTGAGAATCAAAAGGTAAAAGTGGTTTCTATCTGTTGTGAGAATCATAAGGTAAAAGAGGTCTAATTAGGAATGTAACTTAATTCAAGCTGGATTAAGAATCAAACCAATTTAGATAGGTTCGATTCAATCAATTCTTGATTTGGTATTGAACAAGATTCGATTTGGTCCAAGTTCCTGTTGTCCCAAATATATAACCCTAGAGGGGGGGTGAATAGGGTTATTGGCCAAATTAAAAGTTAATTGCAACTCATAAATTAGATTATTGCAAGTAAAGATAAATACAAAAACAAGCAATAATAAAGAGATTAAGAGTAAGAGAATGCAAACGATGTTAACGAGGTTCGGCCTTCCCGCCTACGTCCTCACTTCAAAAGCTCGTTTGAGGATTCACCAATCCATTATCACTCTCCTTCAAGGTGGAGCAGCAAACCTTTACAACTCCAAGTGTTCTTCACCAACACTTGTTCAAGACACGCTCTTCAAGTGCTTAAAAATGGGGTTTTTCTCAACCCTTGAATACAATATGATTTGAGTATGTTTTTGTGCTCAAGAAACTCTCTCAAAAGAGTATGTTTTTGTGCTCAAGAAACTCTCTCAAAAGAGTAGATATACAGAAATTAAAAGCTCACTCAACTATTGATTGTATCTCAATAAATGCTCACAAGTGAAATTAGGGCTTGTAAATAAATGATTTTGTTTGAAACTCAATGAATGCCCTTAAATGAGTTTAACTCATGTATATATAGCCCAAAGGGTCCAAGTGACTGTTCTGTAGAAATAAATGCCGGGAAATATGGTTTGGTGGGCATTTAATGCTCAAAAGACAGTTTGAAAACCTAGCCGTTATTGGTCAGTCTCGAGAGATTCAGACGTCTGAAATCGATTTAAGACGTCTGAAATCGATTTAAGACGTTTGATTCTGTTTAAGACGTCTTAATCAGGCATCTTAAAAAACTAGATAACTGATTTTTATAGAAGTTTTTCAAAATCACTGCTCACGAGGATTCAGACGTCTCAAACATGTTTTAGACGTCTTGAACCTCTTTAAGACGTTTTATTCTCACGTCTTAAAAAACCAGAGAGGATGTAATTTGAGATCGGTCCATTTCAGACGTCTTAAACCATTTTCAGACGTCTTAAAGTACATTTCAGACGTCTGATTGAGACGTCTTAAAAAATCAGAGAAGATGTATATTAGGACCTCAAACTTCAGACGTCTTAAACCTATTTCAGACGTCTTAAACCTGATTCAGATGTTTTAAACGAATTTTTAGACGTCTTAATCAATGTTTCAGACGTCTTAAATAACTTTAAGACGTCTTAAAGCTCTGCAGTGGAAATCAATACAAAGAACTTAAGACCTGATTTTTAGGGGTTTATATCCTTGAGTCAAAAGACTCTAAATATGATCAATTAGGTTCATTTTAGATATTACCAAGATAGTGCATGAACCTAAAGCCCTTAATTTCACAAATGATTATTCAAGTGGATCAATCTTACAAGAACTCCTATGTGTCTTCACTTGTTCTTCTTTTTGGCTGGATGTCAACTCTTTTTGATGTAAATGCTTGTATCATGCCTTTGTTGAGTCATGTGATTCAATGTAGCTTGGATTTTACCAGACTTAAGCTTAATGTTGAAATAATTAGTACTTAAGACCGTCTTATGCATTGTTATCATCAAAATCAATGGTATTGAAACCATTTGGGCCAACAGTTCCAAATTTCACAAACCAAAAGGTCTAGTTTGGTTCTCAGCTCAATATTGTCTAATAACTGAATCGAATTGAAAACCCAACCGATTAAAATCAATTTGTTTCTATATATTAATTTTAAGTTAATTTATAAGAAACTCACCCTAATATTTAACCCTTCTTCACGTAACCCACTAAAAAAAAATTGTTACAATGTTTCCCAAACAGCTTACAAATTTAATAATTAGAACTACTGTTAATCATTGTTCGTGGAATTGCTAAATTTGTAAGTTATCTAAGGACATTACAGGTATTAATTCTTTATGGGATTACGCAAAAAAAAAGGCCCAACATTAAGGGGTTTCTTGTAATTTACGCTTAATTTTATTATGGGTGGTGCTAACATGACAAACCGTCATTGCTTGATGGTCAAATCATGACCACAAGGGGGTTTTACTCCTCTTTAAAAAAACATGATTTATTATTTTTTGTGATCCCGATTTGACTATCATTGCTTTTGGTCATGACAATCTATCATGTAAGCATTTCCCTTTTATTATATAAATTATTTATAATAATATTATGCTACTTGTTTAATGCTAATTGGTTTAAACATTATAAAAAAAATTAAGGAAAAATTATTTACTGATTAGTGTTAGATTTTACTTTTTAATATTTTCACCCTGGCTTTTCTTGATGGTAGTCCTTCATTTTTCTTGGAACACAAGTTATTGAGTTTTTTTTTTTTTTTTTTTTTTTTTTGGACATGATTTTTTTTTTACCTTACTCCTATTTTTTATGATTTTTATCTGTCTAAAGAAATTTAGCATTTTTTCATTAAAATACATAATATTTAAAAGTAGGGTTAACGAATATGAGAGAAACCAGAACCGAACTAAACCAATTCCATCTTTGTTCAGTTTGGTTTAGCTCGATTCAATTGTAAAAGAGGTTTAGTTCAATTCTAGTCTAGTTTTCTATAATGTATTTAGGTTGGTTTAGTTCGAATTTAGCATAGAACCAAATCGAATTGCACCCTTATTACTAACAGAGCAACAGTGAGGCAAGCATTTTTGAAGATGAACTTACAATTTTAAAAATGTAGCAAAAAGACTATAATTTAATTTGTATATTTGTATATTTTACCATATCATATCATTTGAGATTTGCAAATTTTTTTTTTCTTTTTTTTTTTAAATTTTCGAAACATGACATGATTTTTAAAGTGAAATTGACAAATAGCACTGGGCGTGGTGATTGACTTGTGAGAACTCATTACTACATTCTGATGAAGTCTGCAATTATCTGTGTTTTTTTTTTCTACTTTTTTTCCCTTTTCTTTTGAGATTATAAGCAAATTGTACACTACACCAAAAAAGGCCTTTTACAACATTGAAAAAATGTTGTTAAAGACTTTCCACAACATTTTCATATATGTTGTGTCAGCCCCTGTTGTGGTTGATGTGAGACTTTTTACAACGTTAAACAAATGTTGTTGAAAGGAAAAACAAAATGTTGTTAATGCCATCTTACCACGTTGAATAAACGTTGTGTTAGACGTATCGACAACATTTACAGAAACGTTGTCTTAGATCGAACACATTAACAACATTTCAGAAATGTTGTCGTAAATAGTTAGTTGACACATCAACAACATTTACAAAATGTTGTCTTATATAGACACATTAACAACATTTCAGAAAATGTTGTCTTAAATACACACACCAACAGCGTTTCCAAAATGTTGTCGTAGATTTTCGGTAATTTTATGACAACATTTTGTAAACGTTGTCGTTTCCCTTTTTTTTTTTTTTTTTTTTTTTTTGGTTTGCATGTGCTTTCATTTATGGTTGTTTTTATACCTATTCCCTGTTCATATAAAATGATAACCAAACACACCATTATTAAAAGTGTAAAACCATAATTGATTTGATCCCAAACTTCAAACACCTAACAAATCAAATTCATTAAATAAAGCCTAATATTACATGCAATACATTGCAAACAAAGTATGACTTCAAAAGTTTCATTAACATCAATTGTCATTACATGTCATTAAGTGTCAATACATTGCAATATGACTTCAAAAGTTTCATTAACATCAATTGTCATTACATGTCATTAAGTGTCAATACATTGCAATATAACTTCAAAAGTGGCCAAAAAGACAAAAATAGAGAAGTTAGGAGTGCATATCCACCACAAAAAATTGGTCATCAATCATCTACTCCTGCAAAACATTGGAAACAAAGTGTGACTTCAAAAGTGAGTCAATAGTTATCATGCTAAACTAACAAAAAACTTAGAAGTATTACCTCCATTACACCAAAAAAGGCCTTTTACTAATAGAAAAGTTAGGAGCATGCATCCACCACAAAAAACTAGTAAGTCATCAATCATTTACTCCTACAAAACATTGTAAACAAAGTGTGACTTCAAAAGTGAGCCAATAGTTATTATGCTATACTAACAAAAGACTTAGAAGTATTACCTCCACTACACCAAGAAAGGCCTTTTACTAATAGAAAAGTTAGGAGCATGCATCCACCACAAAAAACTAGTAAGTCATCAATCATCTACTCCTACAAAACATTGTAAACAAAGTGTGACTTCAAAAGTGAGCCAATAGTTATTATTAGGGGTGTTCATGGTTTAGGTTAAAACCGAACCAAACCAAACCGGTCGGTTTGGTTTGGTTTTTTTGTCATTAGGTTTGGTTTTGGTTCCAATATTAGAAAACCGAATTGAATTGGTTTGGTTTTGGTTTTCATGTTTAAAAAACCAAACCAAACCGAAAAAACCGAAAAAACCGAAAAATATATAATATACATATATATTATATTATTTTATATATTATATATCAAATTTTAATTTTTAATTTTTTGATTTTAAGTTTCTTATTGTTTTTCCTATTTTAGCTTGGCATGTATTAAACTAGTTATTAATGTTGTATGAGATAATGGCATGTATTAACTTGGAGATTTAAACTTGGATTGACATATGTCAATTTGTTTCCATTTTGATACAATGTTTAATGTTTTTTTTTAATTGCTAATGTAATGCTTTTATTAAAAATGTTTTAATTTGGAGTTTGGCATGTCATTTTTTTCATTTTTAATTATTTGTTGCTACTTGATTGGTTAAAACCGAAACCGAACCGAACCAAACCGAATTTTTATGGTTTGGTTTGGTTTGGTTTTTTTATATTATGGTTTGGTTTTGGTTTGGGAAGAACAAAACCGAAGTATAATGGTTTGGTTTGAAAAGTACCCCAAAACCGAACCAAACCGAACCACGAACACCCCTAGTTATTATGCTATACTAACAAAAGACTTAGAAGTATTACCTCCACTACACCAAGAAAGGCCTTTTACTAATAGAAAAGTTAGGAGCATGCATCCACCACAAAAAACTAGTAAGTCATCAATCATCTACTCCTAATAAATTTGGTAGGCCAAGCAGTTGTACTCCCAATAGTCGGTAAGACCTCTTTATACACCAAAATTGAGAAAATACAAAATTATCCCAGCATGAGACAAGACAATCTCACCCACTTGCAAAAGAAATCTCTCCCTCTCTTCCCCCTATCTCTTTGTACGGATCTCTCTCACTCCATAAGATTTACCCTTTATGTAATCCCATCCTCTTTTCCAGAAATCTCTCTCTCTCTCTCTCTCTCTCTCTCTCTCTCTCTATGATACAAATCAAATCACCCAAAATCCTCTCTCTCTTTTTCACACATACCTTTTTTCTCTCTCTCTCCTCACTTTCTCTCACTTTCTCTCCAAAAAAGCCCAAACCCGGAAGCCTACTCTCTCTCACCGACAAGGGCAGCATGACCGACAGTTCGCAATATCGAGATCTAGGCAACAGTGCTGTTGCAGACCATTATAGACCCCAAATCGCATCGGATCCCCACAGTGCATTGGTTTTTGTGATCTGTTCTTGGGTTGAGTGAGGGCGGTTTTTCTTTAAAAACCAGAGTTTGATTATAGGTGCTTAAACACTCTTCCCCAACCATTCAATCCTCAGAGAAAACTCTCTTCCTCTAAATCCTCTCTTACGAACTCATGGCCTCTTCCTCCTCTGCCCCACAAAACCGTCCTGATTTAAATACAACGCCAGTAACACAACCAGAGGTCTGGCACCCAAGGTTCCTAAATGTTCAAAACGAACCCCTTACAGTTGACGATTCTGTAATTTACAATCTTGCGAACGCAACGGCAGTAGCGGAGGGACTCATCACTCCTCGTGATGAGAGAATACTGGTTGGACGGTCCGACCTGGACGTAATAAGAGACTCCATGGCTCTCAGCGCTCAGGCCACAACATTTACTGCTAACATGGCTCGGCGTTTGCACACCAGAAATGTGCACATGCAAAGTCTAAGTGACCAGGTCACTCGTCTCCAGGGGTTGCTCGACGGAGCCTATCGAAGGATGAGGGCTTTGAGAGCGGAGAATAGAGAGTTACAAAGAATGGTGGACTCCTATTCTAACAGACTCACACCAAGGGTCGAGGCACTAGAGAGGCTCACTGATCAAATCATTGATCGAGAAAGGGTTCCGGGCAGCCCACAGAGGCAACCTCCAGCTGATCCCTCCAGTTCTACCCAAGGCCCACAAAGGCAACCCCCAACTGACCCTTCTAGTTCTACCCAAAATGCTACTATTGAGTAGCTCTCACTTTCTTTTTTTTTTGTTTTTTTTTTTTTTTTTGTCTCTCTTTTTTTTTTTTTTTTTTAATCTAATGGAAATGACACTCTCTCTTCTTTTTTTCTATTTTTTTTTTTCAATTGGAGTACGAACAATAGAGTACAAAAGGTATTTTCTACCTCAATTGCGAGCAATACCAACCCAAAATCAATTGAATTTTTTTTCAATTGTAAAGAAGCCACATTTTCTACCTCAATTGCGAGCAATACCAACCCAAAATCATCAAAATAATTTTTAAAACACTCTCTATAATTTCTGGGAATTTTCTGTAATTTTGGAAATTTTCTGATATTTTCTGGAATTTTTAATAAATATTAATTTGGCCAAAAAGTCAAACTACAGTCAAACTTGGTCAAAATGATCAACTAAGGGTCCCACATGGTACGGCCCTCCAAGACGAGTCCAACGGTCAAATTCGGGGTTCATATGATTATCGTATGGCTTTTAAATGCATGAGAACACGGTAAGGTATATAGATGCACCCACACAGGATCATAGACCTATGGGGTCTTCTTCAACCTCCCGCGGGTTGAATTGTGTAACCGGGTTACACCGTGTGTTCAACGGGCCAACTTCGACGATTAATATCTCCCTTGTTTCTTAACCGTTTTCAGTGATTCAAGTGTCGAATCGAAGCTCATGCGGAGTACTACGTGTGACTATAAATTGTTCATTCAGAATCCTATAAAATCATATTCGTTTTTAAGCCACAAGTTTCGGGTTTTCATGATCCAAAATTCTAAAATTTGTTAATAGAAAGACCAAAGAATATATAATAATTACTTTGAACGGAAAAGGTATACATCAAATATCTAGTGTGAGAGAAATGGGCAATTGTAAATATAATCAGAAATTTAAACAAACATCAGTAGAAAAAAATTCAATTAAACAAATTTATTTATATATATATATATATATATATACACGTGTACTTGAAATTGAACCCTAGGTTACATACTTGTGTTTGTGCATAAACCCTAACTGCTCGATTCAGAAGAAACCCCAATTAAAAACGAAAAAAATCCAATCTGAGATTTGATGATGCTAATATACTATACAAAACCCCAACCCAAAACAAAACAAAACAAAACAAAAATAAAATAAAAAACTAAAGAACAGCCATGATTGAAGGAGAATCAAAATGAACTCACCGAAAGAGTTAAGAAACAATGGGTGTCAAAGAGCTAGAATGAGATGCTTCAATGGTCGTCAAAGAGAGAGATAGAATGAGAGGCTTCAATGGCCGTCAAAGAGAAAGAGAGTGAGAGGCTTCCAGATCAGGGAGGACAGCAAACTCAGATCGAGGAGAGGAAAGCAGAAAAATAGTGAAGGCTTTACTCTTTTTACCCTTAAAAAAAAGAAAAGAATTAAAAAGAGAGAAGGGCTTTACTCTTTAGGGGCTTTCAAACACTTTGGGAGGAAAGCAGCAAAAAACGTAAGGCGGCAAGCTAAAAAAAAATCCTGCCCCTTGTCTAGAATCGACCACATTTTATTAAACGTTGTGGAAGTACTATAAAGCAACAACATTAATAAAAACGTTGTGAAAGTACCATAAAACAACCACGTAACAAAAATGTTGTGGAAGAGTGTATTTACAACGTTAATGGAACCAACATTGTTAAATATCCTAGAGTAACAATTTTTAACAACATTTTTTACATAAATGTTGTTAAAGCCCCACTACAACAACATTTTATCAAAAACGTTGTTAATGATACGTTGTTAAACAACATTTTTTACATAAATGTAGATTGTAGTACATCATAAAATAAAAAAAAGGATGGCATGTCCGTAGGGTTTGCAAAGTCGCGCAAGTCTTGGTTTTGATTTTTGTAAGACTAATGTACTAATAATTTGCTATTAAATCTTTCAACTATGGCGTAAATATGTTTTGATTGGAGAAAGAGACAAAGAATGAAAGAGAGAGCCTTTTGTTTCAGCATTGAAAGTTTCACAAAACCTTCAAAGAACCTATGTATAATGAAGTTTCAAAGATAATTTTAAGCAATATGATTTGGGAAAGATAATGAAAAAAAGATAGTAATCATATCAAAAGAAGTAAAGGATTGAGTGATCAAAGTGCTTTCATCTTATGCAAAGACATGATAAAATTATTAAATTTTAAAAATTATTAAATTTTAAAATTTATTATCATTATTGAAAAAAATAATTTAACTCAAAAAAATTCACATGCAACGCATGTGTGCACCAACTAATATAATTATATGTTTATATTATACTCCATATATAAGTATTATTGAATGCTTATTCAATAAAGTTATTACCTTTTACCAAAAAAAAAAGCCGAAAAACGGACCTTTTTTGCTGGGCTAGTCCGGTCCAATTTAATACAATTTCCAGTCCAATTTTTAAGGTCCCGAATTAATTCAATCTAGTCCAGATATACCCCTAGACCAGACCGAGTTGCACCCCTATTTGTGACACTACACTGAACCAAAAAATCTCTGAAGCCTAATGTCAAATTAAAGATTTTGACTCCCCCTTTCACTTGGAGTGATATCTCTCTCACATGAGACGGTGGTTTCTATACGCATATTCAATCTTGATGTGTGAGAATTCTCTCTGTTGTGAGAATCAAAAGGTAAAAGTGGTTTCTATCTGTTGTGAGAATCATAAGGTAAAAGAGGTCTAATTAGGAATGTAACTTAATTCAAGCTGGATTAAGAATCAAACCAATTTAGATAGGTTCGATTCAATCAATTCTTGATTTGGTATTGAACAAGATTCGATTTGGTCCAAGTTCCTGTTGTCCCAAATATATAACCCTAGAGGGGGGGTGAATAGGGTTATTGGCCAAATTAAAAGTTAATTGCAACTCATAAATTAGATTATTGCAAGTAAAGATAAATACAAAAACAAGCAATAATAAAGAGATTAAGAGTAAGAGAATGCAAACGATGTTAACGAGGTTCGGCCTTCCCGCCTACGTCCTCACTTCAAAAGCTCGTTTGAGGATTCACCAATCCATTATCACTCTCCTTCAAGGTGGAGCAGCAAACCTTTACAACTCCAAGTGTTCTTCACCAACACTTGTTCAAGACACGCTCTTCAAGTGCTTAAAAATGGGGTTTTTCTCAACCCTTGAATACAATATGATTTGAGTATGTTTTTGTGCTCAAGAAACTCTCTCAAAAGAGTATGTTTTTGTGCTCAAGAAACTCTCTCAAAAGAGTAGATATACAGAAATTAAAAGCTCACTCAACTATTGATTGTATCTCAATAAATGCTCACAAGTGAAATTAGGGCTTGTAAATAAATGATTTTGTTTGAAACTCAATGAATGCCCTTAAATGAGTTTAACTCATGTATATAGCCCAAAGGGTCCAAGTGACTGTTCTGTAGAAATAAATGCCGGGAAATATGGTTTGGTGGGCATTTAATGCTCAAAAGACAGTTTGAAAACCTAGCCGTTATTGGTCAGTCTCGAGAGATTCAGACGTCTGAAATCGATTTAAGACGTCTGAAATCGATTTAAGATGTTTGATTCTGTTTAAGACGTCTTAATCAGGCATCTTAAAAAACTAGATAACTGATTTTTATAGAAGTTTTTCAAAATCACTGCTCACGAGGATTCAGACGTCTCAAACATGTTTTAGACGTCTTGAACCTCTTTAAGACGTTTTATTCTCACGTCTTAAAAAACCAGAGAGGATGTAATTTGAGATCGGTCCATTTCAGACGTCTTAAACCATTTTCAGACGTCTTAAAGTACATTTCAGACGTCTGATTGAGACGTCTTAAAAAATCAGAGAAGATGTATATTAGGACCTCAAACTTCAGACGTCTTAAACCTGATTCAGATGTTTTAAACGAATTTTTAGACGTCTTAATCAATGTTTCAGACGTCTTAAATAACTTTAAGACGTCTTAAAGCTCTGCAGTGGAAATCAATACAAAGAACTTAAGACCTGATTTTTAGGGGTTTATATCCTTGAGTCAAAAGACTCTAAATATGATCAATTGGGTTCATTTTAGATATTACCAAGATAGTGCATGAACCTAAAGCCCTTAATTTCACAAATGATTATTCAAGTGGATCAATCTTACAAGAACTCCTATGTGTCTTCACTTGTTCTTCTTTTTGGCTGGATGTCAACTCTTTTTGATGTAAATGCTTGTATCATGCCTTTGTTGAGTCATGTGATTCAATGTAGCTTGGATTTTACCAGACTTAAGCTTAATGTTGAAATAATTAGTACTTAAGACCGTCTTATGCATTGTTATCATCAAAATCAATGGTATTGAAACCATTTGGGCCAATAGTTCCAAATTTCACAAACCAAAAGGTCTAGTTTGGTCCTCAACTCAATATTGTCTAATAACTTAATCGAATTGAAAACCCAACCGATTAAAATCAATTTGTTTCTATATATTAATTTTAAGTTAATTTATAAGAAACTCACCCTAATATTTAACCCTTCTTCACGTAACCCACTAAAAAAAAATTGTTACAATGTTTCCCAAACAGCTTACAAATTTAATAATTAGAACTACTGTTAATCATTGTTCGTGGAATTACTAAATTTGTAAGTTATCTAAGGACATTACAGGTATTAATTCTTTATGGGATTACGCAAAAAAAAGGCCCAACATTAAGGGGTTTCTTGTAATTTACGCTTAATTTTATTATGGGTGGTGCTAACATGACAAACCGTCATTGCTTGATGGTCAAATCATGACCACAAGGAGGTTTTACTCCTCTTTAAAAAAACATGATTTATTATTTTTTGTGATCTTGATTTGACTATCATTGCTTTTGGTCATGACAATCTATCATGTAAGCATTTCCCTTTTATTATATAAATTATTTATAATAATATTATGCTACTTGTTTAATGCTAATTGGTTTAAACATTATAAAAAAAATTAAGGAAAAATTATTTACTGATTAGTGTTAGATTTTACTTTTTAATATTTTCACCCTGGCTTTTCTTGATGGTAGTCCTTCATTTTTCTTGGAACACAAGTTATTGAGTTTTTTTTTTTTTTTTTTTTTGGACATGATTTTTTTTTTACCTTACTCCTATTTTTTTTATGATTTTTATCTGTCTAAAGAAATTTAGCATTTTTTCATTAAAATACATAATATTTAAAAGTAGGGTTAACGAATATGAGAGAAACCAGAACCGAACTAAACCAATTCCATCTTTGTTCAGTTTGGTTTAGCTCGATTCAATTGTAAAAGAGGTTTAGTTCAATTCTAGTCTAGTTTTCTATAATGTATTTAGGTTGGTTTAGTTCGAATTTAGCATAGAACCAAATCGAATTGCACCCTTATTACTAACAGAGCAACAGTGAGGCAAGCATTTTTGAAGATGAACTTACAATTTTAAAAATGTAGCAAAAAGACTATAATTTAATTTGTATATTTGTATATTTTACCATATCATATCATTTGAGATTTGCAAATTTTTTTTTTCTTTTTTTTTAAATTTTCGAAACATGACATGATTTTTAAAGTGAAATTGACAAATAGCACTGGGCGTGGTGATTGACTTGTGAGAACTCATTACTACATTCTGATGAAGTCTGCAATTATCTGTGTTTTTTTTTTTTCTACTTTTTTTTCCCTTTTCTTTTGAGATTATAAGCAAATTGTACTGAAAAAGGAGACCACCCACATCCTCTTCTAAGACCTCCGCATGCAGCATAGATTGAGGAAGGTCAGAAAGATGGTAATGGCTCTGAATCTATTACAAGCAGCTACCCAAAAAGCTATATAGTGTGCAGCACCATTAGCACGACGGGGCATATATAGACTTAACAAACCCAACAAGGAAAATGAGAGAGAAGGATTCTAGCATCAACAATATGAGAGGTCTGCATTCTCTGTCGACTAACACTATAGCAGGCAAACAGCGTGCGGTGCTTATTCCCATTGGACACTGAACTTGATGCCTATGTGTTTACCCACTTATCACTGGAATTCTATCCTCATCGAAAATTAGAAAGTAGAAAGCGGGTTTTGGTAACAGCGCTTTAAGTATAAAAAATTGCTGAAAGCGGTGTTGTTGCTAGCGCTTTTAGTATAAAAAGTTAAAATACCAAAAGCAGCTTTTTCAACAGCGCTTTCAGGTATAAGTGAAAGCGGTTCTATGACTTTTAAAAAGTTGAAAGCGATGTTCGTAATAGCGCTTTTAGTATAATATAAGAATCCATCCCAGTCCCTTCCCACTTTTCTCTCTTCGTCCTTTTCTAGTTCTCTCTCCCTATATTCCACCGATTCCACCCAACTTCAAATCAAAACCCTTTTCCAGTTTGAAATTCAAAACCACGCCCCCCCCACTTTTCTCTCTTCATCCCTCTTGAAATTTTCTTTGAGAGGTTTCAATCATCTAAAAATTCAAAGCATTAGGAAAATATCAAACCTGGAATGCCTACTCCACCCAATCACTCAATTGCCAAAAAAATACTAACTAAATAAACTTGAAAGGTATACAACAAAAAGAAAAATTAGAAGTTAGAAAAAGTTCCAAATAATGCCACATCTAGGGAAATCAAAGTTCCAACATATCCACCACCACAATCACCATTGCCTCCCTTCCAAGACCACCATATCCGCTGTCTCTGTTGTAAACCCCACCATGTACAGCTACCTCAACCACATTACTAATCTTCACCACTATGAACACCGCCAATCCCACCACCACCTCTGCTACTACATTGCCAACCTCACCACTGCCTCCCAAATTTTCAATTCATCCACTAACAACAAAAAGATATCGGCACACTGCCAATTCTTGATATGAGCTTATAGCGATTGGCAATTTACTCATCACTCCAATTTTTCTCAGTTCTCACACTATCACAACTCCATAAAAGTCCTTAAATCACATAAATAAATTTTTTACTCTCCCTTCCCTTCTCTAAACCTTTCCATTAGTTGGTTAGCAAAGAATGTAGTATTTGTGGTTTGACTTACTTGGCATGAAGCCAACTGATTTTTTAAAATTTTTTATTTATTTATTTTTTGGTACAATGGGAGGTGTTCAAACCCCTAACCTATTCTACTCCTACCCATTACCCCACCCTCCCTCACCTACTAGGCTTGAAGCCAACTGATTTTACAACTTAACAAGTGCATATATAGAGACTAAAAAAAATTACTAGTAGAGCACAAAGTACCCACATGTCACTCCATTATTACTAACAACAACTATTTTTGTATGAACAACAACTGTTAAAACAGGTATGCATAGATACTAGAATTCTATTAAGCTTCATTCCAAACACTATAATTGAGTAGAATTGATTTAGAGTTCTAATCAATTTGTTTATTGCAAACAGATGAATTAGAATTCTTAATCAATTCTATTCTATTCTTTTTTGGAATTGGTTCCAAACGGAGTGCAAATTCCAGAGTAAATTGAAGCTTAAAAGATCCAGAATTCGGTACAAATATTAATCACATAGCACTCAATTTCCCAAATAATGAAACTCCAATCTAAAAAGATCACATTCAGCAAGGAATTCTAGGAATTTCAGGGACTCACAGTTTGACTAGAGCCTTGAGGAGTACCGGTCCCTTCTTGTTGATATCATAACCAAAGAGATTACGCCTCAAAACGCGCGTTGAAGCCGCATGTATCATACGAAGAACCCCACGGAGCTTAGAATGGCGTTGATGAGGATGGATCTCCTGTAAGCTCATTCTCCGATACTGTAGTAGTAGAAGACGAGGTAAATGAATGGAACAAAGAATAGGAGAGAGAATTTCAGGATTTGGGCTGCTTTTGATGGTGCGATCGGAGGGTCGATGGAGGTTGAAGACGAAGATGCTTCTTGGGATTTGTGCGTCGTGGTGGTGGTTTTGGTGCTTGTTGGAGCGGGTTTTGTGGTGGTGTCGGATGAAGCTCTCTTGCGAGCTGGCCATGGCCGACTCTTTTCGAGAACCCCACGATTTGGACCAGGTTCATATCAAAACTACTATGAACTGAATAGATCCCAATGTACTACTCAGCGCATCTCCCGGGAGGGTATTTTTGCTTTAATTTGGAGTGGAAAAATACATTTTTTTTGTCAAGTAAGGTGCACTCTATTCAAAAAAAAAAAAAAAAGGCTTTAAACATTTTCTTTTTTTTTTTTTAATAAATTAACTACCAAATTTTTTTAATTATGAAATATAAAATTATTCTGGTAATAGAGAAAGACCTCTCCATTCAAATTGAGGACTGATAAGGAAGCTCCTGTTGGAGCATCTTGAAATTAAAATGTCAAGCAATGTGCCATGGTGTTCAATTGGAGCATGGATTTGGTGTTGAGTTGCACCAAATCTTCTGGTAATAGAGAAACACTTCATCACTATGTTGAGGTGTTTGGAGTCGTTGGATGAAAGTTTAGACAATTGACATTGAAAGATAAAAAGGTTTTTCATTCGAAATCCCATCTAACTGGCCTCAATTACGTACATCAGCACAGTGCTAAATTTCTACAACTATTCTATGCTCCTTCGATGCTCGGTAATTTCCCAATTCATCATAAAACATACATTAAAAGATCTAGTTGCTAGCCACCATGACCTCTTAAGCACTTCTTTACATCACTTTCATGTTTTGGGCATAAAATTGGCCTAGTGGACTCATTCAACTATCAACCAAATACCAGCGGTGGCATGTTGGGAGAAAGGGTTGAGCTTACAATTCCCATTATAAGAAACAATTAAATTACAAAAATATACATGCACTCAACCCTACGACCCAAAAAAATTGAGAGAAAGGGACTGATTCTGTCATGAGATCTCAGATCTGTATGGGACCAAAATCTCATGGCAACACATGGAATGAAACAAGGGCAGCAGGTGCCATGCACAGTAAAGGTCGGCTTAGTTATTTTGTTTTTAGTTTCTTCTTTCGTTTGAAAGTTTGAAACGACTCCGCAGGTTGTCCTACCTCCCTCATTACGCACGTTAGGATTTGACCTAAATATCATGGTGGGACCACCAGCTTGTCATGCCAAAGCATATCAAAAACAACAATACATATCAAACCGTAAAATGCAACTCACAAGGTACTGCATATTCAAATGGTAATTAACTTTGATAGCATCATGTTCGTTTGGACGGAATAAGAGGAACCGAATGGAATAGATTTTTAACGGTAATTAAGTGTGGTCGATCACTATTAAAATCTCATTTCATTTTATTCTGTTACGATTTTTTCTAATTCTGGTCAAACAAATGTTTTTTGAGAGATGGATTGAGTAATTCTACACTCATAGAGGCTTCTTACCAAGCAAAAAGCTAAGACTTGGGTTTAATGTACTCTCACTACTCTTCCTTAGGATCACCCCCAGGACGAATGACTACATGTGCCCATGGAATTAGTCGAGCGCAAAGCATCCGAAACATCCTAATAATAATCAATATAGAAGTATGGTAATTATTATAAGAGACCCACCATCTTACTTTGTAACCTTAGGAACTATTTGGTAAACCTAAAAAAGTAAAAAACCTAACCGGCTAAAAATAAGTTTAGCTAGTTTTAATTTCATACTATTTGATAAATTTTCTTTTTTTTGCTAAATAGTTTAACTTTGTTCTAAAAACAATGCATAAATACAGCTTTTTTTCAAACCAACTGTAAGTTGATTTACTTAAAAACTAGATAACAATTATAGACTAGACCTAATCTGATCTAATTTTTGAAATTCTCAAACAAACCCTTACATTGCAAACATAAATTCTCATAGGTGGTTTAACATGACAAAACATCATTTTGGAGAGTCGAGTCCTTATTACAAAACGGGATGCCTTGTCCTAGCCAACAAATATCGCATTGATACAGTGAGCACTATAAGAAATTTCTTTCGTACTGTAGATTTTATTTGTACTAAAGCGATTTCATGATCACACCTTCACATGCGATGACTGCCATGTCGGCTGATGTCGCTACGGATCATAGATTTCTTTCGCGTCAACGAAATCAGGGACCACGGAGGTTCAATTTTATCTTGATTTTAAGCGAACAACAACGATAATAACAATAACTTGTGACGGAGGGCAATAGAGATATGTTGGAGTGCAGTCTGATTTTGCCTCTTCAATGAAAATAATATTTGAATTTCATTGAAGTTGTGTTTTTGTAGAATATTTATGTTGATGTCAATTGGGACTTCGCTTAACTTTGCAAGAGTAGTTCAGTTGATGAAGAATTACGGCTTAAGTATCATAGGACCTGAGTTCGAGTTTCCGTTCTTTTACTATCAGATGTAATTTATGCATCACATAAAGATTGATTAATTTGAGTTCGGCTCCTCTTATATATATATATATATATAGTTTTACTTCTTTCATCACATTTCCTCCAAATTTATGGTACATATGACACTAGAAAATTGAAAGATTGACTCACCATAAAAAGGCGAGCCACTTAATAGTTGTTTGATTCATTGAATCTCAATAATCTTTTTTGCATACCATCCTCCTTTTTTTTTTTTTTTTTTTTTTGGTGTGACAGCTACAGAGGATTTTACACCTTCAATGGTGTTGTTAGAGTGAAAGACTTATCTTTAAGCTTGATCATCAAATTGAAAAATTATTACACGTGTCAAGTATAGTGTGCCTGACTTTTACATCCAATCCCAATGGGTAAGCACGTGACAGATAAATGTGAGAGCCAAACACAACACATGGACCGCACCAAATAATTTTTACATCAAATAGATATTACAGTGCCTAAAGTGGAAGTGATGTACTTTAATGATCTTCTTGCAAAAGAAAATGGGATTGAAAGAATTTGTTTAGAAGGGTATACTAATACTGTAATTAATAGTATTAGTGAGTCATAAAGTTGCTCTTCAAAGATTTATAGTATGTTAAAGACTAAACAATTAAACAAATGATTGGAAATCAATTTAGCCTGAAAAGGTTAATGGTGATGCAGAGAAATGTTTCAACATCCAACAAATTACTTTCCATTCATACTTAATTGAAAATGAATTTCTGAAATCCAAACCCATGAGGAAATTAAATCTGTTGGATTTTGCAACCCACAAATTATCAAAACCTCAACAAGGAAAGAGCGCACACAAGCAACTCGAAGGGTAAGTGGTCAACCTCTATGGCTTTCAATCATTTAATCTCATCGAAATTCTACGTCGTACTAGCTTGGGAATGCATTATCTTTTTTTCTTTTTTTTTTGAAGGAAATGCATTATCTGAAAATGGATCAATGAAAATATACCAAGAGACCTTAATTAATGTCATGTTTGTTTGGATGAAATTAAGAGGGAATCAAAATGGAATGGAATGAGATATCAATGGTAAACATGTCATTGAAAATTTATTATGTATATTTCATTCCATTCCAATTCCCCTTGATTCCATCCAAACAAACGTGCCCTAAGATTTTAGCTTTCTTTACTACTGGTTTGATTATGTGATTCCATCAAATGTTGGATCTTGATGAACTTATGATGTTTAAATGGTGGACATCTGGTCTAAACTTAATCACCGCAGCATCTCATAATGGGGAACCATATGACAAGGGTCTGCTCTCGGCAAAAATTATAAAATAAATAAATAATGGAAGGGTCTGCTACTCTTTGAAAGGGCAGCATGGCTTACTTAGCCCATTTTCCCTCTTCTAATAATATGACGAGTAAAGTTCGGGGGACTAGCATGGTGACAAGGGAGAGTAGGGTAAAAGATAGAATTTGGATTAAATTATGTTTTGAACCCCTTTAATTCCAATTGTACCAATATATATATAGTTATGTTCTCATCAGTATGTGTTGATATAAGTTATATCAGTACCATGCATTGAGGTCAACCCTTTGCATTGGTCTAATATATCTCATATCTCACTAATACACAAAGTACAACTCCTAATGCGAATGTTGATATAAATTATATTAACACGTGCTTACCTAAATATAATTATATATATATATTATGAATGGAGGGCATTTTATTCCAAAGACCATATTCTCATAACAGGTGATGATAAAAGGTTGCGCCTGGGACTTTTTGGATTTTATCTTGTTAATTCCAGGTTTTATTCATACAAAAATGTTTTAATGGGTCTTTTGGATGAGAATTTTATTTTGGAGGATATGTAGGATATTTTCCCAGCTGGGTAGTATGGAAATTTTATAATTAGAAGGTAAGTTATTTTCTTACTCACTCATGAGCTATTTTCTTTCCTCTATTTTTGTCTATTCACCCCCCACCCCCACCCCCGGCGGGACATCAGGTAGATTTGGACAACCCAAGTTGCCCTTGTACCCCTTACCATCCAAGTGGTTACAGCTTGGCAGAGGCAAAAGATGATATTCCTAATTGTACATCCATTTTCCACCAAAGTACATCTGAGGTGAGGTCCATTGTTCATGATTAGAGATTGCAAAACACCATAAACAATAGGTACACCATATAATTATATGATGCTCTTTCTTAATTAAAATGGTAACAACTCTCTTTTGATGATTTAGAACCCCTAGCAATTTCTTGAATCACATTTCACATCTACCAATGGTGGAAAATGTTGTTATAGAATGTTTGCACATGACTGATGAACATGGGCATTTTATTTTTTCCCTTTTAAAATTATAAAAATGGGGAGTGAGTCTATCATGTAACTACAACTCAATCACATAGTGTCACGTGTCAATAAAAATGAAATAAAATGAATTTATAAAAAAATTAAAAAAAAATATTCTAATAATCCTATTTTACTTCACCGTATCAATCATATAACATTTCTATATAAGTTTTTCTCGAAAATAGGGCATGTAATTCATAATAGAATTATTTTACAAATGTTATAAAACTGATTACAAAATTAAATCTTCTTGAAAAGAAAAAAATGGAAACAATTCAAGAATTTCAGAAAGTGTTTGAATAATCATCTAAGCCAGAATTCACAACCATGTGATATATCTGAGGGAGGGCCCACTTGAACAAGTTGAGGACAGCATATACAAAGCGCACATGGTAACATATGATGAACTTTAAACCATGGTAACATCTTTTTTCCATGGATGAACTAGAATTTCCTACAACCATAGCTTAAAATTAATCATCACTAAGTAGTACTAAATTACTAAACCAACCTATCTTCCTATTCATTGGAAAATCAAAATGCACATTTTAATTCAGAAATTTAAGACAGAAAAATAAAAGAGATCATGGGAAATCTTACTCCCATCCAAAAAAAATAAAAATAAAAATAAAAATAAGAGAAAAAAGAGAGAATTTTCAATTGGTCTGTGATGAAACCAATGAACCCATGAGTTAACATGACAATCAACCACCAAACTTCCTCTTCTCCTTCTCCAATCCTTCAAAAAAGCTTGCAAGAACCTTCATGGCTTTGACCTGACATTGCAAAGCCAATATATAACCAGCAGTTTCCTCAAAAAGCTTTTCAGTCCCAAGTGACTCACCTCCTGGTACAATCCTCTGCAATGCCATTATCCTCTTCTCTACTTCTGCCTTTTCATCTTCTTCACCACCAGCAGCCACCACAGCATCCTTCTTAGAGGCCTTTATGTCTCTCCTCTTCCTCCGGGCCCTCCGACTAGCCTCCCTCTGCCGTCTACGTCGAAAACTGGCTAAACATTCATGCACTGCATTACCCATATGGGATTTCTGCTTGGCTCTTCTTTCTCTCCTCTGAAACGTGGTTATGCTTCTTGGGTTTTCAGTGTTCTCCATGGAAATACAGGTATGGAGCGTTTTAGTGAGAGAGTCTGGAGAAAGAGAAGGGGGGGCTGGTGGCGGTGGTATATGACCTTGTGAAGTGGCTAATGTGAGGGTGTTAAATTATATAAGTTGAGTTATGGAAATGTCAATGCCAACTAAGCTAGGCCCACTTAGTTTTGGCTTCCCAAGCCCTGGTGCAGGATGGGGTGGTGGAGTTGCTAATGCCATGCGTCACTGGTGGCGCGTGAAAGTGACGAGCCAATGAGTGGTGGCGTGCGCCATGTGGTACTACCAGACCCACATGCAAGATGAAAACTGTCGTAATATGATTGGGCTAGAATTGGCATGCGCCGATGAAGCGAGTGGGATAAAGTTTTTCACTTGGGCCCGCACTCAAAACAAAGGAGAAAAAGGCACATGTGATCTCACATGATTTTCTCGAACCTACCACCCCCCATGTGCTCCCCTCCTTCCTCCTAGTATAGGAAGTATAGGATGTATTATACCAGTAGCCTTGGCATGAATGCCACGTGTCGCTTTTGAATGGGGCCCTACCTTGAGCCCCATGAAACTTTCCTGGTGAAGGGGTGAGGGGTGGTGGTGGTGGTGGTGGTTTGAGGTGAGGTGAGGTGGAGGTGGAGGTGGTGATGTTTCCAAGGAGGAAACCAGTTGGCGGTTTGCTCATTGGGATTGTGTGGAGAGATTTGGGTGTTGGGCATATGGGGCTTCATGTGATCAGAGCTATCGGATCTTTTGTTGCTGCAACACACTACACTCCACTTATGTTTTTATATTATATATTATATTTTTCTTGGATCGATTTCCACCTCCATGACCATAGTATCAATTTTTCAAAATTTTATTATTATTATTTTTTTTGGTTATATACCATCATCCGTACTCATTCAGAGTACCAAATTTATATCCACGTTCAATTATTTGGTTTTATTGGGTACATGTCTAATGATAAAAAACTATCTGCACTTATTGCCATGCCCTTTGGTAACCAAACATATATAATGGGCCATTGCCACTATTTGCATTCATGAGAGAGGTGTTGCCCAAATAACCTAGTTTTGATTTGGTGTCGTACACGGTAAGAAATTCAAATTCCAAATAACTGGCTTCCTCAACCCTTTTTCTTTTTCTTTCTTTCTCATATCCTTAATTCAAAGGGATTTGGATTCCCTAATGTGGTGCAATAATTAAGCACCAGTACTGGGTAGGTGGATTGCAATACAAGGGAAAAAAGAACATATGACGATTGAGGTGAAAAATGTGTTTTTCACCAAAATATGGTTTAGCCTTTGGATGCTTTTTTTTTTGTTTTTTTTTTGGCTATGTATCGCGATCATACCCATCACAACATGATATTATGTTCTTATACCATAGCAGCGAGTCTAAACTCAATTCAAAGGTTAAATTTAATCCTCACCCCAATCTTTTTACTATTGGACCAATTTTGATGAACCAATGTGAAATCCATCGCAAGTGGGTGCTCCTTTGATGGGGATTTTCTTGGGACAATGCAAACATGCAAATGGACCCATGGAGACAGTAAAGTAAGGTGATGTATTGAAGAATGATGGGGGGTAAGACACATGCATGGCATGAAATTATGTGCACCACCCATAAATATAATCACAAGAGGAATGGTGCAAGTCAGAGCTTGTTGCACGGCGCTCGGTTGGTGGATGGCTTTTCCTGCCACCTCATTTACTACTACACCTTTTCAATGTCCATCCTGTTCATTTGTTGCACATAAATGGCACCCATTCAATGGCCTATTTTGATTGCTTGGAAATTCGTTCTCAATTTAATTAGGCTCCCTTTGAATTTTATAAAAAAAACAAGAGATAAAAAAGAAAAGAAAAATACTTAAATTTGCTTAGAAATAAATTTCATTTAACAAGAAATATAAAATATGTGACCTACAATCCACGACCCTTTGTCATGACCTTTTTTTTTAATAAGAATATGGCTCATCTTTTCAGATATGGAGAAATATGTCCAACATGTGAGACCATGTCCACATTCTCGGTTAGTGAGGCGTTTATCATTATAAAAAAAATAAGGAAAATGATTCTTAAAATCACTATTGTTAGTCCAATGAGTAAGATCATAGCATTTTTGTAAATATAGCAATTAATGTATAACTGTTTCCTATTCTAATGGGAATAGTCAATATTTTCTTAAAAATGCGATAACATTTTTTTTTAAGAGTCCGATTTCAATAAAAATCATATTTTTAAATTGTACTCATCAAAAGTTTCAAAACAAAACCCATGTTAACTAGAAAATTTTATAAGTAAAAATTTGAAGTTAAATCAAAAATCAAATTATGTTTTATATAACTTGAAAATCAAGTTGAATTTATGTTGAAAATCAAGTTAAATTTATTTTGAAAATATTCCACGCCTATCTCCGTTGAAAATCATTACTGACCAAAAGGCTTGAGACAGTTATGGGATAAGAGTATTTTGGTCAGTTCAGCCAAGTGGGATAACGTTAACATTTGACGATGGGTTATAATGTTAATAAATTAGGAGCCACCACCTCACTGGTCTAACAGTATCAGTGGACTCTATTGGTCCTATATAGCACTACTGAAAAAAATAATGATAAAGACATAAATAAATAAATAAATAAATAAGTATTTTTTTTTTTATATTAATTGTGAGAATGGAATGTGTGACCAACAATCCACCCTTTTAGATGCCATGATGGCACTTCCATTATGCTAAAACGGCTTTGGTAAAAAAATGGAAGTAATTTTGGAGAAGGGTAATTCTTGATTAGAATGGCCTGTGCACATGGATGACATGTGCAGTTCAAGGAAAAAAAAACATGATGCCCCCCGTACGTCGTGGAAGTTGGAACAGCTGATGCATGTGTATTTTGGCTCCACACTTCGGAAAAAAAGGTAGCTCTTGAATCTTGATCGTCTCACACCAAAGATCAAGCAAATCTTGGAATACACAAGTACACAATCACGAAAGGAAACCCTTTCATGAACAAGTGGGGCTTGGTAATTCTTGCCTATAATGTTGCTATTAGGGGACAAATATTGAATGACCATTGCATTGTGATTCGCGGTAGCACCATGCGAATCATGTAGCAAGACCTCCCCCTAATAATAGGGGTGGACCCTCATGCTCTATTAGGATGTAACATTAATGCAGGGCCCATTTCCTAATAGGGTGTGAATCATGCTTTATGACCTATTTGGCAAGTCGAATAGCGATGCTCTATTATGTATTTGGGCTTCAACTTGAGGGACAAACTAGCAAAATTTTTGCCTTCACTACCCTTGATCAATTGCAATGTATTTGATGCCTAGACCAATGTAGCATTTCTTTAGAAATGGTGTTGCAATAATGAAAATTTTATACTAATACAAAGTGCCTCGATGCATGATTATGATGCACCTTTAACTTAAAGTTGTTAATGGCATTATGGTCTAGTGGCGCTTTTCCCAGGAGATTTGATGTAATGACTTTCTAGTCCTATGTTAGCAAAAAAGGCAAAAAGAGATGCTTTGAAGCATGATTTCAGAAATCAAGGAGTTTTCGTTTTTTTCATTCCTCCTTTATCTTTTTCAATTGCGACTTTCTTGCTTAGGGCTCAACTAATTCTCTCGACATGGGTAATACCACCTAATGCTCAAGATAAACCTATCTAGTGATAAACTCCAAGGTGAAAAGTTAAACTTAAGATATTTTGTTTCTTGAAACGTTAGTCTTGAGAATTACTAGTCAATCCTAAGGTTAAATAATTTCATTAGCTTGATCCCACAAAAAAAAAATATATATATATATATATCGAAAACCATATATATAATACATTAATGAAAATTTAAACATTTCTGTAAATACTTTTCATAAAGATTAATGTACAGAAAAGTTTAATCATACTCAAGTTAAAATGTACACTGCACGCTCACCGGAATCAATCATAGCCATGTGTCAAAGTTTTTTGTACCTTTTTCCCATACATTGATACATATTATCACCACATGCATGTGCACCTTTATGTAGGGAAAGGTTAATGCGAGGCATGGAGAGCAACACATGGAAAAAATTAGTAATAAAAATTGAAGAGGGGTGATAAAATTTTAACTCTCTGTTTGATCTTAGAAAGAGTAAGGTAAAGAAAAGAAAAATGATTAAAATATATTTAAGAAAGGAAAACATTTATTTATAAACAATTTTAAATTATTTTCCATTCCTCTTGGTCCAATTTTCTGTACTCCAAACTAAGCCTAAAGGAAAATGATTTTCTTTACAAATTTCTCCCTTTGTAAGTCTCAGGAAATTTATGGGTCAATGGCCTTTGTGAACGTAATCGAACAATTGATGGTCACTTGGATTTGAAGAAGAAAAGATAATTTATAAATTAAAAAATAAAAGAGAGAGAGAGAGATGTCGACGTAATTCATAAAATTCAACTCAATATATATATATATATATATATATATATATATATATATATATTTTTTTTTTTTTTTTTTAAAGGGAACAGTAATGTCTACACTCTACACCATTAGTTAAATGTATATGAATTTTTTTAAATTATATTTTCATTTTGTTGTGCACTTGCTCTTCGTAAAATAGTCATTCAACTCCTACTTTGAATAGGAAGTCCCAATGACCTAAAAAAAATTAAACATGAAAAACTTGTATGTAATGGTGACATCACATCATATATATCACAAGCTAATAATAATGAAAATGAGTTAGAATGTTAGTCTTAATATATTCATTTTTTATTAATGTCATATGTGACATTCCCATTTATTTCCATTCTTATTAGTTTATGATATGGATGACATGAAGATACCGTTACACACAAATTTTTCTCCTTGAAATTGACAATAATTGGTGAGTCAACCATTTTGAATCGTGGACAATGGCAAGAAATCCATTAATGACTGCTCTCAGGAGAGCTTAAGGTCAAGGACATGAAATCTAGATACACCCATAAGAAATATGGTCAATTTTATGGTACCCTAGCAAAAAATTGAGTACTATACCTACAAGGTCACTTCAAATGATAAGTAGATCACTTCAAATGGTAGGTCAATAATAAGTCACTTGATGGTAAGTGAACCACTTCAAATAATAAATGAATATGATACTTTAAAACTTTGTGGGTATGGTACCCAAGAAACATAAGCCAAAACTTAGTACTCCATACCAAGTAATATGCACGTGTGCAATATATGATTAGTTTAGGCAATAGCAACGATATTGGATAGATATGAAGACCTAGAAAGTGAGATATTTTAAGAATATATCTATATCTATACTACCTATAAAAAGATGATGTGAGAAAAACTTTTGATTGACTAATATACCGTTATTTTAATTTTTAAATACACAACTACCCTTCTGCATATATAGGAAATATAGTAATATAAAACAAATACCTTAATAAGAATTCTAAGGAAACTATACAATTACCCTTCTGCATATATAAGAAATATAGCAATATAAAACACATGCCTTAATAAGAATTCTAAGGAAACTATAATTCGTATAATAATTAAATAAAACCAAACCCAGATAGGAATTCTAAGGAAACGGAAACTATAATTCGTATATAATAAATAAACAGCAGGATTGTAAATTCCACTTTCTCCATCAAGAGTAGCTTCAACCTTGTCTCCATCTTTTCCTATGAGAAAAACTTTTGAACGACCATTATACCCATATTTAAATCCTAAATACTAATTTACCCTTCATCGTCATTTAATTGAAATACATGTTTACAAAACCTAAAACCCTAACATATAAATACAAACTGAAACACAGTCCAAAAGGCCAAACATACTACACGTTCCACTACTGCTTCTTCTATTCTACAAGGAAAACTATGTCTTCTACCTTCTTTTGTCTTTGCCTGCCTACCTACCTAACCATCTGGTATGTTTTTACCACCAATTGTACTTATATACAAATTTTGTATGATTTTTTTTTCTTTGCTAAAACTTTGCAATCTCTATTGAAACAAAACAAAACCCATATGAAGAAAAAAATTCATGAAACCATGAACTCTATGAAAAAATTGAATGGAAGAATGATGATTACAAACCAAAAAAAATAATAAAAAAATAACAAAACATACCAAAACCAAATTAGTTTACAGTAAAAAAATACATAATATCAAAAACCCAAAAAAAGAAAAAAAAAACACAAAGCTATTAACGAAAAAATCGAGAGAAAGAGAGAATAGAAAAGAGTCAGTGGGAAAAAACCCATAGATCTTCCAGTGAAGAAAACTGGCGAAGGTTGAAGCGGCGACGAGGGGTTTGTGGATGGATTGGGAAGCTTTGAAAGAGGAGACTCTTGAGAGAGAGTGGAGCAGAGATATAGAGAGAGAGCAAGAGAGAGTGGGCAGAGATATAGAGAGAGAATGTTCTGTAGATGATGGAAAGAGAGAGAGCGAGAGAGATTGTGAGATAGAGTGATGAGGGGTTTGTTTTTGTTTTTGTTTTTTTAGCTCAGATCTCAGATCTCAGACCTCAGAGTATAGAAAGGATGTGGGGTTGGGTTTTGATCCCAACCGTCCATCCTTCCACCTCACACAACCTGCTTATTTATGTCTACCTATTGCTTTTTCTTTGGTTACCCATTTTCCTTTGTTGCTCATGTAGTTACCTGGTTGTGTTTTATTAACCTTTTTTTATTTTTTTTTATAGAACGTTTTATTAACTTTATACTATAAAGAAATAATGATAGAGCATCTCTCTCCATTGATATGTTTACACAATTACATATGCTCATGTAGTTGTGTTTCAATAAAAAATGCTCATGGAGACATGATTATGCTTCAGGCTACCAATAACTTTTTTTTAAAAAAATTATAATTTTTAAAAATTGCAATAAGAAAAAATATAAAAAAGAAAATACTATCCCTTTTTAAGATCTTATTATATTCTTTGTATTTTTATCGATATTGTTTTATTTGTTTTCAACAAAAAAATTAAATGGGTTCAAACTACTAAATCTAAGGCCTAGTCCTAAAAGTAGCCCAAGGTTGCAACCATGTAGGGTCCCTAATTTTTAGTGGAAAATGATGGCCTCCAATCAATGGTAATCCTTGTGGTAGGTAAAAAATAAAGCACATTTTTTTTAACACTTAAATTAATGAGAGCCCAAAACCAAATGTAAGGCCGAATCTAAGTCCACAACTCAAAAGCCATAAGGGTCTACTCAAGGGGAGCGGCTATTGCAACCCCCCAAAGCTATTTGCTGCCCCCACCTTATTTCCCCACCCCACCAATTTATATACCCACCCCTCTCAAAGACTAAAATACCCTAATCCTTCTCACCCACCCCTCTCACCCCACTCCCCCACACAACAGCTCCGGCACTCCCAAACTATCGGCGACGGCGAGAAAGGATAACGGTGATGGCGGACGCCTTCTTCCTCTTCTCTCTTCTTCTCCTCTTCTTTCTTTCTTCCATTCTTTCTTTCATTCTTTTTTTTTTCTTCCTCTGCTGGTCAAATCTGTGCAAGGGAGGTTTTTTTTTTTCAAAACCTCCATTTTTTCTGGCAAAGAGGTTCTTCCTCTTCTTTCTTTCTTTCTTTCTTTATTTTTTTTTCTTCCTCTGCTGGTTAAATATATGTGTTTTCTGGCGAGGGAGGTTTAAAACCTCCATTTTTTCAGACAATGTGCTGGTCAGATCCGTGTGTTTTCCGACTAGGGAGGTTTAAAACCTCCATTTTTTCCGACGACGGGAGGGAAGAGAAAGAAAAGGAAAGAAAAAAAAGAGGTTGCCGATGGGAGGGAAGAGGAGAAGAAAAGGAAAAGAGAAGGAAAGAAGAAAAAAAAAAAAAAAAAAAGGGTTCCGACGGGAGGGAGGGGAGTGAGGGCTGCCGGTGCGGGAGAGGGGTTCTGGGAAGGAAAGCATAAAAGAAAAAATAGAAGAAGAGAAGAAGAGGGAAGAGGAGGAAGGAAGAAAAGGGTCGCCGGTGGGCTGGGGTGCCGGAGCCTTGCTGTCGCCGGTGGGGTGGGGTGGGTGAGGGTGCTTAAACCCTTTTTGGTAATTTTGCATAATAATTTTTTTGATTAAAATGTGAGGGGGCAACTTATAGTATTGGGGGGTTGTAATAGCCGTTCCCCTACTCAAATTATAAATGAGACCTGTCTTTTTTTTTTTTTTTTTTTTTTTTTTGCTACAATCTACATGTGTAAATTCTCTTGTGGCCTTTAATAATCCAATGGATGTAAATTGCCACCATGCTAAGAGGTTTCCACCAGATGATGGGCTTAAAATCTACTTCTAAATGGGCATTATTAGAATTTAAATTATTTCTTAGTTCATTCTTTTCATTAATCGACAAGGAAACAATAAAAGTAGACTCAGACTTCATTTCTCTTTTTTTTTTTAAAAAAACAAAAAAAACAAAAAAACAAAACAAAGGAATCAGATTTTACTTGAGACCCTAAAATCGGGCTAACCTCATATACCTGATTATTTGGATTAGATACATCAAGTACAATATCCATGTTTGGACTTTAACCCTTTATAAAATTTTCTTTTAATGGGGTAGGCAGTAATCTTACCCATGTTGTAAGAGATTAGTCAAATTAAAGATTAACATGTATGATAATTTTTAAAGCATAAAATCATTTTGTTACTAAATAAAAATTCACATGCAATGCACGTATGCAATATCTAGTAACAATAAAAAAGTGATAGAAAAGGCATTAGCCATGAATGTGAAAACATAGAGGTGTTTCACATGCATTTTCTTCTCCACGACAAAAAGTGAAGAACTACGACAACAACATTTGCCTGATTTTGAAAAACATATTTTAGCTCGGTCAAAATTAAGAGAGTGAAGAATTGAAAATTTTGGTTCCTGAAAAAAAATTATAAATTGTGAAGGACTCCTCTACCCCATCATAAATTGTGAACACAGAAACACAAGAATGTGCAGAACACACAGGAAAAAACGTAAGCACACGCAGGGATGAGGAGGCAGGAGGGATGGATTGCCTCCTTTTTCCTTTTTGATAGAAAGGATGGATTGCCAATTTTTGCTCTAGACAGAATTAATAGTAAAACAATCACTTCATTATTACGAAAAGATCTTGATGCTCACATTTTGTATGCCCATATTTCGTTCTAGTGTTTTAACCATCAAATGCGTGCCCAGATGCAAGAAACCGAGAGAGATATTTCTTTTATGAAACTGAACGTATAATTTCACTAACATATAATTTCTCATGAACAAGTTAAATGTCTAGAACATGAGAACGATGGCTCTTTAAAGGAAAGCACTCCCCTGCCTCCTTTTTACACCGCCACCAAAACCATTTAAGCTCTCATCCTTTCCCTAAAAAGAGCCTTCCTCCTCTATATGGATTGCTCCATTCAGCCCAAATATCTATATCCCCACTTCTCTTTTGCCCTTCTTAATACATCCTTGACATACCATACTGAACAGTCCCGACCTTTCTGTGAGCCGCCGCAGTTGCGGCTGCTGCAGCAGCAGCACCAATCCCGCCAAATTGAGCTTTTGCCTGCAACAAGTTTGTGTCAATGGCAATTCTGTCATCAACACGGTCTACCTTGCTCACATCCTGCCCGGGTCATATAAAAAGGGTTGGTGTCAATATTGATGGCTATGTCGGGGGCTATTTTGGTTGACATGCCACATTGAGGGACTTGTTTTGTTTGCGAGGGTAAGTCTCTCTCGGACTCTGTTGTGGATCTCTCTTGCTTTCCTGTGCTAGTCCTGCGGTAACAATATGCAGGAGGGACAGCCTGGGGAGGAAGAACTGCATTTCTGATTAGCATTCGCGGGTCATAGGCATCTTTCATGATGCTTCCATTTTCATAAGATGCAACTGGCCCCACAACTTTTCCAGGTTTGGCTGAACAGAAAAGCATGATCAGTTTAACCCTAAACAACTCCATAAAACAAACAGTAGAAGATACATAATCAGCAAAAAGAGACTAAGAGAGTACCCAGTGGGATCCTTTGTGGCCCCTGCAGGGTCCTTGATTGATTTCCAGGAAAACTATCTGTATCTCTGGAGTTCTTGTTACATGTGTCATCTGCCATTTGCCGATCTCTGGAGGTAGCAATATTTGGTTGTTCTTTGGGAGGGTTCGTATTTGAATGTACAATAGTAGACCTGCAAATATTTAAATATAAAAAAAAAATAGAAAATTCATCACCATAATCATTACCAACAAATCCAAAGTATTACACACTGTCTGAGTGAGTCAAACACAAAACCCGTGCTCTGAAAATGCAGTTATTAGGCCAAAGCCAGCCGAGTTAAAGGTAATCGGAGGGGTGAGTTGTTCTGGGTTAATTTCTATTATCAACCAAAGAAGAGGGAGAAAAATGACAATGCAATTAATAAGGAAGTAACTTCAAAGAAAAATTATTTTTGATAGCCATTACAGTTTGCCATGAAATTTTCCAGGGGTTCATTCATCAGAAGAGCACAATGCAATTTGCTTTAAGATGGACTGCTAGAGAAACTAGAAATAATTAGCTTGGGTCTAAAGGTTAAAAACATCTTGTGCAAGAATGACTGCTGCATCTACAATCTGTAATGTGTTTTTGTGTGAAGGGACGAGAGAACCAAATGTCTGAGAAGAATAACTGCTGTATCGATCAATCTGCAGTGTGTGTGTGTGTGTGTGTGTGTGTGTGTGTGTGTCTGCCTGTGTGCATACACACCACTATATTAAGGAAACTAAACGTTCCACCTCTATTGGTGTCCGAGAACAACGGACATTTTCATAAAGAAAGAACACTAACTGAGAAAACATGGAAAAAATGTATTTACCTAGGAAGAGACACATGCTTCCTCTCAAGCGGAATTACTGGCCCACTTTTACCACCATTTTCCTCAAGATGTGCAAACTGCTTTCTGAATTGATCAACCGCACTGCATACAGAATATGCACTAAAAGATCAGGAGAAAATAGAGGCATGAAGATCATTAACTCACCAATGTATGAGAGAGAACAAAAAATAAATAAAACTCAGAAACAATTAGAACCTTGGATAGAGAAAATTAGTCCTTTCAGTTCCATTCATGTAGTCTTTGAGCAGTTGAGGATGGTATTCTAATATCTCCCGGAAAATAAGCTCGCGTATGTCCTCCTTTGTTACTCTTCGTCTTTCAAACTCAAACTCCATCTTTGTAATTGGCTGGCAAGAAGGTTCTCTCTCAACTTTGGACAGTCCCTTAAAGTATGGATCAGCCAACGCCTGAAAAGTTGAAGCATCATAACCAAAAAATTCAACACACTAAGCACATATGGACAAGAGAAGTCAAAGCATTATATGCCAGATGAATGCACATATGTTCATAATCAAAGAAGGGCAGAGCCAACCCATTCAAGAACAAGTAGATGATGAAAAATGTTGGTAAGATTAAACTAAAGAATCTATTAAGCTAGGACAAACCTCTTCAGCAGTAGGCCGATCCTTTGGATCAAATGCAAGTAGCCTTTCTAAAAGTCGTAGAGCTAAAGGATCTGCATTTGGAAACTTCTGTGCAAATGGCACAGCTGGCTTTTTCCTCATGCTAGTTAGGTATCTTCTTGCCTTGTCATTTCGAACCTACACCCAATACAGGAAAAAGGTATCAAGAAGAAAGTTGATACCAAGTTATATTTGAAGTGAAAAGTTCAAGCTTGAGAGATATGATCCAATATTACATAAAGGGCTAATTAGTTTACCCGAGAGATGGTATCTAATGAAGGTGTCCCAAGAAGATCGGTCATCAAATCCAACTGATGAACAACATTTTTCCCAGGAAACAGTGGCTTCCCCGTTAATACCTCAGCAAAGATGCAGCCTATACTCCATATATCAATTGCGGGTGTATACTGCATCCAGATGTCATCACAAATTAAAGCACATTACAAGAAACAAAGTTTTGCACTGTGCATGAACTAATATTAGACTTAAAATAGACGACTGAACAACAATACAATTCAAACATCGTTTAAGCTATTCCAATATATTGCTATATATATACAATAAATCCCTTAAATTTAAAAGTTTGATTACATATCTCCAAGGACCATAAACTGAGAAAGTGAGGAGATATTCTTGACATATTGCCTATGTTACATGGACACTTCAAAATGTGCAAAGTGCCCATGTCGGACACATGTGACATCGGTGTAGGTACTCCTACCAAACACTTCAAAATAGTGGAAAATCTTTGGAAAGTAGACAAATTTGACACCTAGACCCGTACCCACACCTGACACCCGTACTTGAGTCCATGTAACATAGCATATTGCAAATGTTCCAAAATAAACAAATATCTCGATCTGAACATGAGGAAATAACTTCTGTCTAACTTGAGTACATGTTAGGAAAATTACTTGAATGCCTGAAGCTTAATAAAATTTGTGACATGTTAGGAGTGCAAAATTTAGATATCTAGCAAATGCTGGGGGGGTCCTATTAACATGTGCCTTTAGGGCACATTTTAAGCTACATTTAATACAGCAATAACTGCATGGGAAAATTTCTTTCTTTCTTTTTTTAATGCATTTTCACTTCTTCTTTTTTAAATGTTTTTTGCACCATTGTCCATGCATTTTCACATTTCTCTATGCTATGTGCACCATTTTCCATGCATTTTCACATTTTCTTATGCATTTGTCGCTTTATTGAATGTATCTTGATATGTGCCCATAGGGCAAACGTTAAGAAATCGCCTTTTTTTTTTTTTTTTTTTTTTTTTAACCTGGGAAAAAATAGCTATTTTTCAAAGTTGGGAACATGTACCTAAGCGGTAATTAAGTCTCAAAAAAATTTGAGACTCCAATTTTTTGATAAAGAAAAATTTGAGACACCCATAAACAGTCAAGCTGAGTTCAATGCTTTTACAAATACATATAGGTAATTATAAATCTCTCCTCTAGGATATCCCAATTAATAATGCATTATTTATTGGAGCTTCATTTCAAAGCACTTTGACTAGATGGAGACGCAAGATCTTTTCATCATTATTTTTTATATATATTTATATTTTTTTTGGTCATTCCTTCAAAAACCACTTATTGGCCCTAGTCAAAGTGGTCCAATACACCAATTTCAGCCCAGGTCCAAAAGCTATTTTTTAAAGTTGAGCAATTTAAAACGTAGGCTGCATAAGACTTATCGCTCTTCTATTGTTCTAAGCACAACCTAAGCTTACTTTTCGACTGAGTGGCAACTAGCATTTATCAGGTTATTAGAATTGAGATAAATATTGCCTCTCTCTCTCTCTCTCTCTCTCTCTCTCTCTCTCTCTCTCTCTCTCTCTTCGACTAAGTGGCAACTGGCATTTATCAGGTTATTAGAATTGAGATTCGAGTGTCCATGTGTTTGTTATGATATTGAGAGCATGCAAATAAGATGCAATCAATCAAAATTGTTTTAGGCTTGCAAAGTAAATTTTAGACGACTTGGTTGTTTAGGTGGGATTGCAGCCACTTATGTAATATATTAATAACGACGAATGGAATGTTACACATGGCATTGGGCAAATTCCTAGGGATTCTATGAGGCATAACCTAGACGATCTAAAAATCATTTTGACAACTAGGAATTTGTGAAACTCTAAATCCCTACATGGATAGAGGTGCAGGTGTCAGGAGCAAGAGTTTTGTTGATGATCAAAAAAAAAAAGGAGCAAGAGTTTGTCTAGGAGACAGATTGATCAAATTTTCAAATTTTAACATACATGAATATGGGGGTATTGTCATATAAATGATATATGAACTCAGCCAAAAAGGATTAAAAATTGGGTACGAGATACATGAATATGTGTGTGTATATGTATACATATAAATAAACTGCCAAAAAAATGTATACAGATAAATAATATAGAGTAAATATGATGATTAGTAAATTTGGAAACATTCTAATTTTGTTGGGGTATTGTCATAATGGTTAATTTTGGGGGCTTAAATAATAATATTGAAATCTGGTCATTTTTAAAAAAAATTAAATTTAAAGGCCTTAGTTTAAAAGATAAAATATTAAAATTTGGTCATTTAAAAAATTATATTAAAAAAAAGGGCTTAGTTGAAAAATAAAAATATTAAAAAGAAGAAGGGCTCCCTCCCTCCTTCCCTCCTGAAGAAAAAAAAATGCAATAAAAAAGTGAGCAAACCATAGCTGAGTAAGATAATTCATCCATGAACGATTAACATAGGTCTAATACAATTCATCATGCGTTAACAATTGTTTAGTAATATTCATATGTCAATTATATTAATAATACCATTCACGCACATAAAACTCGCACGTACCTATGCCTCTAGCAACTTACAAAAACAATCATAGTATACCTGTCTACTCATACAAGGTATACTTTCTACGACTACACACACACCGCTCATCATGTATATATACTACCCCACTGGCCCTAAAAAACATAAAAGCATATTAATGCACAAACTACAGGGCTTTCTCAACCAAGTCGTCTCATCTTAACATCTCAATATCAACCCTATATATACGAATATTCAATTCCACAACATGTAGTTGAATACATAAATTCGTGCTTACATGTACTAAACTCATTATGCTCATAATAAGAATGCTATAATCATGTGCAAACACTTGTTATCCTCTATTAAAAGCATTTAGATGATATTTATAATCAAATCCCATAACTGGGTCAATCAGTAATTTCTAACAAGTTCAGGGGTCAAAATGCAATTAACTAAAAATATAAGGGAGATAGTGAAAACATAAAAAATTCTACAAATACCGTCCCACATTTCAATTTCTTTTTAAACATAAAAGGAATCGTTGATCTCATTTCGACGTACCCTATATCATGGTTAGCCTTTTAAACAATTTTATGCATTTTCATTCTTGACCATCTCTTTGTGTAAGATTACAATTTGACCCTTATTTCAAAAGTTGACCAAAATGACCTCCAAATCAAATTTGACTACACCATATTGAAATTTACAAGAAATTGGATATTTGAGACCGTATTTATAGAATTTTCTATATTTGCACTATGACCCTTTTATATTTAGTTAATTGCACTTTAACCCAGAACTTGTAGAAATTGTTGATTAGCCCTATTATGGGATTTGATTATAAATATCATCTAAATACTTTTAATAAAGGATAACAAGTGTATGCACTTGATTATAGCATTCTTATTATGAGCATAATGAGTTTAGTACGTGTGCAAACGTGAATTTATGTATTCAACTACATAATGTGGCATTGAATATTCACACACACACACACACACACACACACAACATGTAGTGAATTTATGAATGGTGTGTATTGTGATTGTAAAAAGTATACCTTGTATGCTGTATGAGTAGATAGATATACTATGATTGTTTTTGCACCCAAACAGCTTGGTTGTTTAGGTAGGACTGAAACCATTTATGTAAGAAAATCATGGTATTGGGTGAATTCCTAGAAGATCTATGAGGCATAACCTAGGCGATAATCACTTTGACAACTAGCATTCCAATTAACGTGAAAAAATCTAAACGCTAATTAACTCTATCAGTAAGGTAGTGTCATTGTGGAAAGGAGTCAATGATTTTTTTTTTCCAACATTTTAATCAACAAACCAACTACTTGAAGAGGTCCCCAGGTGTCATCAATAACCGTTATGGAGCACAACTCTCTAGCAGCTCTTTTACTTAACAGCTTCTTCTAGTTCTTTTCCTTCCTATTTAAAAAATCTCTGAAAAAATAAAAGGTCTGAGGGAGAGAATTAGAAGCATATAACCCCAAGGGGTAGCTTAGTTGGCAAGGGACTATGCCTCAGAAAGCATAAGTCTTGAGTTCGACTCTTACTAAACCCTATGGGGCCACGCACACAAGGTTTCATGGTTCTCATGGGCCTTGGATTTATGTGGTCTATATAGGTCATGGGGTCTTATATAGGCCTTGGGTTTACCCAAAGTATTTCCTCGTCAGTAAAAATAAAAATTTCCTCATCATTAAAAAAAAAAAAAAAAAAAAAAAAAAAAAACAAAGAAGAAAGAAAAAAACAAAAGAAAAGAGAGATTTAGCAACGCATCATCTAGTAAAAGAAAAGGATAGACCGAAAGAGATTGAAGGACTAGAATTGCCAAGTTACCATTATATTTATAATAAGAGAACCAAGAAATATGGGCATCTGTTGTCCATTTAAATAAAATAAAAAAGGCATTACTAACTTATTTCAAATGTGAAGTAGGTTAGCAAAACCCAAATAATTAAACCAAAAATGCACTAAACTATGGCTAAAGTTTCAAAGAGAATTAGATTTAAGAAGGATTATTGGTGTGAAACCACTCGGCTTATGAATGCCTTTCCCCCTCTCATTCGATATTGCGGTGGACAAAGATGCTAAGGTGAAGGATTACCTTTAATGGGAAGAATGGCCGCGCTCATTCGACATTTCAACGATTGATAGATGGAGACTGATGAAACTTTTTCAAAGGCCATATGATGGCAAGATTTCGCTTCAAGGGAATGATTCCTTGGTGTGGCGCAAGGACCCAAAAGAGTTATTAACAGTGAATCTTACTACAAGACTTTATATTCCACACAAGTCTCTTTTCTTCCAGCTAAGACATTTATCGCTTTGGTTCCTTCCAAATTTTTTTTCTTTACTTGGTTGGTTGCTAGAAATAAATGCTTGACAATGGACAACTTGATTGGAAGAAGATGGGCTATGGCCAATAGATGCATTTTATGTAAGGAAGCGGCAAATATGGTTGACCACATTTTTATCTATCGTTATGTAGCTAGAACCTGTGAATGCTCACTTTTAATCTATTCGGGATTCATTAAGTCTTGTATATATCCTATGTACTTGGGCTAAGCCCTTTTGTTGTTAATGCAATTTACTTCATCACAAAAAAATTTCAAACCCATGAACAAATGTGAGGAATATATAAGAAGCCACATAAGTCCTATACAACATTCGTACAACATGACAATGTAACAATCATCAGATCAATGATGGCCTAACCATGCTTTATTTAGTTAGAAAAACATACGCAAAAGCAAAATCATACCTTAGAGAAAAATGATCCGCATAGCTCTGGAGCTCTATACCATCTTGTAGCAACATAATCCTGTAAATGTATCACAAATGCCAAAATGTATCATCTCACACATTCCACATCAATATGGAAAAATCAAAATTCAACTATCATACAAAGTGAATGTAAAAGAATATAGAAAATAAAATTTCACACGTCCAAAGTTTTTAATGTAACATACCGTCCAAAATATTGTTGTGGGTGTATCACTAAATGCAACTCTAGCTAACCCAAAATCACAGATTTTGAGCTTACAATTTGCATTTGCCAATATATTTTTTGGTTTCAAATCTCGATGGTAGACATTAGCTGCAAACAAGCAGTTAAATATCAGCTATGTTCTGCATTCTATAAACAGCTGCACCGAACCCCTGAAAAATCTAATAGATTAAAGCATAGCATCCTATCATCCAGGATGGCAAGTTAATAAAAATTAGAAGATGAATTTTTGAGAAAAAGTTTCCTTTTGCAAAGAGAGAGAGCGAGAGAGAAGTTCTTGACGTAAAGGGTACAGGATACAACTAAATGAAATGGTGCTATAAAAGAATCGTAGCCACCTTAGTAATAGTTGGCCAAGATATATACTTTCTGATTTTTTTCTATCTACAAATAAATATGATAATTATGATGATGGCGATCAGTCCTTGCTTTTAATTAAGGTAATAAAACCCATGTAAAGCAAAAAACCAAATAGAAAGTGACTATTACCTGTATGAATATACTTCAATGCACGTAGTAGCTGGTAAAGAAAAAACTGATAGTGCTCTCGCGTCAAGTCATCATTAGCTTTGATGACCTGGTGAAGATCTGATTCCATGAGCTCAAAAACAACATAAATATCCTTAAAATCCCTTCTTGAAGGTGGTAACATAATGTGTTTAATTTCAACGATGTCGGGATGCCGCAAAAGCCTGAGCAGCTTTATCTCACGAAGAATTCGTGCAGCATCAGAGATGTGTTCAAAAATATCATGTATTTTCTTTATTGCCACTTTTTCACCAGTGTGAGTGTCAATAGCTGAGCAAACGACACCATAGCTTCCTTTTCCTATGACTTCCTGAATTTTGTACCTACTAGCATCACCATAGTCTGAGAAGAAGTCCATCTCTGTTGAATTCTGTGGCAGAAAAATTCAAGATCAGATCAACCTACACCACTGACACATGCCCATGCTTAATCAACCAATCTCAAAGAGTGTGTGAGTGTGTGTGCGTGTGCATGTGTGTAATTATATATATATATAGCACATTTTTCCATATAAAGGAAAGATAAGTATGATTCATTTATTCATTTATTATGAATATCCTCATAAACCTTATCCATATTGTAAGTTGTCCCTACCTATGGAAAATTCCTTGACTTTTCAACTGCTCCAAAAGAGACAAAACTTTGTGGTAAAACGATAGGGACAAAAATATAATACAGGTAATGAAGAAAAAGACCACTTACCAAGTACAAACTGGAAAATAAATATCACCACACCTTAGTCTACACACCAAAAAATCAAGATGACATGCAATTAATACAGCTAAAATATAACAAACTGCTGCAAGTTTGAGTTTTGTATTGCTACCTCATCATGCTCAATACCTTTAATGAGCCAAACAACAAAAATTTACACATCCTTTCACCATAAGCCTAATATCTGTCATAAAATTCAATAAATACATTTTTTTTTTCCATCTTCCTTTTACCCCTGTTAGCTCAGATAAGAGATTGCTAGATAATCATCACAAACAAAAGTACAATTTTCCAGCAACATAGCATAAAAGAACCATTTTTAAAATTTTTTTATTTTCTTGCAGGCTGTCATGGACAATGATAAAGTTTCAAATTGTTCTCAAAATAATCAACAATACTAAAATTAGCAACAATTACCTTGAATTTCCTATTTATACAACAAATCCGAGGTCTCCATATATATATATATATATATATATATATATAGAGAGAGAGAGAGAGAGAGAGAGAGATGTAGAATCAAATAAACTAAGATGTTTGCTCGCTGTCCTGCCGATGAACCAAACAGATGGGTCGAGAAAAAAACTGCTTTAGGAAACAGAATCTGGTTCTATTAGAGAGAGATGGGGGGCATCTAAGGATGTGATGAGAGAGAGAAGCATAAGCATTTATTTCATGGCATACCGTTCCAGAATCAGAATGAAACCAATTTCTTTGCAAACGCAATCCAAACATTAAAAGCGATTCAATATAGATAAAAATATATATATCACAAGAGCATCTCCCACATAGAAAACAACCGAAAACTGAATTTAATAATAACGTTATATGTTAACATAAAACCGAAAAATTCCGGTTACCCGACAACACCAATTCACCAAACAACTTTGACGCATCAAGTCCCTAGCTAACTACGCAACTGGTTCATTCATCAGCTCGATTTTCACGAATATCAAAGCCATAATCTTTACTGGGTATATTCAAACATTGTAAACACAGACAAAATATATACTATTTACACATAGAGGGATATAAAGGTACATACACAAAGATCAAAACTAGCCAATATCAAAATTGTGTGTGTATATATATATATATATACACAGAAGAAGCACTGACCTTCTTTCGGTGATCTTGCTGCATTTCTTCTAAATCTACAAACCCTAATCCCCCAAAAAACTCAAGAGTAATATTCTAATCAGAGCAGATCGAAGACAAGCTCAGAAAAACCATGGCTTATTGGCAGCAAAAATTAGCCACATTTGCCCCATCTACCCCTGCTCCGGATCACAAGCCCACAATCCCAGCTTATTCTCCTCGAATTCTTCGCAAAACATGCCACCAAATCCCTCATACACTCCACCACCACCACCACCGCCACTGCCGCCACCACCAGTACTCCCTCGCGCGAAACCACAATGGATGTTGTTTCAACGGTCATAGAGTGATCAACAAGCGATTCTGAACAGGCCTTTGCATCGTGTATGAACCACTGCTCATACACAGAACGTCACAATCTCCTCTTGCGAGTGTGTGTATGTGAGAAGAGGAAGAGACAAACTGTAATGGATCTAGATATGAGCAAAAACCTAGCTGAGAAGTGGAAGCTGAAGATGATCTCCAACACCGACAACAGGGGTAGAGAGAGAGAGATAGAGAAAGGGATAGAGAGATGATTTTTTTTTTTTTGAGGAAAAAGGGATAAGAGACAGATAGAAGGCCAGAAAAGCATATATATTTATGTATGTATGTATAGGTGTGTGTGCGTGTATGAGATGAGCAAGAATGCGAGGTTTTATCGCCTGGAAGCCTGGAATATAGGGCAAAAAAATAATCTTTTGGGTGTTGCGTATCCAAACCGTATGTATATACGGATACGGATTAGATACGAATTGGATACGGAAGTGGCAGAGTATGGTAATTTATGGGGAGTGTAGGGGGTGTTTGGATAGGTTCGTTTGGCAGGTAGAGTGAAGGAGCGGCTCCGTCTGTGATTCCTTTTTCCAGAATGAACCCAAGGATGTCAACTAAGTTTTGGTACAATTAACCCGGATCACGGAAAGGTGGTTGACACGTCATCGTGCCACGCCGGTGCGCTTTTTTTAAATAATAATAGTTGAGGTGTAATTTGGTGTGACCAACTTGGATGTTTTGAACACTAATTCAACTGATATTAGTAAATTGACAATGAACATCATCATCATCATCATCATGTGAATATGCTAAAGAATCACCCCTACAAATAAATTTTAAAAATATGAATAAGCTAGAGATGAAAGTTCATTAACAACCATTGGTCCTTCTAGCCTAGTGATACTTAATGACGGTGGAGTATAAGTAAAGCCCATGGTTTAAGGGTTGAATCCCTTTCAATGTTCGTTAGCTCCAAAGTTATTACAAAATTCTACCGGTATTTTGTTATTCTTCTATGACTGGCTAAGAGGCAAAAACATTATGTACAAGCTTTGGGTTTTTTTTTTCTTCATTGAATTCTACTCGTATTCATTTTTGTATATATTAATTAATAATTATTATCACTATGTTGCACACGAATCGAATGTGTTTGACTGTGAATCAGTAAATAAAAGGTACATGTATGTGCTATTCATTAATAAGAACAAATAATATTAAATATAACATCTAGAGTTAAATTGAAAAAAAAAAAAAAAAAAAAAACATCTAAAGTTAGTGAGAGCTATTGAGACAATACTAGGGTAGTATTGGGGCTAGTATTGATTAGAATTGATAAAGATTATATATATAAAATGGCATTAGTAGTAGTATTATTTTGCTCTTTAATTTTTGTTGAACATATAGTGATTTGGGCAAATTATCCATGCAATCACAAAATCGATTGAAATGTTCCTTTTAAATAAAATAAATAAATAAATAAAAAACCAAGAAACCCTTTAAGCAAATCCTAAGTCCATTTAAGACCCTACAACTCATATGACCAAATAACTTCAAAACTTATGAAAACCATTGAACCTTATGTGAGTGACTCGAGAGGTTTAATAAAAGGCAAACTCAAAACCTCTGCTTCTTAAGGAGTGGTCATTTACCAATTGAGCTACTCATTGGGTTAATTGATGAGATGTTTAACATAAATATTTTGTAGAAAATATTTTCTCTATTTATTAGATGATCCAATAAATTTTAAATCATTCATATCACGGGAGACCCAATAAAACATGTGAGACTTATATAATATGAACAATCTATATTTTAATAGACTGTACATTACAATAGAAAGAATCCTTATGATTTTATTCCATATTTTGGTACATTATTACATGTTCATTGACCTACCTTTTTTACCTAAACACGAACTAATAATAAATGAAATATATGTGATTCATGCTTGAAAATGAGGGTCCCTCAGACAATTTGCCAACTTTTAAAAATCACAAGGCGTGTAGGTGCAAGTGTTAAGTGCCTAACTATCTTTTACCACAGTCTTACCAAAACAAAAACACAATCGAAAAAATAAAAAGTAAAATGTAAAAAACGTCCGTATGAAGATTGGTGGTCAACAGCTCAAGCAAATCAGCCACACGAAGCTTTGCCCTAAGATAAAGTTGGATATCTTTTATGTTGCTTTCCTTTGAGGAAAAATATCTAAACCGTCTCTTAGAATAAATTATAGGTTTTAAAAAGAAAAAAAAGGCACGTTGCTTTCAATCAAATCCAAAAAAAATAATAATACAAAACTACTAAAATCTCTTCCAAAAAAAAAATATATTTGTTGCAATGCTCCATCCAAAACCATTTAGAAAGCGTGATATTTGGACAAAATTGCCCATTGCTTGAGTTTTACTTTAATTCTAAGGGAACACTTTTCCTGTTTTAGCATCCGTGTTGAAAATGGCCGGGGGTGGTCTTTTGTCCTTTTTTGGTTTTGGGTCAAACGGTAGAAGTGAAAATGGGGATAATCTATTTTAGTCCCCAAAGAATTTGTAGTACGTTGCAAGAAACTCTTTCTGGTTTGAATATCAATTTAATTTGCTTATGAGGATTGCATATTGAGAAAATTGGTCATAAGCAACAATAGGTTGCCATGATTTCTTGCCTCATGAAAAAACAAACTGCAGGCTACGTAGTATTTTGAAAAGTAAGCAAACTGCATTATTTTAAACAAATCCTTTTTCTTCTTCTCTTGTTATAAAATTTAGCTGTTTTACTCTTCAATGGCTCCAATACTACACTAGCACTGGCTATGGCAAGCCACCGTCCAGTCCATTTTTTTTCATTTTTTCTTTTTGGTATAAGAAAAAATGTCAAACACTAACATGGACTCGATTTACCAATAGCATATTTTCAAAGAATACCTAAATTAGCTAAGAAATTAGCAGCTTTATTTCTTTCATCATCATTCTTTTTTTAACTATATATGTATTTCAATTTTTTCCTACGAGGTCCTTCTAATCTAGTGTGGAGAGAGAGAGAGAGAGAGAGAGATTTCTACGCATTCCAAACCCATAAAATATTGATTTCCTCACATGTCATCTTCTAGCAAATATTTATATCGTCTTACATTATTGTCATTCAATTTATTGTGCACATGCCACTAGGTAGTAAAGGGTTTACTAAATCCACACCCTTTATATTTTATTTTGACATATTTTTTTTCCCGGGGTGTGGATTTAAAAAACGAAGGTGTGGATTTAGACCCATCTTGGTAAATCATTGGTTTTCCACAGAATTTATGTAGAGGGCACCGTACCATTGTGGTTGTATTTATAAATTTTTTTTGTTCGAAGAGATATTGAATGAATCTCAAGATATAAATGCATCTTACTTTTAAAGAGATGACTTTACAAGAGTTTCCTTTAAAAAAAAAAAAAAAATTATAAAATACCACGTGATTTAATTACACATGAGATCTTTTTCTTTTTTTTTTCTTTCCTTCAATAATGTTTGACCAAAAATGTTGAATGTTGCATGTGAGCTCATTTTCATATGTTTTTGGTTAAATTCATACTTTTGAGGTGGATTCAGTGAGAGAAATATAGTGCATTTTTTGAGATATGAGAGAGTTCATACTGAGAAGGGTGAGGGCGCCCCCATCCTGGATGGACTCTTCTTTTTCTCATTTCTTTTTTTCTTTTTTAAAAAAATTATTTATTGATCTCCTTATCAAATATTGGTTCTGAGTGTGAACCGACTTAATATTTAATAATTTTGATATGACAATTGAACTGCTAATCTGGTTGCAAATGAACTTATTAATTTATTATGTGTACATGTTGATGTCACTATGCACATATAAGGAGTCTCTTAAACTTTCTAACCTAATTCTGTATTCTAGATTTCTAAGTACTCCCCCCTTTATAAAGAAAATTAAAATTATATTAATACTCGCATTTGTTGGGATTTAAGCCTAAAGAACCACAACTTTATCCCTTGAGTTAAGACATATTTATTATATATACATATAGAAAGAAAAAAAAAATTACTCATAGTCTAAGATTCCTAATTGGAATCGTTTCCAAACTTCTATTTGAAGTCATTAAATCAAAATCATTTAAATCATTAATCCTGACATAGGATTTTAATTCGACGGTTTCAAGGAAAAATCCAGAAACAATTCCAATCGGGGATATTCAACCAGAAGTAAACTATATGCATATACACACATATATATTCTTAGCAAGAGTAGATACAGATATTAATACATGAAAGCTTTGGTGTGAGTACGGATACAAGAGTTTAGCCTCTTATGGCAGACCACGTAACCTAACATGCGGACCACATGTGCTGCAGTGCTGGGCCAACACGCTTATTAATATGGTTTTTTAAATTCAGTGGGTGCTGTGAAACTGGCCCCCCACCAATGGGCTTACTCTGACTCCTGACGTTTTATCCAAACTTGATTGATATGGACTAGCTTGCCCACGTGCCACCTAAATTATGAATGGTTAGCCATGTATGCATGCTTATCCATTCGCTTGTATTTTTTTATAGGATGATATTCAGGTAAACACATGTTGATATAACTTATATTAACATTTGTATTAAAAATTATATTTTATATATTAGTGAATTATGGAGTATATTGGGTCAATATATGATGTAACAACGTTCAATACATGATACTGATATAATTTATATCAATAGTTATAATATCAACACATGATGACCTAATTGAAATTATTTTTCTGTAAAGATATACCAAATTTTTACTTAGTATCAAATATTTAAAAGAAATAAACCCAAAAGGTAATCCACTCAACGAAATACTATATAAAATAAAATAAAAGCCTTAAGAATAAGAGGTCCCAAGTTTAGGTCTTTGCTCCCAATCAATGCATAAGAACTTTAGAATCCAATGTAATTGAAGTCGTCAACATCATTTGTTGGAAAGATAGTATAGACGCTAATGCAAGTACAATAATGAAATAATAAGAACGGCAAAATTAAAACTTCCCGATTGAGGCATGTACGAAGCACTGTCCTTAAAAATAGTTCTATCATCTCTTGAAAAATAAAACTGCAAAAGAGAAAGTAGACGATTTGTTCTTTGGTGTCTTTTCATGCACACGTGTGACCTCCCTAAACCTTACCACATGATACCACATATAAGAAGTGAGATACTATATAAGTCTACTAAGAACCTTTCACTTTTCCAATGTGAGATAAGATATTTTCACAATATAGAGAAACTAAGAAAAAAAACTCTTTTAAAAAAACCTTTTGAAATTTGAAATACTTATTTTATATTTAAAATACAACACCATTTTGTCACTATTGCGAAACAATCACAACTACTGTAACTGTGATTTCTCTCTCAAGTCACATGCATTTCTCTCTAATGAAGTTTTGAGAGCTACAATTCTTCAAAAATTAATTAATTAGTATTTCTTTCTAATAAAGAAATATGAATATCGAATATTCGAAGTTAAGTGAAGCGAGAATTGGCGATTCACGTATACCGACCTTTATAGCAACTCATAACCGTTGAAATTCAAAATTTTGTTTTATTTCAACGGGTATGACGATCTCTAGTCGTATATGTCTTTCGTCAACATACGTACGCCTAGACACATCCTTCAAGCATGGCAATTTATGTGAGATTTTTACAATGATTTGGTCGGGATTTGGCTTGACTTTTGTAAAGTTCTCATGCTTCAATATGATTCTAGTTTTTGTGGGAAATCATTTCCATGACTTCATTGCTGACTTAATCATAATGTATTAGGTTGTGTCTGGTATGAAATATCCAATCAATTGGTATCCATAAAAATAAAGTGGGACATGGTTTCTACTCTCTCTCTCTCTCTCTCATGCTACTATAAGTCCATAAATCCCCCTCTCTCTCTCTCTCTCTCTCTCTCTCTCTTATTGTTAAGTTTGGATTCGGTATAGAGTTTTTGCTAAGGGTAATCTCAATCATTCATCTTGAATTTTGATTGCTCAGATTAAAAAATCCAAAGGTATTACTGAAATAATCAAAATGCTCTCATAATATGTTTTGGATCTTTAATTTGAATTATCAAAATCCAAAGTGAACGACTGAGAATACCTCTGAGCTTTTAAAGTTCACATTGAATCCAAAATCCTTATGCTCCTAAGTCCTAACAAATTTATGTTTAAATTTCAAAAATACGGATCATAACCTATGGAGGTGAATGAGTCCTTAAAATTTACCAAACTGAAACTGCCTTACAACTTCCCCCGATATAGTCCTCGTTCTTCTTGAGATGTCTATCTACGAGCTAAATTCATAGTCATCACAACACTCATTGATCAATTTCCTCGAAGCTCATATGCTCGGTGTGAATGTAATAGTATCCATGGTTCATGGCTCTAGTAGGAGCAGTCAGCATTCATAAAGAGCAATCCTAGCAACTAGGTTTAATTAATTCTCTATAGCAAAAATTTGCTTAACAATAATTTTAAAAAAAAATAAAGAAAGAAAGTGTTAAAATTCGTGAACTCAATGTCATTGCAATAGGTTTAAAAAGTCTAATGTGGGATAAGAAGAAATTACAAAAGGAATTCAATTTCAAATAGGAAACCAGTTTTACCAGGGGTCCACCGATTCAATAACCCATTCAACCGGTCAACCTATACATGGGGACCGATGAAACGGTCTAAATTAGGGAGTAAGCATATTTTTTTTTATTTTTTTATTTTTTGGTATTAGAGAAAATGTCAATACTAATATGGACTGATCTACTAATAGCATTTTCCTGAAAAAGATCTAAAATATCTCTCGGAAAATTAAAATCTCAAATATGATTGTCCTTAATTATGTGACCTAAATTAGCTAATAAATCAGCAGCTTTATTTCCTTTTCTATAAACATAATTTATTCTAATTTTCATACAATCATTTAAAATACTATAAATCTTTCAATGGCAACTTTATGACTTACTAATATTATTAATGACAATACTAATATCCCCTTCTAAATAAATTATTTTAATTCATTTTTCTGTATGCAAAAAGAAGACTATTCTGAAGTGTAGTCGTTTCTATTTTAAGCACTGTTGTATCATCATCAAACCAAACAGATAATTACATGATAACAAGCTTACCATAACTATTTCTAATAAGAGAACCGACTACTCCTTTTTTATTTTTAACTAAATCATCAAAGTTCAATTTGAACCATCCTACATCTGGAGGAATTCAACGAATAAATTTTATACCATTCTTCTATTTCTTTTATTGCACCCTATTTATATTTTGTAAAGCTAGTGGATAAGGAGTAAGTTAGAGTATGTTATATAGAGGATTTTACAAGCAACTCAGACGAGTTTAGGTAAACATTGGCAGTAGCTAGCTGGGAGTTATTCTCTACCAAAACTCCACTAGAAAGAGTTGGTTGGTCGAGTGAGCTTGATTTTCATTTAACACGTACCACGTTTTCTCACCTATAACAATGTGCCACTAGGTTTGTTGGGAACTCACCTTCCCTAATTTATGAGATTCGAAGCAATCATCTTGAGATATCTTTACTTTGGCATTGAAACAGTTGAGCCTTCAATTCTCTTAAGACTTGACGAAAGATGGATATGTGGACAATACGAAATGGACTCCACATACATTGAACAAATAAATAAATAAAATATGACATAAGGTGTGTACTATTTTCGAAATACTAAAACCTTGTGAAACATGTTGTCTTCTCGGAAGATAATATTCAGAACACATTCCAAACATGTGTCTTTACATTATATTCTATTTTATTGTGACCATGAGGACAAAAAATCATTTTTCGGATCCTGGAACCAATTAGGCCATAGTATCCTCTTTCACTTGTCAATTTTTATCCTCCTACCTACATTTCCCATTCAATGCAGGGGACCACTTTACTAAATAAATAAATGAAAAAAAACATACACACACAAATTAATTTTTAGTTTAATATGTAACAATCAAAGTCTAATGCATAATTGGGTGCACCGGCTCTAGGGGGCCTTTGGGGGCACGTGCCCCCCTGGTTCAACCAAGTTTCTTTTTTTTTTTTTTTTTTGGAAGAGATATTAGGGGTGGTCACGGGTCGGGTGGGTGCGGGTTGGGGTTCATCCGTCATCTACCCACATCTTGGTGGATGGACCAAATTCGCATCCACTTCCGTCCATACAAGCGGGTAGTTTTGACCCACGTAACACATCGAGTTGTAGGTGGGTTTCGGGTGGGTCTACAAGTTAGGATTTTAGTTGAATCTTGTTGGTTCCCCCCCCCTAATTTGGCCATACCATTTTATATCTTAAAAACACAAACAGGAAAAAAAAACAAAAGGATAAATAATTCAAGACATATATTGATTATAGGGGACTTTGGCCACAAGTCCATAAAGTTGGACTTGTGCAGTCATAAGTTTATCATAAAATCTTATATAGCCAAAGATTCCTCTTAGATATTTTCAGACGATATTACCCCTTCATATTATGTAGCAAAAGGTTTCTCTTAAAAAGTTACATATAATCAATGTAACTGTTTTTTTTAAAAAAAATTTTATACATAATTTTATATTCATCATGAGTCTTTTCCCTAATTTTCCCCCCCCCAAAAAAAAAAATCAATTAAATCTGGGCAAACATCTACTTGTAATTGAAGTATGTATTGAACCCATAAAAAAACAGTTACATGAAAACAATTACTTTTAAGTCAATTGTGACTGAATTTTAGTCACAAAATATTTAAATCTTACAAACTTTTAGTTTCAAACACATCAATTTAACTGATTCAATAGTTACATCTAATAAATTTAATAATTTTGTATGAAAAATTTTACAAAATTGAACCAACATTAAAATAGTTACATGTTTATTTATTTTAAAACTGATACATGTAAATATGTAATCAATGTAACTATTTTTTTTTATACATAATTTTATTTTCATTATGGGTCTTGTTTCGAAAGGCTCGATGAATAGATTTCAAATATATAAATTTTATTAGAAATCGATAAGTATATCGAAAGTTGTATAATTTTAAAATTTGAAAACAAAAAATAACACTTAAGGGTAAACTTGACTTTATGCATTTACCACGGTTGCAAAAGTAAACTTATTTTACTTAAAAGTGGACTTATGGCTGCATGAGTTTGCTACATAGACTTATGCCTCTATAAGTCCTATAAAAATGGACTTTTCGCTAATTTCCCCATGATTTTTTATATTACATACATATATATATATATATAGAAAGAAAGAGAGAAAAAGAGCACAAACAGTAAAATAAAAATTATAAAACATATATTGATTCTTAAAAAAGAAATAAAAATCAAGAATCAGTCAATGATACACAGTCATATGTAACATGTATAATTTAATAAATATGAAAATATGCGGGCAGGTGGGTTTGAATTGGTTTTTTCTTTCAAAATTGCGAACCACCTACGAAACCGCAAAAAAATAAAATCCTAAACCACTACCCACCCACCTCATCGGTTGAATCCACCCAATGCTTTTGGATAAGGTTGAATTGGGCGGTTTTCGCAGGTCGAGCTGATCCGTGAGCACCCCTAAGAGATATTACCATTTGATGATGATCTCTCAACATAATGCCAAAAAGAAGAAGATAGTAGTCATTTTAAAGCATATTTACAGTTAATTTGTAATAAGTTGACAAAAGTATTCTTTTTTTGGTGTTATATTGAAAAATGATTACTAAAAAGTAATGTTTTCAAAAAAATGCTTTGCAGAGCTTTTAGTTCTCAATTCCCACTTCACAAAATCATAGCACAGTACCCCCATTGGAAATAAATCTTGACTCCATCCTTAATTGGATGAGAGGTCTCTTTGGGAATGGGGAGCTGTATGTGCCAGGTGCAAAACATCTATAACCTCCTGATATCCAAAAAAAAGAAAAAAAAATGGGTGAGAGGTCCAATGTCAATCCGATCCCATTCGAATAAAAATCATGTAATTAGGTTAGATTGATTCGGTTCTTGGGTGAATGATGGAAACCCCTAATGCAGTTTAGATTTGCATGTTGTCAAACCCCACACAACCAACTTTTAACTCCATTTTCTAAAACCAATTGACCACTGCACACTCATTTCTCAAAAAGGAGCCCATCAATTGAGGCATAATCACATAACATTCCCTCTATTTTCTTCTTAAAGAAACACTTGGGAAGTGTAGTCATCCATTAATCATGCTATTCAAAGTCAAAAATTCATCAAAAGTAACCTGTTTCCACCTACTTTCATTTTGCCTTTTTTATTATTACTAGTGAGATCCTTTCAACCAAGTGTATTGGTTTCATTTGGTTGTATTGGTTTCATGCATGTGCCTTCATGGCAAAAGACAAACCATAATGTTTTTGTTTTTATTTTTATTTTTGCTTTTTATAATTCGAATTTACACAAAAAAAAAAAAAAAAAAAAAATGTATAATTGAAGCAGCAAGAAGATTAGTAAAAATATAAATTCCTCGTCTAAATGCCTTGTCGTGGGAACAACCGAAGACAATGATTAGCTGTGATAACGACAGGATTAATAAACAAATTTCTTTTTCCAGTCACACATGTAAAATTAGCTGGAGGCCTAAAACTCAGCCAAACTTTCCCGTATAAAAGGTGGATCTCTTGTCACTTTCATTCAATCATTCACTTCCTCTTTTTTAAAAGATAGGAATAGTACTTAAAACAGGCAAGAAAGATACGGATCAGATCATGTATGTATGATAATTACCATAAGTAACAGGCTATTTTAATTTTAATTTTTTAAGATTTTAGAAAAATGTAGAACATTCTTATAAAAATTGGTCACATGGGTTTATTAGAAAATATCATTTTAAACAACTTTGCAGAAGAAAGTTTTTTCAAATTCTTTTGTTTAAATAAATTTTTTGGTAAAAAATGAAATAGAAATGATAAATGATTAAAAAGCCTATTCAAACAAAAAAATTTGGAAAAACTTTTTCTTACAAAATTGTTTAAAATTAAATGATGTTTTTTTCATGGATTACACGACCCATTTTCATTTAAATATTTTATATTTTTTTTGTAAAATCTTGATAAATTAAAATTAGTGGAGTCTTACTAGCAAAGCCTCAGTCTCAAATGCCAATTCTTTTGCCCTATACATTTAAAGTTTAATTTTCTTTTTCTTCCACTAATAAATTAGGGTAGTGCTATTTGGGTATTTTACATGAACGAAAACCAATAGCCAAAAGATTAAAACAAGAGCTAATCGTAAGCATAGGACCCCCTTTATTAAAGAAGAGCTCATATCGGGGCACCCTTTACATAGATTTTTTAATGGTATATATAAAAGTATATATAAAGTTAGGATCAAAGGACAATGATTATACGTAAATTTTGACATAATTCTTAAGTTACAGTATTCATAAATTCAACAGTATTAAAAAGAGTTGATATGGTCAAATTCTACATAGGCACTTATTATCTAACAAATCAACTAATGCCAAAAATTGTGTATACAAGTTGGATCACAAATGTGTATATATATAGACTAGAATAATAGTTTAATAGTAACCAAAGAGACACCACTATTCTATTTATGGCAAGAATGGGCCCAACAATGCAATCAAAAGTTCTAAATCCATGGGACTTGCCCCATCTATTTATAATTGGTTATTAACTTATTATTATAATTAAACTAATGGTTGCAGAAAAGTTTGGTCATCAACCACTTTGGGCGTATGCATAGCCGAGCCAAGACTTAAATTTAACTTCATCTGTTAAAACAGAGTTTGAGCTGACCATTTTGGGTGGGCTTCTTTATGTTGCATTAGTTACAAACGCATTTCTACGCAGCCAAGAAAAACAAAAAAAGGAATCCAATTAATGCATTTCTTAAAGGTTAGTTGTTGAGTTTTCTATATTTTATTTACTTTTTCCTAGTCTTCTTGTTCTGTATCTCTTTGGGTACCTCGACATGTATGGACATATATACAAGTTGTCATGTCAAATAAAGATTAAGCCCATGTCTGCAGCTATATTATTGTAAGGGAGATGTTGAGCTGGTCATCCATGAGCCAATCCCGATAATCACAGCTATACTTAGCATTCCTCTTATTTTAATGGGCGGACTATAATCGATGATGAGTTCGACTCATCCCCTCTTATTGTTATGAGTTCTACAATTTTTTTCAGGTTTTATTGAGTAATTTAATACGTAAACATTCTCATCATATTTATCACATATTCCCACTAAGTTTGGTCCACTTCAATATATAAACTTTATGAAACATTTCAATCAAATACTACTAAACTTTAATTAGTGTGTAATAATTAATTATTATTATTATTTTATTTTGGCAAAACGAGGGATATCTCAAGCTATTGGGCCTAAAGACTAGTCCCCCCATGATGCATAAATTATCTACAAAGCTTATACATCCAGTAGTGAAGAAGCAAAGACTTGAACTCGAGACCTTCGGTTTCTGAACTGAGATCTTTTGCCATCTACGCTACCACTCTCGTGGGTGGGTATAATGTGTGTAATTAAAGTATGCAACAATTTATAATAATGTACTTTACTCGATGTGTGTGATTAAAGAATGTAACACTTATATATATAATAATGTAAGTAAGACCCTTGTGGAGTTCTCTATTCAACAGCACATCATGTGTCCTTGGATCTTATTAATACTCCTACAAAAAATAAAAAATAAAAAAGGAAAAAAAGAGCTTGTTAATATACCAATGAAAGCGCCCACTTCATAAGTTTTCTCTTACTATAATTGTACTAATTATATGGCAGGTTACCTTAGGCTCATAATTCTATGGGAAGCTAGCTATTAGCTGATATTTTTAACTTTGCATGAGGCCTTTTTTCTTTCTTTCTCCTCTTCGTAAAATTGGAATAATCTGTTGGCGACATATACCAAAAAAGCTCACAAGCTACTAAGCTAGCAAATCACTCGTTGCTTTAATGGCCATGATTCTTATTTTAATTAAAAGAGTTCCATGTAATGGCATTATGAGACAAGGCCAATAATGAAACCACATGATCCTGTCCTTGCCAATTGGTCCACAAACTCTCATGCCAAATGAAGATATGATGGCCAACTCCATTCCAAAGTGGGGATTCCAGGACCTACCTATAAAAAGCTTAGTACTATGATCCACTCAACCAAAAAAGAAAAAGAAAAAGAGGCTCTGAAGAAAAAATCATTAGAGAAACTTTTTAAAGGTTTTGTGTCTCTCTCATATATCCAACTTTAACTAATGGTACAAAAGATGGAGATTTAATGTAAGGGGGCTTATCTCAAATCTTAATATATATATATATATATATCAACTTTACCTAATACACCCAAAAAAGGGGTATGTAGCCAATGGGGATAACTTGTCATGGTTCATGGTAGGATGAAAGGAGCAAAAAAAGGAATGAGAGTGCGAATTCCACGTTCTGATTGTGACCCAAAGACATGAACGTGCGCGCGGTGTCTGCTGGCTCCTTCTACCCTACCAAAGTTAATTCTAACCAAAAAAGGGAGAATTTTTAAGAATGGTAAAGGGAGTTAGTAGAAAACTCTTAGGTTCTAAACTATTTATTTAAGGAGAAATTGTACTTTAAAATCTAAAGTTTGGGTTAAGTTTCACTTTAAAGTTCAAAATTTAAATTGTGTTAATTTAGTATACGAATTATTAGTTAAGTTGTAATTTGGGGTCTGTCGTCAAAATTTTATATATTATCCTTATTTTGTCATTTTTTATGAGTTTGAAAACCTTATTTTACCCTTATCAATATTTAATAAAATTTTATATTTTGACCAGATTTAAATTACTCTGTCGTCAGATATATGGTTTTATAAATGGAAAATATAAAGATTTATTATATGTTGATATAGGGAGAAAGAAGATAAGAGTGATTTAGATCTGGTCAAAATATAAAGGTTTATTAGATATTGATAATGGTAAGATAAGGTTTTTAAATCCCAAAAAAAGGCAAAGTAGGGATAATACAGAAAATTCTGACAATAAACTTCCAAATTACAACTCAATTAATAATTCATGTACTGAATTAATGCAATTTAAACTTTGAACTTTAAAGTGAAACTTGAACCTAAACTTTGAACTTTAAAATGCAATTTACCTTTTATTTAAGTGCCTCATTTTTCATTTTGTAATTTGTATAACCTTTCATCGAAATTTGGTGATTACGTTTTTTGAAAATGTTAGCTTCATTGAAACTCAATAAATTGTTTATTAGTAAACGCCCATTATACCCTCCTTGCACTTAAATTTTTTGTTTTCAAGACTCATAGATTGTGTCTAATGTATGTGCAACTTTTAATGGGTATCTAAACTCTTCTTATTGATAAACTGATTTCAATAAACTGGCATTATTGTACATGTATACCCCTCCTATTTTGACAATCAATGTGAGTCGAATATCATTTTAATTTAAAAATGAACATGGAGCTGTCACCCTAACTCATTATTTCACATAGTAGCTTACCTGAAATTGTCATGTTAACACAACACCTATTCTTTTAAAGATCAAGCCATCTCACTTGTTGCATAAAACAAAAATTAGAAAAATAGTTAGAAGGATTAATTTTTTTTTTCATGAAATTATTTGCAGTTTGACACAATGGCATTGATCTTAGGAAATGAATTTTTGCTTAATACGAGGGAGTATTTGATGTATATACTCAAACACCAATCACAAGAGCTTGTATTTGTCACTTACTCTTTGTAGTTAACAAAAAGTTCAGCACGATGCCGAGCTGGTCTCGACTGTCCATCTCAATTTTAGACGATTAAATTAAAAGATGAAAAAGTTACTCCTATAAGAGTATTTTGGTAATTTTTTTATCTTTCAATCTCAATCATCCAAAACCCAGATAGATGGTCGAGATCAACTTGACACCGTACGGGGCATTTTAAGCTCAGCACTGAATCCGCTTCCCATATCAAGTACCTAAACAGTTTTATATATATTTAGAAATTTTATAAAAAGGTGACCACTTATATTTATTATAATAATAATCATAATCATAATAATTCACGAGAAGACATTCTAATTTTTATTTAGTTATTTATTATTATTATTATAAGCAAACGAAAAGACATTCTAACTCATGCAGGTTACAGGGGTAGTAATCCGAGCCGAGTAAACAGTTTTGAGCCAAACGAGTGAAGCCAGCCAATTAAAGTAAACCGGTGCAGTGTGAACTTTATCATAATTCAAAGTCACCACGCGTTGCACGGATCCGTAATATTTTACGCCAAATGGGCTGTAAATAAGTTTACACTTTTGCCCCTACCCCAAATCCTAAACCTCTACGTATAAAATACCCTTACAGAATCAAAATGTACAGCATACATAAATACAGAGAAAGAGGATGGGGAAAGTCTTTTGTTTGCTATTAGTTTGGGAATATATCACCAAAAGGTAATTTTCCCAAGAGGATATCCCTAACGTCCATCACAAGCATATCCAATCCCTGGCCACCACGTGAGCACGTGAAAGTTTCCTTGGGCTGGAGACCGTAGAAGAAAGAAGAGGTGGATACTTCTCCAAGTGGGTACCCACCACCGTCGTCGGTTGTACCTACCGACCAGAGGAGCTAGGATACCACACTGCTGCCAAGTGCCAACTCAACAAGAAGGGGCTCCCAATGCCTCCCAAGGTCCCTTCATTTTGAATAAAAGTGTTCTTTACCCCATGCTGTGGGGGTGGCTGATTAGAAATTATGTCCTTGCTATGACCAAATATTGTGACACACAAGTGCAACAATGGGTGTGGGATTTTTGAGTTTGTAAATCGGTTTCTGTCATTTATTAATGAATATGACACATGTGATGTGTGTGTACGTTCGTGATAATAATTGTAATAATTGTGAGAAAGCAAACTGTGGAAGGCGTTAGATGAGACGACACGTGTAGCACGTTTTGATGGTAGTTCTAATGGCAAGGTCATAGTGATAATGTTGTGTTGGGATACTAATAGAGATTGACAAGCATGGTTAAGTTTGACATTTTAGCCTAGACTTGTGTGAACAAGAGACAATAGAAGTATATGGTTAATGATTAGTAGGATGAGGGACCTTGTCCCATATGGGTAGGCAAGAGTATGTGTTAGAAGTGGTATATAAATAGGGTTATGAGCTGTTAAAAGTCGTCTAAGCTTTTGAGGTGTAATGTGTTTGTTATAAGTCTTACGTGTTATGTCACGGTCCTGTGACCTTACTCCGGCCTTCACCATCTTACCTAGTAAGAAAGAAACCCTATGTCAAACCGACCGAGTGACTTCACAATCCTATGTTTTGGGTTGATTATGAACTGTGTTTAGTGTAGCCCAAAGCCCACCCACCCTACATGAAGTGTGTGTATGATACATATTTGACATTTTTTTTCTAGGGATGTCGGTGGGTGGGTGAGACCTAAGTAGAATGTTGTTTAAACATTTTTTCTAATTTTATATCTTCTATATAGTGTATGCAAAAACAACATGAAGTGAAAATGTAGTATGATTGGTTATATATATGAACAACACAGTAAGGTTGTTTGTTTTTTTGGCTTTTTGTTTTTGTTTTGTTTTTTTTTTTTTTTTTCAACTTATGGTTTGATGGGAACTAAGGGTGTGCAAGTGGATTTAGGTAGACTCAAGGACCATACCAGTCCGATCAATTCGGTCTAGTTCTAATCCAATTCAAACAATAACCAATCTGGTTCAGTTTAAAACTTGTAAGAATTGATCAATTTGGTCTAACCTTGGTTTAGGGGGTTTTAGAACTGGGCCAGACCGAATTCCTGAATTCCAACCGATTATATATATAGCTTTGATCATGTGCGGGATATCCCAGATATCTCGTACGATCATAGTTGTCCGTGAGCGACACGCATGCTCGCATGAATGCACACATGTCATCCACGAACGGCCGTGATCGAATGGGATAGTCCGAGATTCCTGGACATGATCAGCCCTATATATATATACACACACATAATTTTAATTAGGTCAACACGTGTTGACATTAGTTATATCAACACCATGCATTAGGGTTATATATATATAGGGCTAATCATGTGTAGGATATTTCAGATTATCCCGTTCGATCACGATCATCCGTGGATGACACGTACGTATTCACACGCCTGCGTATATCACTTACAGACGGTTGTGATCGAACGAGGTATTTAGGATATCCCACATATGATCAAAGCTATATATATATATATGGGGAGGGATCCATTTACACGCAGTGTAAAATTTTTTACTCTTACATCTCTTAATATCTTTTTATAGGAATAATATTTCGTTAATCTAACCGTTAGATTAGGTTCTCTATTAATGCACGTCATGCATACCAAATTTCAAGTAAATTGGATAGTAGGAGCTGTATCATTCATAAAGTGCCCCAAATTGTAGTTTTCTTTATATAAAAAAATGTGAGTTTACAGATCAAACACTTCCCGATATTGGATTTGCTTGAAATTCAGCACACATGATGTGCATGAATAGAGAACCTAATCCAACGGTTGGATTGGCGAAATGTTATTCTCACAAAAAGATATTAAAGGGTGTAAAAGTAAAAAGTTTTACACGTGTAAACGGATCCCTCCCTATATATATATATATATATATATGTTAATATTACATATAATATAAATCAAAACTGAGAAAATTATCTATAAAAAAAAGAAGTCAAAACCGAGAACCAAATCGGAATAGAATTGGTTTTTCTTGATTTAGATTTGATCCAATCCAAGACCATTTCTAGTCTGATTTCGGTTTTGTTTTTAAAGGACTGAATTAATTCAATCTGGGCCAAATTTCCCTCTGGCCCGAACCCGTTTGGACTGAATTGCACTCCAAATAGGAACTAGAGAATTAAGGTATAATAGATGAATTTTGTTGTGTTGATGTATGCTCAGTAAACTATAACATGCTTGTTGCAGAATGTACTGCCCACCTAAATGGTATAGTTGCGACTATTTATAAAGGCATCAAGCGTCTTCAGATTGAAAGTGATTCTTAATTGTTAATTAATGCTGTTTGTGGATCTATTCAATATCACTGGAGTATTTTGAATCTTATTCAAGATATTTGGCGTCTACTTGGTTGTTTTGATCAGGTCGCTACTAGGCATGTGTTGCAAGCTAATCGAGTAGTTGATTGTGTAGCAAATATGGGGTATTATTATAATGATGTAAATATTTAGGAAAATAGGTTTCCTAGAAGGCTTTGAAATGTGATCTAAGAAAATTTTAGGAATGTTGCTATGCCACGATGTAAAACGTTATTCTATTTATTGTTAGGAGGCCACTATTGGCACCCAAAAACTTGTTTTTCATTCTCTACTTATTTTATACTTAAAGATTTTATGAAAAACGTATAAGGTTTTCATAAAAACTTATTGCGCTGTTATTACAGACCATTATTTTGAACAACTTTTTTGAAGAAAGTTTTTCTAAAATCTATCGTTTAAGTAAACTTTTTGATCATTTATGAAGTGCAGACTACAAATGGCAAAAAATTCTACTTAAACGATAGATTTTGGAAAAACTTTCTTATAAAAAGTTGTTCAAAATGATGTTTTCTAATAGATTATGTGTTTATGAAAATCTTCTATATTTTTCATAAAACCTTAAAATGTAAAATAAGTGGGGGATGAAAAGTAAGTCTTGGGTACCATTAGAGTCCCCTTTATTGTTAATATTATTTTAGTTTTTCAAAAAAAAAAAAAAAAAAACTATGACATGAATGTTTGTTTACTTAATTCAGGCTGGCCCAAACTCAACCCAAAAACTCTCATACCCTAGAACAGGTTGGAGGCTGTCAGGCTGAGCCAAGGAACATGAGATAAGGATAGGTTGAGCCGTCGGGCCCAAAACTCATTTTCAGAAAAGGCTAATTTGGGCTAGGGTACATGAGGTGAGAATGGGGCCTGTCGAGCTAGAGAAAAGTGATTCCTCTCCTTGTTGAGCTTGGAATGACCTTTGTCTGGCTCAGCCCAACTAGATCTTCATGGTCTCATTGCACCATCCTCTTTCTCTGTGAATGGTGTGTTGAGGACTTGAGGTTGTGACCGCCTGAAGCTAGGCGCTTTTGTTAGAGAAGAAGGGGGATGGGGGTACTTCCTTTGGTTCTGCAGGTGGCAGTTGTTTATAATAGAAAAAAACGAAAATAAATTCGAGTATATAGATATATGGTATCACTGGGGGAAAAACGTAACTCAACTTGACAACTTTACGTGTGTCGATGGTATGATAGCCTAGTAACATTTTTCTCACTCGTTTAGTGAGCAATATCGGGTTCATGTTTATGGAAAAACGTTAATACCCATTTGTTTATAATGGGGATTAGGGGTATGAGTAAATTCTATCAATTGCCAATATAAATAAAATAAAAAATAAAAAAACCTCAGCAACTCCACGTCATTATTTTATATAAATTAAGTTTGGAACTATTTAAAAATTCTTGATATGGCAAATAATTTTTGTACCAATTGGGAAAATAAAAATCTAACATCACAAATTGTCATTGGTCTTAGCAATGATAGCCAGATCTTAACCACTTAAATGATCTATACAGTTAACAGGGAAACAAAAGTTTTTCTCGTTAAACAACATTTAATAATGATATAGTTATAAATTATGGTGGAGGAGCCTAGAGAGCAAGTTAGTTGGTCCTCTAATTGAATTAAGAGTTAACTATAAAATTATATTATAGAAATCCCCATTATTGACCCAAGTAGCCCAAGTAGAGGAATAGGATATAAGGCTACTTGTATAAATTTTCTAGCCTCTTCTTTTTTCTTTTTTCTTTTTTCATATGCTCCCACAAGGTTTGGTTACATTCTCTTTCTCTTCGGAATACAAGTGAAGGATATTTTCATATTCTCTCTATTTCTATTCTATTATCTTTCTTTTTTTTTTTTTTTGGAATGTTTTAAAATTATTGTCCTATTCAAAAAGTTAATGACTATTTGCAATTAATTTTCTAAAATACCGTTACTTAAGAGTTTTTTTTATTTACCTTTTTCTAATGTTTTGTACATTTAAATATTAATAATATGAAAGCATTTAAAATAATTTTCTAAAAAAACTATCTTCTTTCGAATGTGACAATCAATTAGAAACGAAATGATTATTTAAAGCTTCTCATATATGGCCAATTCTATTGTACCCTTGGAAAAAATTGGGTACTATACTCATAAGGTCATTTGAAATGGTAAGTTGATCACTTCAAATGATAAATGGTGACTAAATGGTAAGTGGGTCAAATGGTAAATGGGTATGGTATCCTAAAAATCTTGTGGACACCATAAAATTACCCCTTATATATTCTTCTTTTATGTTTGACCTTTTTGCCTTACAGTGAGAGGCATGAATGCATGATATCTAATTTCTCTTATACAATATCATGATTATGATTAATTCAAGAGACTATATGGTTTAAAAATCTTTTTTTTTTTTTTTTTTGAATTATGTTGCTTATGCTTGTGCCAATCCTAGAGTTTTTGTCTACTTGGTAGGATAAAATTTTAATTTGTTAAAACACTTTTTGTGTGTTTATTTTTTTTATTTTTTATTTTGGTAAAATATTTGTTAAAACGCTTTTGTTATAAATTAAAGTTACAAATACTGTGTTTTTCAATTAAAAAATAATAAAAGTAAAATCATACCATTAACACATATATAGCACCTAACAAAGACGACCAATCTTTGTAGAGAATAGAGGGGATCTTTTCCCCCGCCCGGCCGGGTGGGGGGGAGGAATGCAGGGCCACACAAAAACGTGAACTCGCACAAAAACGTTTGTTCACTTGTTCTTTTGTCAAGGTTTTATTGTTACCAACGCAATATTAATAAGTAGCCCACTTTACGAATTATTTGCCACTTTCCCAATCATTGGTACTCTTTGTGAGAGAAACTTGTATACGACTGTGATATTTGATTGTGTCACAGGCCAATGGGAGGAGAATAAAATGGGATTATGGGATCAAAAAATACTAGACAATCCTATTTTTCTTCGTCTTCATTGATTTGTGACACCATATCAACTGTCACAGTTGCATATAAATTTCTCTTCCTTATATGTGTGGATGAGCTCGTAGACCCATCTTTAGCCAAAAAGGTCCCGGCAATCTTGAGGTACGGTTACATCGGAGTGGCTTGCATCAACTCCATATTTAATGAAATTCAATGCAACCTCACCACCCAACCCCAGGATAATTTTCTTTGTACCTTTCTTTCCAAGCAAGTAGCAAACCTTGCCTAGCTCCAAAGAGCTCAGCGACATTGACAAGACGATTGTTGTTAAAAACGCAAGCAATCCATTTTCCGGTGAGTGGATTCGGTGCTGAGTTTAATCCATGTCTTTGGATAAGGATTTTGATGGTTCAAAATTAAAGATAAAAAAATTGTTATTAAAATAACCAAAATGATCTCTAATATATAATTTTTTGATATTTTCATTCTAACCGTTCAAATCCTCGAAGTCAATAAGCCTAGCACGGTTCTGAGTATTTGAACTCAGCAACGAATCGTTACACCATTTTTCGTCCTTCCTCCAAAATGCCCGTTACTTGCTCTTCTAGTTCAGAGCTACCGTTGGAATTAATTTAGACCCAAAAAAAAAGAAAAAAAAAAAAGAGACCAATTGCAAATTGATTTCTATTAACCACTCGATTGGGGGGTGGTAAAAATAAAATCTAGCAATTGGTACCCACAGATTGTGGGTCTTGTCATGACCTTATGGTGGCAGCATACGCATAAGCCAGACCGCTTACATCTTATTGGTAATGAATATTTCTTGGGATATCCCATTGGGGAGAAGTTACAAACCATTCCAGCCGACGGAACGTACAACATCATGACACCAACCCCACGCCCCAGAAGTCAGATGAGCAACAGTACTCAACCTCAAATAAACTTATTCCTGTCAGTCTCTTATTTGCTTAAATACCAAAAAAAGCCAACATAGTTTTTCTTCTTTGATTTTAATCTGACTAGGTGCGGCTCATATTTATTTCACATGAAAGACTTTTGGATAGGAGACATATGAAACAATGATAAAAGACACACACATATGTTCTCTTCAAAAATCATCGTTGTGACTCCTTGTAATATTGTATCTATTATTTTCTGTATTGGTATGAAACGTCTTATATGAGTTATTAGAAGTTTCATTTGAACTTAAACTTCAGTAAATCTCTAATTGTTAATAAAAAAGTACTAAAACTAACCCACATGATAGGCAAGTGTATAATATCTTATAATTAATTATGACTAATATAAACCATCATCATGCAACTTGATTTTGTATTTATGTTATCTTATTATTTTTGCCAAACAAGGTATCACAGATGACTCCTGTTAAGATTAATCTTAGATTAATTCTACGTGACGCACAATGCACCTGCAAGCTTTTGCATCCGTAATTAAGGGGATGAAGATTAGAACTTAGCACTTTCAATTCATAAGTAGTAGTATATCTTTTACCATTTGCATGACCCTTGCAGGATGTAACTTCTTTAAATTGGACAACAAAAATAGAAATATATTGTACGAAACTAACTCAAAAGCCTAAACTTTTAGATCGAGACCCAAACAAGTATATCAAATCAAATCCAATCTATTAGTTAATTGGGTATGTGGGGTGAGGAATTTCCTAACACCCCCTGTTAGAGATATTGGCCAATATATTAATGTAGGTCTCATGTGTAATTTGAGATGGGTCTATATTGGAATTTATTAATTTTCATATGAAGAATTAAAATGAATATTTAATTAGTCAAAATCATTCATTGTTGAATGAGAAATTGTTCTCTAAAGTCACCTTGAAGAGTTGGTTGAAAAATAGTAATAAAGCTTGTTTCACATTGGAAAACTATGAATTCCTTAATGAGTTCATATACACATACATTGGGTTTAGGGTTGAGCCCAAGGGGCACCCAAGTTTTATAAAGGAGGGAAGATCTAGCCAACATTAGGCTTGGACCCAAAAACACCCACCCGCATCGGGACAAGTGAGGTGGGGTAAAAAAAGACCGACTTATATGTGTTATTTTTTAAGCAAAATTTAATTTTGCTAATTTAAATTATTACATTAAGTGCTGTGTCTTTCTATTATTCCAAAACAGTCATGTCCATAAGACACACCTGATCAATGTATCTTTTGACTGTTCTGGAGAATTATTTTTCAATCTATATAAACTTGCATTTCACACATAATTAAAGACTAATCAAGAGATAATTTTCGCATCATTTTGAGTCATCATTAGAGAGAGAGTAAAATGCAACGGTTCGTTAGACGCATAGATTGCAGTATGTCTTCTGCGTGTGTAGATCATTGTATGAATTTGTATCCTGGGAAGTAGACGTCCAAGTGACTTAAAGCACCAAGTAAGGGCGAAATTTATCTTAAGGATATAGCGTCAAATGTACCAGTCTTGATCATCCAGTTTCTGTTTCAATTACCTTCTAGGTAGTGTAAGTTTGTAAATTTTCCAGATTTAATTTTGGTTCAATTATGCTTTTGTTTACTTATTGTTTTTTTGAACAGAATCATATAAGTATCACATATTTTCTTACACCCCCCACGTGTAGGCACAGACAAAATAAGATAGGATTGTCATGCGGAGACGTGGACAACAAAGATGGGTTTACTAATAAATGGGGTCACAAAAACTAACCCAAAAGCCTAAGTTTTTAGGCAAAGGTCCAAATAGGTGTATCAAGCAAAATCAAACCCATTATTTGGATAATGTGGATGTGAAACTTCCCAACGAACACAAATGATCATGAATTAAAATACTTATAAAGTTACTTAAAGAAAAGACCACAAATAAGTAAAATACTTTGTTCTTCAAAATTCGTTGATCTGTGGTCCCCCTCGAATAAAAAACCCATCTCCATTCCCTCTGTTTTGTTAAAGAGGTGAAAAATGAAAAGAATTCAAGCATCTAGGAACCAAAAGGAAAAAAATTGTGAGAATTTAATTATTTTAAATAATTATGAAATTTAATTATTTTATCAAAATGTTTTCTGTATAAAACTAAAATATTATTTATAGATATCATAATCGTCTGAGCTAATTAACCTAACTAATTGATCTAGTTTGATTAATGTTGTCGTTTATGATTAAATATTAATGCTTGAATTGAAACTTAAAGAGTGAAATGAATGGAAAGTATAGGAGGTAAAATGATCGAGGAGGCTTTGTTTTAAAGCTCATTCTTATTTTGAGATGTTTAAAAAGAGAGGAAGCAAATTTTTGAATTAATCCTGATCCTACTAAATTGTGAGAATTTATTGACTAATGATTAAAAGCCACTTGGAATTTGTTTATAACTATACAATAGTGATGTAGTCTTGATTCCCACAGTGGTCAGGAGAAATTTATGGTTGATGTCAGATTATTATTTTGGTATTTTATATTTTGGGAAAAATTATTTTGATTTATGACTATAATAGTTCTTTATACATAGTTTTAACATCTCTCTCTCTCTCTCTCTCTCTCTCTCTCTCTCTATATATATATATATATATATATTTGCTATTTGATTTTTTATTTATTTAAATTTTCCTCCATTGAAAATATGGTTATACCATTGTTCTGTAGGATTTAGTTAAAAAGATTTTTTTATTAATAGTGAATACAACTATATAAAAATTATATGTCACCCACAAGTAAATTTGGGATTCTCACATAGTACAGTTGCTAGAAAAACTCCATTAATATATGAATTGCTTATATTTTGGTATTTGGTATTTTATTTTTAAGTTAAAAGTTAGTTAGATATTACTTATATTGTGTTACATTTTTTGAACATTTTTTTTTCTAGGTGTGTGTATGAATTCATTTAGACGCTTAATTTTAGGCATTTAATTAAATATATTGCAAATCATTTAGCTATTCTAAATTTCATAAATGAATAACAAAATTTTCATAATTATTTCTACCAATGTATGGTAAAGATGCATTTGTAAAATCTTTATTCAACAATATAGGGATTATATACATTTCCAAATATTAAGAGTTTAAAATGTTTTGAAAATAAACTAAAAGGATGCAAAGTATTTTGAGCTGAGGGGGTGACACTATTATTTTCCCCTTACAAATAGAGATGTATAAAAAAAGAGAATCATACAAAATTTAATTATATCGTTTAAGAAACCAGGCTTGTAAGAAATTTCTAGTTTTTTTTGACCTTCTTGAAAATAATTTTTGTGTCTCCAATTTTGTGAACTTCATAATTATCATATAATTGATTATTTTTTTTCTCCCTTAGGGTAAATCAGTTTGGCAACCATGGAAGGGATGATATGAACTCAAATCCTATTTGATGTTAAAAAATAGAAAGAAATTAAGCTAAAAAAGATAGGAGTTTATGATTTTTATGCAAATTTAATTTATTGTTTTGGAGGGCAGAAAATTGAAGGATTAGGAAAAAATATGATAGAAGTTTTTTAATACACATTAAACGAACATAGATTATATTAGAAGTTTTTTTTATAATTATTATGATTATGTGAATATATGAAACTATGTCTAGTTAATTATTTTTAAAATTTTCAGAATATCTTGATTTTTCTTCGGCATTCATAGCCTACATGGGATGGTTATTTAATTCAATCATAAGTTTTACAAACTTAGCCAAAAAAAAAAAAAAAAAAAAAAAGGAAACTATGATTTTCATATAATAGGAGTCAAAGATAAAGTAATAGAAACATTTGTCAAAACTTGTAGGACCTAGATCCTAATGAGGAACAATAATAATAATAAATAATATGTAATAATAATGGTAATATAGAAATATAAATTGTAGAGAGTTAATTGTATTTCGGCACCTCGATCATCTCACAAATTAAATGGAATTAATGTAATAACAAAAATTAATGCTACATTGGAAGGGCAATGACAATTATAAACTAATAAATAGGAGTATTGTTAAATACGGAGTATGTCTAAATTTAAAATTGAATTACTCCATCGTATGATTCACAATTCCTTTTATAATTTAAAATAAAATAAACTATTTTCTTATTAACTTCTACTTTATCATTGTTACGAAGAAAAGAAGTAGGTGAGTATTTTTGATATTTAAGATTTATTTTTATAAAATTTAGGGCTTATTTTTAATATTTAAACTTAGTAAGGGAATGTATAATCCACGTCAATGCTGAATGAATCTAATAAATTATCCAGGGCAGATTCCAAATTTATCAAATGTGGATTTTTATTTATCTATTTTTTCCTCAAAGAAACGGGAGGAGTTGTGTCAACGGACGCCAAACAGAATTCAAATGCAGCGGAATCTTAAGAGAGAGAAAGTAGAGAGAGAGAGAGAGAGCTCTTCTTCGTCTCTTCAATAATTTGCTGCTCTTGGTTTTTTACACTTTCCTCCCCTCCAATCATGTCCTCCGTGTTCTCTCTCTCTCTCTCTAGATTTTTTCTCACTTTCTCTTTCTAGTTTCCCGGCGGGAGAGAAGGAAGTAGAGGAGTAGAAGAAACAAAAATCTCTGCTTCTACGAAACACTCTCTCTCTCTCTCTCTTGTGTCGATCAAATTCTCTCTCACCTAATTCAGTTTACTTTCAACTAGATTCTGGGCGTCATCTTGTCTTCCTGGTCATATCCTCTTTCTCTACGGGCGATCTTTGCATGTTCTCTTCACGAGGTATTCTCTCTCTCTGTCTCTGTTTCTCTCTCTCTCGCCCTCCTCTTCTTTCTCTCTCTAGGAGTTAATTCAAATTCCATAGCTTTCAGTTTTTGGTTTCTCTGTTTGATCTTGGTTTTTGTATGTGATGAGTCGATGTTGCATGTAAAATTGAGCTTATCAGTGCAATTATTTATATGGGTTTTGAGAAATATGGATTGTGCTGTTGAATATATGTGGCAATTTTGAGTTTGGAACTGTATTGACTAGAGAAGAAGTGAATTCATGAGCTGCTGAGTTGTTTTATTGTCACTTTCCTTTAAATTCGTTTGATTTTGCTTGAAATTGTAAATGGGGTTTTATTTTGAATTCGTTTGATTTTGCTTGAAATCTTATGTTGGTTTTTCTTTTTGAATTCGTTCGATAATTCCTGAAGTCTCGTATGTATTTTTGTATGCATTAATCTAGGCTAATTTCATTGATGGGTCGTTTAGTCTCACAAGTGCCATAAACCCATCAATTGACTTGAAATGTGTGTGTGAGGGTTTTCATGTCTTGTGAGTTTTGGCATTAGATTCTAGTTGTAATTATCAGTTGACTTAGGTTGCGTTTGGTTGCACTGAGTTGGAGGCCCCCATTGCACGTCAACATTTTCGTTCCTGGATATGGAATTGATTCTAAATTCCATGTACCCGAAATCCATGAAAGCAATCCTGCAGTAGAAGCAAGATTTTTAAATGCAACAATTTGGAAGCCCAAATAATTTTGCGGAATCAAATGCACTCCTTACCTGTTATGTGGCAGTTTTGATGTCCGTGCATTGTTAGTATCAAATGGTAAAGTCTGTCGGAGGCTGTATATATTTAAGTCTTCTCTTAAGGTCGAACAACTTCTTTGCTTTCTTTCTTCGGGAAGTAGTGGTGAAAAATGTACCTCTGCACAATTATGGAGGTAGGATTGATGAACTTACTTGATCTCATCTCTTCCAATTTGCTTAGTGCCACTTTTTTTGGATGATGTTCAAGTTCTGCTGACTATTGATACTGGAATCATTTAATGGCTAACAGTCCAGTTAGGAAAATACTATAAAATCTCAATCAGAAAAGACTTCATGTTTGAGAGAGACACTCAAATCAATAAGAATATTATTGTTGAACTTCATTCATTGTTGGTTTTCAGATTTTTATTTAGTTTTTAAAGGTTCAGTCACCTAAGTATTTTTATATAAAAATTAGAGTATGCAAAGTAAATGCTGAATCGTTTATCGAATTATTCTGTAGAATTTCCATTTATTTATAAATTTAAGTTCTTTCCCTTCAGTCCTTTTTTACCCACTTTTGCACAGACTGATTTCAGCTTCCCCCTCCCACTCCTCATCCTCCCATCTCAGTTTTCGATTGTTAGAGTTTGTAATTTGTAAACTCTCCTTGGCATTACCACTGTTTTGAGCTTGCCATCATCTTTAATTTGAGCAAAGCCATGATTCTTCTCTCACTATCACGACCTTGCTATCATAATTTTGGTGTGTTTCCATGGCCACGTGATCTGCACCTTGTTTGACCCAGAGTTACCAGATTACACAACTACCTTAGTGATCCCCATTTTGGAGTGCACATTTTCAAATATTGTACAGATTTGTTCAAAATGCCAAATTTTCCATTTTGAAAGAGTTTGTCATCATGTTTCCCTTCTTTATTTTTTGGAGGGCAAAGTATGAAGGAGAGTAAATGAAAAGCGTTATAAAATAAATAGAGTTTTTCCAGAGAAAGAATAGAAGACGTGGGTCAAAGCAAATTAAAATCGTAATATAAACTTAAAACACTTAACCTTATGCTTATGGATGAATGGATGATTAATTACTATTGAACGGGCTTTTAAAATTTAAGAGAGAACCCATCTATCTAGAGATAGTCTTTTTCATTATTATAAACTCAAAACACTTAATCGTATGCTTATGGATGATTAATTTCTATTGAACAGGTTTTTAAAAGTTAGTAGACAACCCATACTATCTAGAGATACTATTTTTCATTTATTATTTACATGTTATAAGGAAAATCATTCCTGCTTTTAGAGGTAACTCATCATCTTTCAACTAAATGATCTGTCAAGGCTAACCCCATTGTACCACGTATACTGTGTACTGCATGGATATTCCTATTAACATAGGTTTATAAACCTCCAAGCTCTTTTCAAAAGGTGACACCCCCATCAAACTCCTAAGGTGAACGCTTAATGCTCAACTCCCTTATATGATTTTTACCTGTTTGACTGTTAATTTAAACAAAATAGCAATTTCTTCCCCTTTCCCCCCTTTATTTTTACCTTTTGTGAAAGTTAGAATTCTATCGTAACCACCTAATATATATGACCATAAGGTTACCCACATTCACAATCTTGCCACATTTATAGCTTCTTTCAACTTTGCTCTTTAATACCGTCTATTTTTGCGTCACTTTCACCAAGTTCTTTAACTAATTTTGCCCTTATCCATTTCCCTCCTTATCCCATATTTCTTTTAAATTATTTGAAGTGCAATTATAGCCTTCCCTCTTTCAAAATTAAATTAGCACCATTTGGACTAGTAGTGGGCAAACTGTATTCTTCTAGCATTACTTGAATTCAAGAGATGAGTAATGAGTTGCTTGTGGACTGATACAATCACATGTAAATATGAAATAATTCATCCGAAAGTTGGGCTTAGAATTGTTGATTACCTTTGCAGATATTGAAGTTCATGAGGTTGTTGACAAGGAGAAAACAATTAACATGTTTGTGAGGACATTGCTTAGGGTACCAGTGATGAAAATGAAAATAATTTTAAATTAGATTCAGAGTTAAGGAGATGCAATCAATGCTGAGTGCAAATGGTGTAATCGATTTATGTAGGCAAGCAGGTTTAGTATCTGGTAAAACTAAATGAGGCATAGAAAAATAGCAGAAGTGCAAATTACCAATGCTTATTGTGCAATATGCTTAATAGTTACTTAGATGATGTGCTTTTTACAGCTGTACCAATGGACAAATGCCTTGCAGTTATAGGTAAATCTTGGTTGGAGAAAGAAATGTTTGTTTACTTTTCTGTGAAGTGTGCCTATGTCACTCATCACGATGGCTAAAAAAAGGATTGTCCTTAATGGAATGTTTGCAGTTCTAGTTTCGTTGTTCTGTGAGCAACAAAACTAAGAATTGAGTCAATCTAAAGTTGTTTACTGGTGACATATTCAAAATCAATCAAAGCTCAGTACCACACTGCAACTTGGTGAAGCTGTAGGTGACCCAGAATCCATATTTTCAAAGGCCATGTTGAAAAAACCTACCTTGGATTGAGAATGGTATTAACTTGTAGTTTTCTTTTTTTGTCAGTTTGATGTAGATGATTTATGAAGCAAAGGAAAGAGGGGCGGGTGGTGGAGGATGCTGCCTCAATTTAGAACACATGCTACATTATTGCCATGAGGAGAAAAAGCCAGAAAACAACCACTAAGAAAAAGATTACTTTTTTACAGTGCTTGTATAAAGAAATTGTGAAAATTCATTTAAATATTAGAAGAGTGGATGCTAAGTTTACCAATGTACATTTGATTTTCTCCAAAACTTTGGGTTTTAAATTTCGTGGTAAATGCAATTTGTACAGTATCAGCTGAGATCATGTATATTTTGTGTGTGCTGGGACTTGTTCTTTTGGTTCTATTTTAATATAAATTTTAAAATTTATCAATCTCGAAAGTGATTTTCCTTTAAGACTGAAAGCATCTGTCAACCAACCATACCAGAGATTGCTAAAAAAAATTAAAATTAAAAATAAAATTTTTTTCCTGGTGTTTTTTAAATCCTTATTTAGGTGCTTTTACATGTAAACTTCGTTATCATATAGTGGAAGTTATATATCTTTTTTGATGAAGATATATATCTTATGCTTCTAAATTAATGCAGCATTATCCTCTATATTTACTGATGCATATGCTGTATTGTTTGGTGTGTATGTCTTTTGGACAATTTCATGGATCTTCCATAGAATTGATAATTTTATGTTATATAAATTTTCAGCTTTTTTCACTCATCTTGTGTTTCCAGAAGGTGATTAAATGGAGCAGCATCGAAAGGATCCAGCTTCTGGTCATTTTGAAGGTGACCTTATTTTCTTAACTTAAGAAAGCTAAAATAAACACATGTATTCATATGTTATACTTGCACATTATGACATTCATATTTGTCATATCTCTTGATCAGTCATTCGTATTTGTGTTGTAGGTCCTTCCAAGATTCTACAGGTGAATGTTCCTAGAAAAGTAGGAAGTGCTGCGTGGGGGATCCCACACGGAGCTGATTCATATCATGCATCAAGTGATGCTAGCTTGTTTTCTAGCTCATTGCCTGTCCTTCCACATGAGAAATGTATGCGTGTGCTCTGGTTTCTTTCTAGATATTGATCTCCATTGTTCAAAAATGACTTTTGAAACTTGTTTTTTTGTGAACATGCAGTGAACTTTGCTGATGCAGACCATTCTGGTCAATCTTTTGATGATGGCTCGCCCTGTTTAAACAACCTTCACCAAGAAGATGAAGGTAAGGATCCACTTGAAGATATTGAGCCAAACACTATTGGAAACTTGCTTCCTGATGATGAAGATGATCTTTTAGCTGGAATTATGGATGATTTTGACCTAAGTGGGTTGCCTAGCAAACTGGAGGATTTGGAGGATGATTTCTTTGGCAGTGGAGGGGGAATGGAATTGGATTTTGATCCCCAAGAGAGCCTAAATATTGGTATATCAAAGGTAAGCATATCTGATGGATTTGCTGGAAATGGAATTGTTCATTATGTTCCAAATGGTGTGGGAACAGTTGCTGGGGAACACCCATATGGGGAGCATCCTTCGAGGACATTATTTGTTCGGAATATCAATAGTAACGTTGAGGAATCTGAATTGAGAGCTCTTTTTGAGGTATTTTATAACATTCGAATTCCATTTAATCAAATTTTTTTTTTGTGTCTATTTTGCAGTTTGCCTATCTATGCCTCACTTAGTTAATATTTCCGCTATTTATTCTATCTGATTACTAACTATATTTTGATTACTTCATTGACTTAATGAGTCTACTTCTTTCTGAATGCAAAAGGGTGTTAAGCCCTTGCAGGTGTTGTATGGTTAAGTTTTAAGTAAGTGTGGGATACCCCATCTAATAGTTGAGTTATGAGATATAGGGTTTAGGCTTGGTAGGAGAAGGGAGAAGAAGAGAGAAGATGTGAGGAGATTAGGAGTAATAGGTCTAGGCTTAATCAGATAATTTGCCCTTCACCAACATATCTTATTTATATTAAAGAGTAATAAGGACTTACATTATCTTTTATTTTTATTTTTATAGTTAAAAGGAGTAAAACCTTGTACTATTACGACGTGTGCATTTTTCCTTATGTATGAACTCAGATTGTCATTGAGTTGTTCTCATGTTTGATATATCTTTACGTAAATACCTCACCTTTTATTTTCATATTAGCTGGTTGTTGGGCACCCGAGCCATAATGTAAATACCTCACCTTCTATTTGCACATTAGCTGGTTGTTGAACACCCCGACCATAATGGCAAAATCTATATAAAGATGTTCTTTAAAAGAAAGAAAAAAAATTCAAAAGCAAATTTAAAAAAAAAAAAAAAAATTTAAAAATTGTGTTTTTGAAAAACCCAAAATCCTTTTCCCCACCTTTTAAGCATGCATGCACATGTACACAGGTGCGCACGCACACTCATGTGTGCTTGTTTATCCTCACTTTTTCAAAAATTTTTCATGTTCATGAAATCATCTCACTCAACCACATACATACATACATACATATATATATAATCTCAACTTTGATCTTGTGCGGGATATCCTAGGTATCCCATACGATCACAGCCATCCATGAGCGACATGCACATGTGCGTGAATGCGCAAGTGTTATACACTTATACATGGACGGCTGTGATCGAACAGGATAGTCCGGGATATCTCACACTTGAACAGCCCTGTATATATAATCCTCTATTTAATTAGTCCTCGATTTTTCAAGTTTATCATTTTCGTGGAATAACATTAATCGACATCTATGAAGCTAGTGGAGTGAGCTTGGTTCTTCAATTGCTAGTCAGTTTCACTTGACCTGTACTATTGAAGCATCTTTCAAAGATAGCCTGATAAGTTAGAAATGGCTTGGATATGCCAACATTATCCATGTGAAAAAATGGAAGTCCCAGCTTCACCTATTCTAGGAATCTCATAAACCCTCCCGCCTCTAACAAAATTTTTTGAACGGTAAATTCTCATTAGATCTTCAATTTGATGTTAGTACATAACCAATTCCATAAGATGGTGCATAGATTTTATGCAGGGAAAGCCAGTCGTGTAAGGGACTGTTCGGTAGAATAATTTTTTTGGGAAAATGCCAAAAAAAAAAAAAAAAAAATAAAATAAATGCATAAAACTTCGATCACACATTGTTGCATATTAAAAACCCATAAAAAGAACAATTCAACCCAAAAATCCCAAGGCGCTAACGTTCATCCCCTCTTGTTTGAAAAAGACTTTGCAGAAACAAGTTTTTTTGGACATAATGCCTCCGAAAAGACAAACAGAATCCCTCTCCTCCCTCCCTCTCTCTCTCTCTCTCTCTCTCTCTCTCTATATATATATATATATATATATATATATCAGAATCTCTTCAAAGACCAGGAAATGGTTATTCAGAGGTAACTGTTGGCAGCTAATTTTAATGCTAAACCAGCATTGATCCTTGCTCTTATGATTAGCAAAAAATACCAGTTTCCATGCTTGGTCAAGTGTTCAACACTTGCCAGTTCTTTGAAGCTAATGCTTAAAGGCATTATAATCTCTCATGACCGTTGGCCAGATGTTGTACACCTATTTTTTTTCTTCTTCTTTTGGACCAGGGCTGAAAAAGATCCTGGTATTTTGTTTCATGATTTTGTGTGTAAAAATTTTTTTATCTTCATTTTGTTAGTGTTTACTCTAATTGATTTCAAAACTACTTTTGTTTTTTGTAGCAATATGGGGATATCAGAACTCTATACACTGCATGCAAGCATAGGGGCTTTGTGATGATTTCTTACTATGATATCCGAGCTGCTAGGACTGCAATGCGTGGATTACAAAATAAGCCATTAAGACGAAGAAAACTAGACATTCATTTTTCAATTCCTAAGGTTTGAACTAAGAATTCTGCTCTTATAATTTAGTTTGGCCCTGTTGATTCCATTAACATCTATATCATGTATCTTTTCTTCCACTCTCCAGGACAACCCATCAGACAAGGATATTAACCAAGGAACTCTTGTAGTGTTTAATTTGGATGCATCAGTGTCCAACGATGACCTTCGGCAAATATTTGGAGCTTATGGGGAGGTTAAGGAGGTGCATTTCCTTTTTATTTTTTAATATTTAAATTATTTGTTTTCTTCAAGTTGTTCATGTAAGAATCTGTACCTTCCAGACTATTCTGATTACCTCAAATGAGTTGTGAATTTCCTTGTGTACAAAATGCAGATCAGGGAAACACCACACAAGCGACACCATAAGTTCATTGAATTTTATGATGTTAGAGCTGCAGAGGCAGCTCTTAGAGCATTAAATAGGAGCGACATAGCTGGGAAACGCATAAAGCTTGAACCTAGCCGCCCTGGTGGAGCACGGCGAAAGTATGTATTGATTTACTGTCCTTTCTTTGGGTGTAATGACTGTTCCGACTTGGGAGGTCTCATTGGCATTGTTTCTTGCTTTTATTCAAGTTATTGTTTGCTGACTTTCTTTTTTTCTTTTTTCTGCATGAAATGTTTTTATTTGTATATTTAACTGCTTAGATATGTTGTCCTCTCTTCTTTCATTTTATATTTCCAAAACAATTGAAGACTGATAGCATTTGATGTCTAAATTTTCTTCTCTTGCTTGAAAGGTAAATTGTGTTTAGATCACCAGATATTTAACTTTGAATATATGACGTTAGAAACCTGTAGCAACCAAGATTTAAGTGGGGGGCCATGGCGGTGGGTTGCTGCGCCAGTCTCCCTGGCGGTTTAGGTTCCATGGGTGGGTCCAAAAGGCGTGCTGTGAGATGATTCCCTGTTATCACCCTGCTAAGTTTCTAACCTACAAGCTTAAGCTATTAGGTGGAGGACCCAAACAGGTATATTAAGTCATATTGACTTTTTATATTTAAACGATGTGGGATGTGGGACTTCCCAACACCCCCCCCCCCAAAAAAAAAAAAAAAAAAAAAAACAACAAGAAAAAGAAACCTGTAGCAACCACTGGCCTTGTATCCTAGTGTACTGATGCTCTAATGATCAGGGGATGGCAAGGGTTTGAGTCTTCATCACTCTAGCAGAAGCCCTTTTTTTTTTTTTTTTTGGGGGGGGGGGGTGGTAGGGAGGTGGGTGGGGACACTATGGGCTAGGATTATTATGTTACCGTGTACCTTTTGTTGTCAACTGTATTTCCTCCATCGAGCTTGAGAGAGACCTTTGTTCTAGTTATAATTTTTGACATGACCTACTTGTGGATTTAATTTGTTTGGATTACAGATACCACTTGTAGAATAGCACGTATGTTTATGTTTGATGATGTTTCTTATATAGTGATTAGCTTAGGGTTTGTCTGAAATCTGATTTCTGGATAACCTATGTCCTTGATCATGTTTAGCCAGGTCAGACATTTTAATGTCACTCCACAGCTAAATAATCTTCGTGACTTTGTTAAGAAAATACTTGCTGTGTTACTTAGGTCCTTGGTTGGAAATGACTTAATTGATGCATTGGTAAATGAAGCAATAGGCTGTTGAGTGATTGCCAGTTATGTTGTTTGATTATGAGTGTTCTCAAGTGCTCTAGCTTCACATGTAGTTCATTTCTAGTGATGTGGAGTCTGTGGATTCACTATTAGATGGGACTTTTTAGAAAAAAATTTGTAGGCCAAAAATTAACATTTTTTTTGGGTGTAAAAATTGGAAATCAACACAATCTAGGACTAGACTGACCCATAAGATCTTCCCAAAGAATAACTAAGATCTCTAGGAAAATTAGATCCCCAAATCTGATTGCTCTTTATTTTATGACTGAAATTAGCTAAGAAGTTAGCAGCTTGATTTCCTTCTCTATAAACATGGTTTATCCTTAAGTTCATACCACTCTTTGAAATAATATTAATACGGACAACTTTGGGACTTATCAAAGCTATTAATCACAATATTTGCACCACGTTCCAAATAAATTCTATTGATTTTTTTTTTCCTTTGCAAGAAGAAGACCATTTTTTAGAGCAATGGCTTCCATTTTAGGCACTGTAATCTCATCATCATCATCAAGCTGATTGTATGATAATAGGCATGCCCTAACTATCTCTAATGATAGAACTTTATTTTTAACCGAGCCATCAAAGTTCAATTTGAACTACCCATCATCAGGAAAAATCCAGCGAATAAATCTAGTACTTTCTTTTTCTTATTTTGCACCCAATTAATGAGACCAGAAGTAATATAATTAGCCTTATCCAAATTAAATTCTGAAAATAGATTTGTCACTCTCTCAATAATAAAAAATTTGTTAAAAGGATCATTCCTAAAAAATAGCATTATTTCTAGCACACCAGATTGCCAGAGTTTTCCATTGTCTTATTCAAATTTTTTCCTTTCCCACTTTACTTTTTATAAATATTATCCACCCAATCAACTATATTATTCTCATCCTCATTAGACTATTTAATTTATAAAATTTGCCAACCATTATTTCTACATAATTTGAACCTTCTAAACAACAGAATGTCAGATGGTCCAGAATTACGATCATTTTAATTGCTGTTTAATGTTGTTGTTGTTGTTGTTGTTGTTATTGTGTGTATGTTTTTGTTTTTTATTATTCATGTAGCCAACTCCATGTAGTTGGGATTAAGACTTGGTTGAGTTGGGTTGAGTTTTGCACTTCTTAGGAGCTTAGTTGTGATTTCATGTGAGGGAGTGAGGCATATTCTGGTTGCATTTTTATAGTTTTCTATTTTCAGCTTTTATTCTTCAGCTCGTGTCTTGTTCTCTGGCCTTAAAAGGTTTCTTTAAGGCAAGGATTGTTGAATCCATGCAGCTTGATTCGTTGTGGTTTTTTAAGCATCCATTGTACATTCTTTCATTAATAATAACCATGTCATCCTTGAAACATCATTCACACAGGTAAGGGTAAATTTGGGGGGATATAGGATACTGGGTATGGCATATAGTATATGTTAAGTTTCCAACCCAATAACCTAAGCTATTAGGTGGAGGGTCCAAACAAGTATATGGAATTATGTCAAATTTTATAATTAATCAATGTGGGATGTGGTATTTTTCCAACACTACCCCTCACATTCAGCCTGATGCAGGCCTAGGCCTAACAAGATAGAAATGGACATGTCACGTGGACAACAAAGACGGGTTCACAAATGAAACGGCCCAAGAATGACATGCTTTGATAGCATGTTAAGTTTCCAACCCAATAGCCTAAGCTATTAGATGGAGGGCTCAAACAAGTACATCAAACTATGTCCAATTTTATAATTAATCGATGTGGGATATTTCCGACAATATATGTATGAACAGGGACTTAAAAATCGCGATATATCATCGATATATCGCGATATATTGCCATATCGGAAGGGAACGATACGATATTTTGATGCGAAATTGAAAGATTTTCAAAAAAACAAAAATGTCGAGAGATATTGTGATATATCGACAATATCTCGATATCTTTAAATATCGTCTGAATTCCATGAGTTATCATGGGCATATCGTCGATATATCAACGATATGGACAGGATATCGACACTATAATCCTATTGGTACAAATTTTGAAATTTATAATCCCATCAGTACAAATTTTAAACTATTTTTTAAGAAATTTCTAAGAAGAAAGAAGAAGAAGAGGAGCTGGTTGATTCTGTCACTGGCATCCTTGCCACCATCACAGAAGAAGAAGAAGAAGAAGAAGAAGAAGACACCTAACCAACCTGGTATGTGTTGTTGTTGTTAGCTTTGCTGCCGTCGTCGTCTTTGCCATCGTCCTCATCGTCAATCCTCCACGTCGTTGTCCTCATCATCGAGAGTCCACGGTAGCAAGAAGAAACCCTCATCTCCTTTGAGGGTCTCGAGCCTTCTGAAACTGATAGTAATGCCTTTTCTTTATATTATATATTATATATTCTATTCTGTATTATATATTATTTTTATTATAACACTTTTAAAAAAGAGATACTTTGGCTGATGGCTAACACTTTTTATTATTTTTAAAAGAGTCCTACATTAATTTAAAAAAAAAAAAAAAGAATCCTACATTAATTGATTTATTTATAAATGATTTGAATTGCAATTAAAAATATTACTCTAATCCAAATATTTTGTAACATAGTTAAACACCCATTATAAGTAATATATATATATATATATATATGTATATATATATATATATGGTCCCAATCAGGTAGGGACATACTAATATATATTAGTACCATGTATTAGGGGTTGTATCACATGCATTGGCCTAATGTTATGTTTTAATGTGACATTTAAATGTCAAATTTGTGTAAAAAATTTTATTTACTCAACGCATTATATTTTTTTATACCCTACACAACACATACTTGTATTGTATACATTTAAATTGCAATATTTTGATGCTAGATTGTATATTAGAGTTTAAATCATTGTTTTCCAGAGTTTCAATAAAAATATCTATGTTTAACTCATAATATCCACCATATCTTTAAAACGATATCTATATTGTCGATATATCCAACGATATATCCGATATATCCATATTTTTGGACCCTCGATATATCCATCGATATCGATATTAAAGTCCTTGTGTATGAATGAGGGAAATTTTGGAATGACGTTAAAGTATAACCCGTCTTTAAAATTTTTTTTTTTTGGGGGGGGGGGGGGGGGGAGGATATAGGATACAAGTTTAGATCCTTATTTGTACCACTTTCTTGAGTTTAATTTATTTCTTATGGATTTCTTAATTGATCATCATTAATTGATTATGCTGGTGTGAAAATAAAATGGCTGTGCCTTCTATGTTTAGTTTGATGCAACAATTGAGTCAGGAACTGGAACAAGATGAAGCTAGAAGTTTTCGACATCAAGTAGGTTCACCAGTAACCAACTCTCCTCCGGGTAAATATCTCTCATCGGGACACTTTTCTTTTATTTGAGAAGTCAATTATTTTTTATGCTTGTATATGTTTCTGGACTGCTTTTGCTGTAAATGCATATCTGGTAATAGGCTGAAATCATTGGCACAACCATGGCAGGTAGCTGGGCACATTTTGGGAGCCCGGTTGAACATAATCCTTTACGAGGTTTTAGTCAGTCCCCAAGTGTGGGGTCTCTCAGCCCGATAAACAGCAACCATTTACCTGGGTTAGCTTCAATTCTGCCAGCTCATGTATCAAACTCTGCGAAGATTGCCCCTATTGGTAAAGATCAAGGAGGAGTTAACAATGTGAACCCGCTGTTTTCTAATGCCAAGTCAACACAAGCAGCAGTCTATCAGCATTCTCATTCCTTTCCAGAGCAGAAATTAAGCGCTAGTCCTGGTCCCATGTCTTCTTTTGGTGAATCAAATTCAACGTCATCTGGTATTGGAACATTGTCTGGTCCTCAATTTCTATGGGGAAGCCCCACTCCTTACTCTGAGCGCACTAATTCTTCTGCCTGGCCAACACCATCAGTGGGGCATCCATTTGTGTCCAGTGGAAGGGGACAGGGTTTCCCTTTCTCCACTGGGCATGGCTCTTTCCTTGGTTCACATAACCACCATGTGGGATCTGCTCCATCTGCTGCTCCTCTTGACAGGCATTTTGGCTACTTCCCAGAGTCACCGGAAACATCCTTTATGAGCCCAGTTACAATTGGGGGCATGGGTTTAAGTCGCAACAATGGAAGTTATCTGATGAATATGGGTGCTCGCACAACTATGAATGCTGGTGTTGCTTTTCCAGGAAACATGACTGAAAATGGTTCGCCCAGTTTTAGAATGATGTCGTTGCCAAGGCATGGTCCTATTTTCTTTGGCAATGGTTCTTTCCCAGGACCGGGAGCAACCAGCAATGAGGGATTGACTGAACGTGGTCGAAGTCGGCGTGTTGAGAACAGTGGGAACCAGATGGACAGCAAGAAGCAGTATGAGCTCGATTTAGATAAAATTATTAGCGGAGAAGATACTAGGACTACTTTGATGATTAAAAACATCCCAAATAAGTAAGAACCCTTTAGAAATATCATTGTGAAATAATCACAAAACCTGTAGGTTTTCTAACTCAGGTGCTGAATTCCTTGATGATTTCTGCTTCTTTGTCATCTTTTAAGGTACACTTCAAAGATGTTACTGGCTGCTATTGATGAAAATCACAGGGGCACTTATGATTTTCTCTACTTGCCGATTGACTTCAAGGTGATTTTATTCTGAGAATATTTGATCCAGTGTTCAATAAATTTATGAAGTTGAACTGCAACTGATGGTTATTTACCTATCTGGTTGCAGAATAAATGCAATGTGGGTTATGCCTTTATCAATATGGTGTCTCCTACGCACATAATCCCCTTCTATCAGGTTTATTCTTCTATCCTTTGTGAATTATTTATGATTTATGATCAGTGTATTGGATAATATCATCTGTATGCTAAAGTTAAATTTAAGCTGGTTGTGACGAATCCATAATAACATAGTGGTACTATCTCTTCGTGGGTCTGTGGATTCAATTCTCACTATTTACCAAAAGATTCTATCTCATCTCAACCAAGTCTTGTTCCCAGTTACATGGGGTTGACTACATGAATCCTTTTATGCCATTCAGTTTTATCAAGGGCTTTGCGTTCTTTTACCATTTTCCAAAAGATTCGATTAAAAGAAATAAAAAATAAAAAATAGAGCTGGTTGTACTCGTGCTATTCCTTGGGAAGGAATATGCATGCTCAGGTGTCTGACTAGCAAGCCATATTATCTTATTAGCGCAAAAGTTTTGGAAAAACTTATATGGTGGGAACTTGTGCAGGCATTCAATGGGAAGAAGTGGGAGAAATTTAATAGTGAAAAAGTTGCTTCACTGGCATATGCACGAATCCAAGGCAAGGGGGCCCTTGTGACACACTTTCAGAATTCCAGCCTAATGAATGAAGATAAACGTTGCCGGCCAATTCTCTTTCACTCAGAGGGCCAAGAGACTGGTGATCAGGTATGTGTTGAGTTAATAAAGTCTTTTCTTCCTTATCAATCATGATAAATTTACTGGAAATTTTACTGTCAATGACTTGGAGCATCCTCCCTAGTAAATATTCCTAGTTTGGTAACTTTGCCACTCTCAGCTTTTCTACTCGATTAATTTGAACTTCAATGATAAATCTGTTTTCTTAAATCCATATAAACATCATGTCAAGCTTCTGTTTAGTGTTTATTCATCATTTCTTTGAGCTTTAAAAATTGGTGTGTTTCGAAAACTTGTTTGTTAGTTAGTCTTCTAGAATGTTTTCTAGTGGGCCTACTTCCTAAGAATCAAAATAATGATGAAAAACAGTTATGTTAAAGTTTCTTGAACTTGTAATTCATTAGCCTTCAACCTCACTTAGAACTCATATAGAAAGCTTGACGTATAAGTTCTTCATTTCCTTGAAGTACTCTCAAACACACACACACACACCCTCATTCTAATCACTTGATGACTAACTGGGGGCATTTGTGGATGATCCAGGAGCCTTTCCCCACTGGTAATTTAAACATCTGTATTCGCCAGCCTGATGGGTCTTACTCTGGGGATTCGTTGGATAGCCCAAAGGGTAATCTCGATGAGAAGCCCGAGAAGAATTAACCATGATCTGGAAATAGCTTAATCTTAGCCTTAAGAAATGATGGCTGTGAGTGCTAACTGTTGCGTAGGTATTTTTAAGTGTAAAAAGAGAGATTGAAGGACAGGCATATAACTGCTTGTATTATTGGAAGTGTCCGCTTTTTGAGTGATGGATACTCCGTAGTATATCACAGGGAAGCTTCAGATGACAGAGGCAGAGGGAGCGTTTTTGTTTATACTTAGAGCAACAAATTAATATTTAACAAGGGGAGATTAATAAGGAGACGCGTACAGCTGAAAAGTAAAGTCTCTCTGCTGCCATATGCGTTGCTCACTGGTTTGTGCATGTGTATTTTCTTTTGGGTTACTTCTTTATTGTCTTTCCAGTTTTTTGTGCTGGGTCTTTTCAGTCCTTTTGCAAATATGAATACATGTCTATATGGGTAAATATCTGGGGAGTTGGAAACTAGGGTTTGGGCCTGTTTACAAAATTGTATAGAGGGGAGACAAACAGACCCTGTATCCTCTTCATCTGGTGTTCAGTGTTGTCATTTAATTAGCTAAGAAAAATGTGTATTTAATGAGATTTATGGTTGTACAGACGTCTCTCTCTCTCTCTGTCTCTCTCTCTCTCATTATTATTAGTATAGTATGATAGATTTATCGGCAGAAGGTTTGTGCGTTGGATTGGATTTTATTAACCAATTGGAGTACATTCCATCATCAGGCAGAACTTGCCTTTAAAATAATTTTTTTCAAATTCTAAGAAGCAAATTTTATATAAAGCTAGACTTGGAATTTCTGAAGTGCAAATCAAAATTTGAACTTGGAATTTGAAGGGGTCAAATTTTGCTTTAGAAATTTTACCTGAATGAAATTTTACCTAAAAAGGTAAAATTTCTAGCGACTTAGACAACGGCTACCACTACCGCCAATCACCCTCCCCCACCATTCAACATTACTATCTCAACCCCTTTAATTTTTCTGCCACTCTCCCCCACGGCCACCACACCCACCACCCCCCCCCCCCTTCCTGCGGCGCCCCCTTTTTTTTTTGGGAGGGGAGAGGGGGTGGGTGTTATTTGGAATATGGTGTGGAGCAGTTCGGGGGAATACCTGTCTGCCTCCTTGCCAGAGTTATTAATCTGTACAGCATGAAATTTCCATGTTTGACATGGCTGAACTATACATGACCTCCGAGAGCAAGGCTTACCTCATAGTAGACTGTAAGTTTAATGTTTTTAGTGGTGAGAAAGATTGGATTTAACCAAAAATGGATCAAAATATATGTTGTGCATGCATTAGTTCATCTCACTGATTGTCTCTCAAGGGCATTAGTCAATTTCCACAAATCAGGAATTGCATTGCAGAAAATTTTGTTGCAAGTATGAAGGAGGTCATCATTAAGCCAAATCATTTTTCATCTTTTAAGGGAATTGGGTGAACTGTGTAGCCATCAGACAGCAAAGGATTACTTCCACTCTGACAAAAATCATGACAAAGGCTTTTTAAATTACATATTTTCCCCCAAAAATACAGCAATCAGTATGCCTTCTGAAACTCCACCAAGTCTTTATCAAAGGCATGCAATCCCTCCCTCCATAGTTGAAGCTTCTTCAATTAGTATTCTAACTTTGAGGAACATCGGCAATGGATCCTGCAAGACTCAAAACTTCAAAAGGACCTTTCTTTGCTATGGCATAAGCCCTCACCTTGGCTGCACCATCAGCCGCCAAACACTTCCTGGCGCCGAATGTGGGTCTCAAAGAAACAACAGCTCATAAAACAAAAGAAAATGACATTAGAAGTCTGAATTGGATGAGTTGCAAAACAAGAAACGACACAATAAAAAGTGAGTGCTTCCCAGTGAAGGTAAAAGCAGCATCAATTGGGGACAAAAAGCAAAAAATGTCATTCTGCAGAATATGAAGGAGTCTAGAAGCCATATGTAATGACAAATTTGGCAAGAAATTTGGGAAGAAAAAAAAATCAAAGATACAAGAGCTGTGCATGCTTGAGGAGGAAAAAAACTAGAATAAAAAAAGAAGCTAGCATTTGTCGTCATTCCGGGTTAAACATGCTAAATGAGTGAGTAAGTGGAGAACATGAATGTACCATCCCATCCCAAACAACCCACACATTTGAGACCAGCTAGCTATCACAACAGTACAGATCCTCCCTCGGAGCTTCGTTCCTCGATCCGGCGAGAATTTTTGGTCACACAAAGATGATTGCATAAACTACTATGGGACATTTGGCATCTAAGAAAAATGCAATTAGGTGAACCACATGGGTCATCTTCGATTTATGAGATATTTTGTGACTCCTCGTTGAATTGTGCTTTTAGCCATTTATTCATTGTCTTGGCCCTTACTACAACTACTACCATTCCAAACTTTAGCATGCCCTTAAAAACGTTCCCTTGCCCTCCCTTGCCAAGGACGTTTAAAGTTTATAACTCTAGTAGAAGAAAATTACTATTTTTGGAAGTTGCAAAACACTAATGAAAGTGAAAAGCATAAAAAAAGTACTCCCTAATAAAATTTGAACACTAGAAAACCAATTTATATTCTTTTTCTCACATATGAATCATGAAAATTGCTCACAAACTCACATTATATATCTAGCTTGTGCATCAATTATTTAAAATTACATCCTTGGCAGAGGAGCACAAAGCAACGTTTTCAAAGGAATGATAAAGGATCGATGGAACAATAGTAATTGTAAAAAGGGCTAAGATGACAGAGTGGATAAATGGCTGCGGACACAATTCATAAAGGAGATACTAATGCTCTTAGAGAAATCGAACATGCTCATGTCCTTCGCCTATGCGTGTTATGCTTAGAAGCCAAAGGCTTAGAAGCCAAAGGTTTCCTATTAGTTTATGAATTCATCCGGAGTGGGAGTCTTTTCCATCCTCTCAATCAAAAGAAATGATGAATTGAAGTTCTAAAATATTAAGGCTGCGTTTGACACGCTTGAATGGAATGGTTATGAAAATGGAATGGAAAAGAAAATGAGAGGAATGATCATTCTCAATGGCCATTCCATCTCTTTATTTGTTGCAATTGAAGAAATGAATGGAAACATGTTATGGGAATTGTAAAAAAATATAAAAAAAAGGTGGGTCTCATTGTAGTGTGGCAAACTGGCAATCAAGGGAGGAGAGATAGGAGAAGAAAGAGTAGTAAAATGAGAGATGAGTGGATCCTACAGTCATTATTGTTTTATTTTTTGAGATAAAGAACTAGAATTCCTTTGTGTTGAAAAAGGAATGCTCATTCCATGAAAGGAAAGAATAGTGACTTTTGAGGAAATATGAATTCCTTTCCTTCGGCCAACCAAACGATCCACTTTCTTTGACTAATGGAATAAGGATTCCATTCCTTCTTTTATTCCCATGTACCAAACGTAACCTAAGAAGAATCCTAGAGGACTGCTTGCGAAGAGTGGAAAAGCTATAAGCTACATGCATTCCATACATACTACAAACATGGGCATATGTAACCATAACATAACAAAAGAGAACATTTTTCTTAGGGTAAATTGTAGAAAACCCCCTTGAAGTATGGGAGGGTTAGCAGATAACCCCCCTCATGTTTTAATTTTGTCAATGTCCCCCCTAGTTTAATTGGAAGACAAAACCAATCATCGATGATCATTCAATTGGACATGATTTCGGCGAGAGTTCTAGCGATTTTGGGCAACATGGGTCCGTTAATGGTATCACATGTGTAGCCATGTGACTAATTTTTTTCAATTTTCATTAACGGCGAGTGATCGTGAGGCATATTGCCAAAAATTAAACATAAAGGAGGCACATTGACAAAATTAAAACATAAAGAGGATTATCTGCTGATCCTATACTTCAGGAGGGTTTTCTGCAATTTATCCTTTTTCTTATATGATCATCAACAAAGCGATTGTTCATGCATGCCCCACCTTAAATATCCATCGAAATTGAGCTAAGTATAGTTTTTGCCAAAAACTCTTTAGGGAATTGCATGTAAAATCTAGCTACTTCTTGGTCAAATTTTAAGAGGGAATCTATAAAGGTTGAAAGAAAAATATTTATAAAAAAAAGACCATATTTATTTTCACTATCCTTATCTGTTCTACAAATGCGACAATTTGAAATAATCCACTAAATTAACTTAGGGTTACTAAATCTAAATTCCCTAATGATATTTTAAACATGCATGCAACATCCCATAACTCTTCAAAGTGGTTGGCCAACCCTAACTCATTGCAAGTTTCATATATGGCTTCTACCACACCCCGATACTATAGACATCATTAAATATTCCCTCTGTTTCATATTGACTAGTTGTCCTAGGAAAAAACACATTTATTTAGAGCCTGTTTGGTTGTTCAATACTATGTAAAATTTTTTGGTCTAATTTCACATTGGACAGCCAAACAGGTCCTTAAGAAACTCTTTTAAATGTTTTCATTCTCATACATAAACTTTAACATTCTAATTTTGCCGTCAAGTATGGTGCAAAACATTAATTTATCTTGTGTTGTAATTTTCACCATGGGTATGGATATTTTGAAAAATCGAGTGAAATGAAGTTATTGACTTTTTAACTAAGACAATGATTTTGGAAAAAAACCCAAAATGGACATGAGGACAATCAATAAGAAATGGAGGAGGTGTATATATACTTGACTAAATGAAGCATTCTAGGGTCCACATGCATACAAGTAAGACCCCAGGTTGTTGCGTATCACTTGACTACTATCTATAGTTACATGCAAACTACGAGATCCTAAAATCTGAGACGCGCAATAACTTATTAATAATCATTTAAGAGAATGTATATTCTTTGTATTTAATTATGTCACGATAACATATACCTCTGATATATTCGGAGTGAGCTGAACGCATATGTCTTATAGATTTCATTATTTCGTAAGTGATCCTATAAACTTAGAATTTCATCTTTTTGATCGTAGAGAAGATGGTAAGGACTCCCAATCAAGATGATTGCATAAACTATACTATGAGACATTTGGCTTCTAAGAAAAATCCAATTAGGTACGTGAACCACAAGGACTTGTTCGATTTATAAGATATTTGTGCTTATTACAACTACTACCATTCCACCTTTTAGCATGCCCATAAAAACGATTCTTTAGCCTCCCTTGCCAAGGACGTTTAGTTCAGAAGTTCAGTAGGAGAGGATCACCATTTTTGGAAGTTGCATAACATTACAAAAACTGAAAAGCGTCAAGTACAAAAATAAAAAAAAAAGGTGTTAGAATTTAAACACTAGAAAACTAATTTATGCTAGTATTTTTTTCCCCCTCAAATACGTATCATGAAAATTGCTCACTATATATGTCCAACTTAGATATCAATTATCTAAAATTAAATCCTTGGAAAGGGTAGCCAAGGAATAGTATTAAAAGCCATGCTTAGAGATGGAGCAATTAATAGTAACTGTAAAAAGAGCAATTAATACTAATGCTCTCAAAAATTGAACACCACTGTGTCCTTTGCCTAACCGTGTTATGCTTAGAAGCCAAAGGTCCCCTCTTAGTTGTGAAATCATCCCGAGCGGGAGTTTTTTTTTTTTTTTTCCATCCTCTCCATGAAAAGAAAGATAAAGTTCTAAATTCATATGAAGTACCTCCTGGAGGACCGCTTGTGAAGAGTCGAGGCTATAAGCTACGTGTATTCGATACGTAGACTCCAAACCACGACACAATCAAACGAAGAAAACATTCTCTTATATGATCATTACAAAGCTGTCGTTGCAAATTTTGGAATCTTAAAGTTCGTAATTGTGACATATGTCTTACTTGTTAAGTGAGTGATATCGGATTCAAGTTTATAATTTTGCTTATGGAGAAGCATTGATACCCAATTGCTATTAAAGAGGATTAGGGGTAAGGGTAGATTCTATCGATTGTCAACCAAAAACAAAAAAAAAAGATCAGTTATTGTGGATAGAAATGATGGAAACAATGTAACTACACACAACTAGTTGAATTTTATGGGTATATGGATCCCAAGCTACCTTATTCAGTAAAGTCTATAATTAAAAGAGATGTATGCAACTTTGAGATGTTTATGTCAAAACTTCTTACATGACAAAAACTCATATATCTAAAACTTTGTTGTCAGATAGGCTAGCCAACCATTTTGATAAGTCTTAAGGTGCTGCCCATTCAAAAATACTTGCAAAACCATTCCTAAAAAAGCTAAATTGAGAAAACATTTTTGTTTTGTTGGGATAAAAATTAAGAAGTATTTTAAGTAAAAAATGCCCACATTCTGATGTATACACAGTCGAAACAAAGCTCACCAAAAACAATCAAGCGTCCACCAATCTGTTGATTGTCGCAAGAACAATGCCAAATAGTATGCAACCACAATTGATATTCACTCAAAAACACAAAAGCAGGAAATAAAGGAGAAACTCTCTCTCTCGATACTATTAATCTCAGAAAATAGTCAACTCTAAACTGTTTGTCATAAGGCTTACATCTCCTATATAGAGAACTAATAAGAAAACCTAGTTCTACTATAACAAAAAAACCTAGTTCTACTAGAACAAGTAAGAATTAACTAGGAAACTAGTAAAGCAATAATTAAATAAAAAATAATAATTGAAACTCCTAAAATAGCTAAAATAAACTAAAGTCTTGAATCAGCAGCAAAACAGCCTGTGGTGCGTACGCAATATTGGAATATGTGTACGCTCAAGTAATGATGTGTACGCATACAAAGTTATGTGTATGCCTAGTCTTCTGCTAGGCCATCAAAATGTGAAAAAGAGCCTTTACACTTGACGTCTCGATGGTCTATTGCCCTCCAGAAACTCTACGGGCAAACACGTGATGCGTTCTGCATCATCCTCTCCTGTTTGGAGAGAATTTGCCCTTGAATTTGCAGCTTCATCTTTGAGCTATCTTCATGATAATGACCCAAGTGCTTGACATAGACTGTTCAGTTCCCAATAAGACTACCACCATACTTCCAGCTGCTGATATTATGGATCCATTGCTTGATTTGTAAGGGTTTGATTGCACAAAAGTGACCATCATACACCTTACATCATCCTCCCTATTAATAGGAAGAATGATGCAAGGTGTGGAACGATCACTTTTATGCAACTGAACCATTGTGGATTAAGCACTCCATCCGCAATATCAGCAGTTGCAAGTGTGGTGGTAGTATTCGTACTCATAGTTTGTTCGATGTCAAGCACTTGGTTCCTTATCATGAAGATAGCTCTGAGGATGAGGTTGTGAATTCGAGGGTGAATTCTCTCCAAACAGGGGAGAATGATGCAAATTGCATCGGTGTACGCATAATCCTTTTAGGCGTACGAATAATTTGAATATGCGTACGCACCACGAGCTGTTGGACGTCTTGCTGTTGAATCGGGTTTCTAGTTTATTTAGATATTTTAGGAGTCTTAATTATTGTTATTAATTTAATTAGTTTCCTAGAGAGTTAATATTTGCTTGTTCTAGTAGAACTAGGTTTTCTTATTTCGTAGGACTTGTTCTCTATATAAAGGAATGTAAGCCTTGTCGCAAATAGTTTAGATTTTGATTATTTTGAGATTAATAATATAGAGAGTGAGAGTTTCTCCTTTATTTCCTACTTTCGTGTACTTGAGTGAATATCGATCGTGGTTGCCTACTATTTGGTATTATTCTTGCGACAATCAACAGATTGATGGATGCTTGATTGTTTTTGGTGAGCTTCGTTTTGACCGTGTATTTTTTGCTGCATCACATTCTCAAGAAAACCATATAAACATAATTATTCTTAAGTAAGTTGTAGGATCCACAAGATCAAAAAAAAAAGAAAAAAAAAAAAGAAAAAAAAAAAGAGGAAAATTGTTTACATGGCCAATCTCTATATAATATCCAATAAATCAGCTTGTCTCAAAAATTTATTATAAAACTGTGGCCCCTAACCCATATCCTATATATATATATATATACACACACACACACACACTACCTATAAAAGTCTATATCTTAAAAGAATTTTTGATTGACCTTTACATCCTTATTTTAAATGTTAAATACTTATTTACCCCATAGTTAACCAATTAAGGATGTTTATTTTCTAGCAAAAAAAGAGCAAAAAAAACTATAATGACGTCTACTTCATAAACTTTACCCAGCCTCCACTGCTATACATGTCTCCTAGCCAACTTTTTATTCATACTATAACACCTAACCATGGAAGGAATTTTGACCTGTTGTGTTGAGCATCCATTCTAATGTCTTAAATCAACAAAAAGTAACAAATAATTAGATTTCCATGTTCTATATACATTTGTTTTTTTTTGGCATCAATGAACTAATTGGATGGAGATCACTAACAATAAGCAATGGGAATTGGTGTTGTTTCGAAACGTCGAGCAAAAGATATAGCTAGCATACTTGGTAGTAAACAACCACTGCTTCTGGCTAGACTAAACCATAACATGAATTTCTTAACTTGGTAGCTAACACATGAATAGTAACCCTTCCAAATGCCGTTAGAGAGGTCCTCAGCATCCATATGCACTAAAATTCCCTTATATTGACCCTACAATACCTAGAAGGGGGGTTGAATAGGTATTACGAATAATCTTACCCAATTTTAATTTTATTACAATGAATCTCTATTATCACAATCAAAACAATCACATAGCAGGTATAAAAGCAAGTAAAAGATTGTACAAGAGATTTTTACGTGGAAAACCCTAGATGGGAAAAACCACGAGACCTAGTCCAATTGAAACAAATCCACTATGAACTCAATGAGTACAAGACACAGTTACAGACACTAAGGACTTATGCAATTGTCTTCACTCCCACGATCACACATGATCGATCTCCGTCTTCACGGCTTTGGTAGCAACCAACCTCTTCACAGCGATTCCTTCAATCACGAACTCACAAGCTCGATCGCCGTCGCAACGGGCTCACAATCATTCAAGGATGTGAAAGGTGTGTGGTTTGAAGGTCTCTCGAGCATGTATGTGAAAACCTAGGTTAAAGTGCTTTAGAGAGGTTTTGAGAAGATGATGAATGTAAAACCTAATTGGGAGAGGCTTGCTTAGCCCTCTCAATGAAAACAAACCCTATTTATAAAGTTTAAGAAACCTTAAGTGACTGGGACACATTTTAAGATCAAATAGGAAGGTTTTAAATAATTTAAAAACTGATTTTTACGCGTCACGATCGATCGGGGTCGATGCCTGATTGATCCTGAAAAACAGAAGTAAAACGTGCATTTCTAAAGGGCCTACGATCGATCGGCACTCACCTCCTGATCGATCATGAAAAACAGTAGAGAACTCTTCTTTTTTAAAATACCTTAAATCGATTTTCCCTTAACCCTGATCGATTGGGTAACCCTGTTTTTCATTAAAACAATTAAAAACACTTTCAAAATCACTCAAACTTTGTTGAAAACATTTGACAATGATTTAAAGTGAATTAAAATGTATTAAATCAATTAAAACCTGACATCTATGGTAACTTACTTTAGCTAAGAAAGAGTGTGAGCTGCATGATGAAATCTTCACTTTAAAGCACCTTTTGCAACTAATCAAGACTTCAATCAACCATACTTTGACATGGAATATGCTAACACAAAATATGGACTTTACATGCACCAAATTAGAAACCCCAGTTGTTTAGTACAACGCCATCCCTACTTGAACCTAAATTAGTTTCCATGTTCATAACAATGTATGCCCCCGAATAAATTCCTTAATATTCCTAAGGAAAGCCCTACTGCTAACACTCTCTATAGTTCCAAAGGAGGATCTTCATTACAGACAAATAAGCAAACAAAGAGGACATAGATTAGCCAACTCAGTGGTTTCAAATGTGAGTGGTATAAAAACCCTTATTATCAACCATATCAGCATGCACATTTAGGGGGGAAGTAACTACTATTTTCATGCGTTCACAATATCCCAACTAGAAGAGGGCATATTCAAACCAATGGGGGAATTTGTGGGAGGAATCCCAAAGGAATATAATCGGCGGAATTATGGAGGGGATTAGGAATAAGGTAATCTTGACTGCTTTGAGGTGTAGCTTGGGTATTTCCTTATTGAGAAGAGTAAATTTCCCTCTCGTAGCTTTGGGACTATGAGCATCAATCTTGATTGTTTTCGTAATCGCATTGCATGCTATTCACAGAGGATGGCCTCGTTGAAATATTCAATTGGCAATTCAGGGAGATGAACCCAGCTAGGCAACTATGGACTTTATAATTGCTTTGGAAGGATGAAAATTTATATGCTATTGTCGAACAGTCAGAACATGTCCTACTATGGTCCATGGCCCGTACATAAGTGCATATAATGATCTTCTTTTCTCTTAAACCTCACAATATGATAATCATTTTCTATATCCACAACTTCAGTTCTTTCTTCCCTACCCAAAGGTTGTTTCGATCATTATGACATTTGAAATAATCCACTAAAATTAACTTGGGGTTACTAAAATCTAATTTCCCTAATGATATTTTAAGTATGCAACGTTCCATAACTACTATCTGTAGTTACATGCAAAATACGAGATCCCAAAATCCGAGGCAATAACTTAGTAATAATCATTTAAGAGAATATATATTCTTTGTATTTATATATGTCTCGGTAACATCTACCTCTAATATCTCTGGAGTGTGCTGAACACATGGCTTATAGATTCCACTATTTTGTAAGTGATCCTTTGGAATCTCAAAGTTTGCAAAGTGATCTCAGTTCAATATTTTGGAAAAGCATTGATACCTAATTGATATTAAGAAGAGCTAGAGGTAAGTGTAAATTCTATCGATTATCAACCAAAAAGGAAAAATAAAAAAAAGGTTGGGATAGAGATGATAGAAACCATGTAACTACACCCCAAGCTACCTAGCCTACCTTATTAAGGAGAGTCTATAATTAAGAGAGATGTCTACAATTTTGAGGTGTTTATGTCACAACTTTTTACATGAAGAAAACTTCTATATAAATCTAAAACTTTGGAGTGAGATAGGTTGGCCAAGGCCCATTCAAAAACACTTGGAAAATTCCTAAAAAGGCTAAAATTGAGAAAATCTTTTGTTTTGTTAGGCAACAAAGTAGTATTTTAAATATAAAATGCTCACATTCTCAAGAAAACCCTATAAACATAATTATTATAAATGTAACACTCCAAAACATATTATATATGTATGGGTTATGATCATGGACACAATTTTTGACACAACTCTCAAGTTATGGGAACCACAAGATCAAAAAAAAAAAAAAAAAACAAAAAACAAAAAGTTTACATGGCTAATCTCTACAGAGTATCCAATAAATCAACTTGTCTAAAAAATCTATTATAAAAATTGTGGCCCTTAATATATCTTGATAGTACATATATATATATATATATATAGAGAGAGAGAGAGAGAGAGAGAGAGAGGACTGTTCAAGTGTGAGATATTCCAAACTATCCCATTCAATCACAGCCATTCGTATATGATCGACACGTGAGCACGTGCATGTCGTTCACGGACGGCTGTGATCGTACAAAATATCGGAATATCCCACATATAATCAAAGGTATATATATAGATACAAAGAGAGAGAGAGAGAGAGAGAGAGAGAGAGAGAGAGAGAGAGAGAGAGAGAGAGAGAGAGAGAGAGAGAATGTGTGTGTGTTCCATTGCAGCAACAATACAATTCCTGGACTAGGACAACCTATAACTTAGAAGGTAAACCTTGAACTCACCTACAAACCCAAAGTGTAAACCCCATTAAATAAATTCAATACATCAATCATTATTTTGTGTATCATTCACACAAAGTACAAATAAAAATAAAATCAAATAATCAGCTCAATAAACACAAACTAAATGGCCTAATCAAGCATTATAATGTCTAATCATACCACAATATATAATAAAAACAAAACTATTGAAAATCAAGCTCAAAGCATGATATCATGATACATTTAAACAAATTTGAAAGAGCCTAATAAAACTTGGTTTTACTATTATGATTGATGATAAAAAAAAGTGAAAAATGGTACCAGCTGGTTATAGGACTCTGTTTGAGCGTGAATCAAGCTCAAAGGTTAAAGTAAACATGATATGATAACACATATATATGTATTTGAAGAAGACGATGGGGACGAGGATGAAGGCGAGTCAAGATGGTTTCTGGTAGGATAAACATGCAAGCAAGAGCTCCATGGACAATTCCCTTATTAGGAGAGTTTAAGAAAACACTTGTTTTGGATTTAAGTTTTTTGATCAAATCAATACGCCATATTTAAAGAGTTAATGTATACCAGTGGCCATGTCCTTTGACATGCTCTCTCCCCTTTTGAAAGGAGGAGGTTACGGATTCAAATCTTGATCCTTGAGAATAGGTGGGATACCTATTTTTTTGAGATTGGGTGGGAGACTTATTTTCTTGGTAGGGTGCGGGCTATGACAAAAAAGAAGACAAAAAAAAAAAAAAAATGGTGAATATTAGTTATCCATTATAGGAAGGCCACTAATAAATTAGTGCACTTAATTATATACCTATTGTACACATGTAAAATATTATAATGTGTAACAAAATAATCTATACTACCTATAAAAAGATGAATGTGAGAAAAACTTTTGATTGACTAATATATCCTTATTTTAATTTTTAAATACACAACAACCCTTTTGCATATATAGGAAATATAGCAATATAAAACACATACCTTAATAAGAATTCTAAGGAAACTATAATTCGTATAATAATTAAATAAAACCAAACCCAAATAGGAATTCTAAGCAAACGGAAACTATAATTCGTAAAACCCTAACAATGTTAACATATAAATACAAATAGAAACATATTATAAAAATCATAAAACCCTAACATATGAAAGAACAACTACTGCTTCTTTCTTCTGCATCTTCTATGTGCCTTTATTGCGTCTCCTTTCTTCTGGTGCTTTGTCTGGTATGTAGTTTTAAATAAACTTGACTCATATATATACAAATTATGTTTAAACATTTAAATCTCTGCCTGCGTAAACATTTAAATCTCTGCCTGCATTGCATGATTGGACTTTTAAATCTCTATTTGAATTGCAAAATTAGCAAGAAAAAGAAGAGAATCAAAGACGAATCAGTTGAATGAAAATAAAAAGACGCATGCTTGAACAAAAACAAATGAAAACCCAGATTAAGAGGCCAAAAAAAAAAAAAAAAACTTGAATTGCATAAGTAAAGTTTTGAATAGCACATATAATCTTTGATTATTTTCTAAGGATTCTCATATCAGGAAAAACTTGAATTGCATTATTGAACTTTTAAATTGCTGCTGTTACATAATTTTCATATTTTGTTGAGAATTCATATATAATCTCAAATTTTTGAAAATAATCAAGTCAATTTACCAAGAAAAAGAAGAAAATCAAAGACGATTCAATTGAAGGAAAATTAAAAAAGAAGCAGGCTTGAACAAAAACAAAACAAAACCCCCCTTCCCAAAAAAAAAAAAAAAAAAAACCATTAACGAATGCAAAAGAAAAAAGGAAAATAAAAAGGGAAGGTCTAATGAACTACCAAAAAAAGTCCCTATTAAATCGTGAGGTTCATGAAACTTTGCAATATCTACCTGCAAACCCAAAATACCAAACTAAACAAAACAAAACCAAAAAGAACAAAAAGAAAGAAAATAACTTAGATCACAACCCCAAAAAAAAATAAAAAATAAAAAATAGAGTTCAAAATCATTTGACAAAAAAAAAAAAAAAAAAAAAAAATGTACAGGCCCAAAAAAATAAAATCACAAGCAATGATCCACCACGCATCGATGAAGACAATATATATATATATATATATATATATCTATTGAAATCAAATCATAGTTTTTTTATTTTATTTTAAATAATGGTAATTTGAGAAAAATGTACAAGACATACCTTAGATAAAAACCCATAGATTGATGACATCTATTGGTGCAACATTGATCGGTGGCGATCAAGACCCATAGATCTTGCAATTGTCAACCTAAACACCATCAAGGAAACCAACCGACGAGTATCCAAACCATATAGGCAGACCATTAAGGAAACCAATCGATAATCATTGAAAGCATAGACCTAAACATGTGATTCACGGCTAGATGATGGTGAGAGAGAGAGAAAGAGAGAGAGAATAAAAATGGGTGAGAGACTGATAAAGAAATAGAGATGAGAGAATGTTAGAGAGAACGGATTGCAAATTTGCAATCAAGACAAATACATAGAGAATGAGGAAAAAGAAAAAAAGGAAAGAGAGACAGAGAATGAGTGAGAAGCTAGCTAGAGAAAGAAACACACCGCCTGATAAGGGTGTGTGCGAAAGAGACAGAGACAATGGGTTTACTCAAATGGATTATTATAGTAAATGGAGATGATGTAGAGAGAGAGAGGGGTAAATGATAACAGAGCTAGGATCACCTGATCTGATCTGGATCTATGATAACGTAGGGAAGAGAGAGAGAGAGAAAGATGAAAAATGGTTCTGAACTTCTAATGTGAGAAAAAGTTGCTAGGAAAAAACGGATGATCGAACATGAAGGGCGAGGCAGAAAAGAGAACCAGCTAAATGACGTTTTAGTTATCACTTCCAAATGTAGTACTAAACAAAAGATATTGGCAGTCAATTTGTACCATGTTGATAGTTAAAATTTAAAAAGTTGACAAACAAACTTTATTTGGCATTATATTTGGAGGCAATTACCAAAAAGTCATCTTCTCATCATAGCCATCTAGATTCAACTAGATTAGCAACTATTAGAAAAATTTAACATCATGGAGTAAAGTCATGATGCCAACTTGTCAAGGTAATACATAAAAACGAGAACTCCCTCTGTCCCAATAAGATACGCCAAATTTTTAACTTTTTTTGTCCTAAAATATTTGGCCACTTTAAAAAATCAAATCGTATTTTTTTTAAGTTTCTTATACCCTTCATTATTTCAATATTTACTTTCAACACAAAACCCAATACAAACAAGATAAGGGTATTTTTGGAAAGATGGAACTTAATCAATGACAAGTCAATATAATGATTACATTTTCTTAAACTCCGTGTTTTGTCAAACGTAGCCTATTTTTACGGGATGGAGGGAGTATTATTTTTTAATGAAAAATCAATGGTCCTTGAGTTTATTAATCTGTCGCTTTAAGGTTTGCAGAAGTCTTTGGTTTCAGACCCTACATAAGCTATATGTGTTCTCCTATCGTTTCCCAAATAAAAAAATCATCAAAAACTAACTTACTTATAAATAAAATGAGAACATCCTGATCCCATAAATACCAGATTTTTAAAAGAAAAAAAAAAATCCTAAACATGTACATATTAGGAATATTATTATTTTGATCAAAGACCAATAGAAGTTCTAGATTTGCGTAAGTCATGCTTTTGATCCCGCGTGGAGTATCTGTTTTCTCCTATGTTTTTCCAATACATATATATCAAAGACTACTTTGCTCAAAAATAAAATGAGAACCTTCCAATCTCATAAATACTAGACTTTGTAAAGGTGGTAGTGTAGGCCTTATTAGGAACTTAAGTTAGCTTCTATGGCATGAATCTACGGGAGGGGTGTAGATTGTAGTACATCATAAAAAAAAAAAGGATGGCATGTCCGTAGGGTTTGCAAAGCCACGCAAGTCTTGGTTTTGATTTTTGTAAGACTAATGTACTAATAATTTGCTATTAAATCTTTCAACTATGGCGTAAATATGTTTTGATCGGAGAAAAAGACAAAGAGTGAAAGAGAGAGCCTTTTGTTTCAGCATTGAAAGTTTCACAAAACCTTCAAAGAACCTATGTATAATGAAGTTTCAAAGAAAATTTTAAGTACTATGATTTGGGAAAGATAAAAAAAAAAAAATAGTAATCATATCAAAAGAAGTGAAGGATTGAGTGATCAAAGTGCTTTCATCTTATGCAAAGGCACGATAAAATTATTAAATTAAAAAATTATTATCATTATTGAAAAAAATAATTTAACTAAAAAAAAATCACGTGCAATGCACGTGTGCACCAACTAGTATATATATATATAGACACACACACTAGTTATAACACACATGCGTTGTACATGAACACTTTTAACTAATATTAGTTATGAGGACTTTATTATTATTTTATTATTTTCATTTTTCCATAAAACAGAAAGTTCAAACTTCTAGGTTTTTCTTCCATTCATTTTTTTTTCTTTTTTTTTTTGGACTTTGACATGATATCTTCAAGACATTGGAAGAAAATTTTAATCCATGATTGGAAAATGATTTTCAACCTATCAAATTAGCTTTTGGATCAATAAAGGCCTAAAGAATAAAACTTGTAAGGAGAGCCGTGGGTATTCCAACTATTTCCTGAAAATTTGGTTTTTAATCAAGTTGAAATTTGTATTTTTCTCAAAAAAAAAAAAAAAAAAAGGCCGAAAATTGTCTTATTTTCTTATCTTTTATTATGTTTTCTCAATAAAACCAAACAATACCCAAATCTGGCTACACCAAATCATGTATGCAAATCTAGAAATTGATTAAATAAAAGAATTCCCACAACATTTAATTTTTTTTTAAAGGAAGAAGGGAAATTTAGTTCAATAGTCAAATCCAAAAATTTAACAAAGCAAAACCAATCATAACTGTAAAGATTTAAGCAAGCTAGCTAATAAACTTCTATGAATTTTTCTAACATACATCAATTTTATTTTCTTTAAATTTCTTGGCAACATAATGGATTTATAGAAGAGTTGTGGTAATTCTAATAACCCAATGTTGTTTCCCTTTTGTTTTACACACACATAGAGAAAGATAAACAATCTCTACTCTCCTATTAAGGGTAAAATAAAGTATGAAGAGAAATTAATGAAGTTGGAGATATGATAGCCAAAAGGTTTTGAGAGAGAGAGAGAGAGAAAGAGGGAGAGAGAGAGAGAGAGAGAGAGATGTGGAGGTTTTTTGAGAGGGAAGTTTTTTGAGTAGAGAGAAAAATAAGGTCTTGTGGAAGAGATGGATCGATGCTAAGGTTTTATTGAAAGAAACGTAATGTTTATGAGTTGGATGAGAAGTAATTGATTGATGTAGAATTTCGTTTGAAGGAAGAGTACTGATGGAGGCATATTAATTATTGATGGAGTTGTGATGGAGTTAAGGCACATTAATTTTTTTGTTCTTTTTTTTTTTTAATAGTATATATAAGGGTCATATTTTCTTTTAAATTTTAAATGAGGGTAAAATAGAGAATCAAAAGTTTTTCTCCTTAAGAAACTTTTATAAGTACTATAAATATAGATATATTTTAAGCCACTAGGGCTAGCTTAGTGGTGAGGGAGGGTAGGGAAAAGGGTAGGATTAGGATAGGTTAGGGATTCAAACCCTTCCCAGTGTTCCCCAAAAAGGAAAAGAAAAGAAAAGAAAAGAAAGATATATATATATATTAAAATTATAAATTATACTCCCTCCGTTCTACAAAGATAGGCCATATTTGCTGTTTTTTTTCTCAAAATGTTTGTCTATTTTAAAAAGTCAAATCATAATTTTTTTGAACTTTTTGTATTACCCTTTGTTATTTTAATAATTACTTTCAACACAAAAACTAATAAAAAGTTGGAGATGGTACCTTTGGAAAAATAGAGTTTAATAAAAGGGAAGTCAATGAAATGATATTTTTTTCTTAAACTGTGTGGTTTGTCAAATATGGCCCATCTTTGTGGAGCGGAGGGAGTAATACAACTATTTTAAGTTGCATTGTGAACAATTAGGAATTGAAGCTTATTAATTCAAAAGCATTAATCAAGATTTTAGTATAACCTTCTATATATCATTAGTATATAAATGGAAAATCTTGAATTTTAGTAGGGGGGTGGCTATTGCTACCCTTTCGCAAATTTAATGAACATATGTATTTCTTTTATACCCCTTTGGCAAATTTACCATTAAGGAAATTACAACTAAAAAACACTCCGTTTAAAAGTCTTTGACATTGTGTGTGAACAATGAACGAGGAAAGAGACATTTGCGATGATACTAGCAGCAACTAAGTACATACTTTCGCATTAAAATTAGGCTTTTTATCTTTTTTTTATCCTCCAAATTTGTCATTGTTCGGTTCTAAAAGTTTGAATAAAATTCACATGTTTAGTTAATGATGGTTAAATAGAATACAAACGTGCACTGAAAAGTAGGTAAAGGCTTTCATACATAGCAGAAAAGAAGAGGAACATCATTTGTAAATCCTAAAAAATTGAATGCTGAAAAAATTAGATTATTTCCTACATCTATAAAGAATATAGAAGTTAGGAAGGAGAAAACACATTAACTATAGAGAGTTTCATGCCTAATAGCTTGAGTTCCGACAAAAATGGTGGCTCGATCTACTCAGACATAAATGGTGTCTCTAGCTACTCCAACTTCTTCTTCTAGTCGTTTGAGGGTTAATGTATTTTTGGGGTTGCGGTGGGATGTGAGAATCAAAGGGGCATATGGGTTGGTGGTTATTTTGGGAATGTTGTGGGGTGTACTTATAAAAATATGGGAGTTAAAAAACATTAGGGTTTACAAATAACCTCGAGGTTGCAATAGCTGCCCTTTTTTAGTGGGGGAGTAAAATTGGCCCATGCTCGAAAAATTAGGTTAAGCTCGTTTAGGCCTGGCCCAACCCTAGCCCGAACATTAAGATGGTTAGACTTGGGATTTATGCCCTAGTTCAATAGTTTAAACCAAGGCCCAACCTAAAGTTAGCCTATTTTATGTTAAATAATAGACAATTATAATATGAGTTATATTTATCGTTAGATTCACATGAAATTAAAAAATAATTAAACAAATGTCACAAGCAAACAAGAAACAACTCCTAAAGATTATATTTATTTATTTTTTATCAGCCACCAAAGATTATATTTTTGTTTTCAATTTGTTTTTCAATTAATAGATTGAATATGTTTTAACCAATGATCCATTTGCAAATATCTTATTATAAATTATAAAAGTTATTATCATATATAATGTTTGCAAATTTTTTTATAATTGATAAACATTTTATGTATATAAACTTTGTAGAGTCTAAATGTTATTTAATTAAGAAGCCACAAAGATAAAAAGGTATTTTGCATTAGGCTAACCTGAGAAGTTGAGACCGATATAAGCTCGAAGCATGTCTTAAGCCTGAAACTGAACTTGAGCTTTTTTTTTTTCTTTGGCCCAACCTGATACGAGCTAGGCCCAAGTAATAATAGAGCTTGAGTAAGCTTGGTCCAAGCCCAACCAACCTACGTGAAGAGCAATCCAACATGACTCAGCCCAACCCAATTTACACCCCTAAATAGTATTCTTTTTTTTTTTGATAAGCAAATATTCATTAAGAGGAAATCAAAAATACATTAGGAACCCCTACATCCGAGCCTTTCGTATCAGCACACAAAATAGAGGTTGGAAGTTCCAAAATTGGGATAGACTCACAATGAATACAAAAGTCAGGCCAAGAGGCTAGGGCATGAGTACCACCATTAACTTCCTTGGGAACAATCCTAACAGCCCAAAAAGAAAAAAGTTCAGGTAACATGGATCTAGCATCTAGAATCAAAGGAGCAAAGGCCCATTTAGGAGAATGATTCTTGTCTACGTGCCTGTTTGGATGAGATTATGGGAGGCCCAAAATCTCTTCTGATGTCCCATAATCACTTTTAAGAGTGTTTGGATAAAAAATGAGAAAAGTGATTGTAAGCCCAAAAGAGATTTTGAGGCCATTTTGCTCAAGCTGCCTCCCCCCTGATTCTGATTCAGCTTCTGATTGTACTTCTGATTGTACTCTGAAGCTATCCCAAACAGGCACGAGCCATAGTGGAATCACTTTCAATGACAATATTGTCATATCCACAACAAGCAGACTCCCTTAAAGCCAGGGAAAAGGCTTTAGCTTCACCAACCTTCTACTCAAGGGGACGCTCAAAAGCAATCCATGCGTGGAGAAAAGAGCCCTTAGAATTTCTGACAACTGCGCTTAAGATGGAACGATCAGGACAAATGGCAACATCAAAGTTAATCTTTACCCACCTTTTTGGTGGCGATTTTCATCGCATGCAATTTGAGAAAGAATCACCAAAGGGTTAGCCACAAACTTTTCATGAACAACTCTGTAACCAACCAAACTTGGTCCATAGGAATAGCCGCAAAAGATAGGAAACTAGAGGCATCAATAGGGCTCGAATTAAGAGATGAGCCATTTCCGACCAGCTCTTTAATCCATTTGAGAGACAAAGGTGGTTAACTTTGGATAAACGAGAAGACTAATGGGAGTTGAGCTACAAAATCTTAGTAAATTTGCACTCTAAAAAGAGATGCTTTGCCGATTCCATCGGCACTTCATATAGAGGGCATGAAGTGTCTAGGATAAAAAATCTCCGATTGAGGTCCTCTCTAGCTAACAGGTAAAATATTCCATACCATTTTCCGGAGGAGGTGTTTGTAACATAATTTTTAACATCCCTAAATGTTAGTATTCAAGCATTAAATAAAGAAATATTAGCAATTACCCCTATCTGTTGTAAAACCAAGAATTTAGAACAAGTTATGAAGAGAATAAATTTCTCATTCATCTTCTTTCTCTTCTTTCTCTCTAAATACATATTTCTTCATTCTCTCCAAAAATATACATCTCACTTCTTCATTCTCTTCTTTCTCCCCTTCCCCTTTTATCTATGTTTGTATTTGGTCCTCATGATGGGATTACCTAACCCACTTATGATGGTGTTCCCATTATCACAAAGTGGAGGGGGGTGTGGACATCCACTCAATTGTCCACTCAATCTTTAATATTCATAACACTCCTCCTTGGATGTCCACCACACTAAGATAATGTGCCTCGTTAAAACCTTACTAGAAAAACCCAGTGGGAAAAAACTAGTGAAGGAAAAAGAGTACAACATTTTTGTAAATCTTAGAGTGGTGTTGGACGCACTAAAGAAACTGCCTCATTAAAACCTTGCTAGGAAAACCCAATGGGACAAAACCTAGGCGAAGGAAAAAGAGTACAGCGTGCATATGTCCAAAAATGAATACTCCCCCTGATAAGAAGATAAGTATCAACTTAACTGATCGCAAACCCGACGCATTCCAATGCCATATACCAATTTCTTGAATGTTGACGATGGTAAGGCCTTGGTGAATAAATCCGCAAGATTATCAGTGGAACGTATTTGCTTCACATCAATTTCATGCCTCTGCTGGAGTTCATGAGTGTAGAAGAACTTTGGTGAAATGTGTTTGGTTCTATCACCTTTGATGTACCCTCCTTGAATTTGTGCAATACATGCAGCATTATCTTCATAAATTGTTGTTGGCATACTTTTAATCAGAGGTAACCCACATGTGTCTCGAATGTGATGGGCTACAGATCTTAACCATACACATTCACGACTTGCTTCATGGAGTGCAAGCATCTCAGAGTGATTAGAAGATGTAGCAATTAGAGTCTGCTTTGTAGATCGCCAAGAGATCGCTGTATTGCCACATGTAAATACATACCCTGTTTGTGAGCGAGCTTTGTGAGGATCAGAAAGGTATCTAGAATCTGCATATCCTTCTAAACAAGGACCACGGGCTAATTCCTTTGAGTAAAACAAACCCATATCTGTGGTTCCACGAAGGTAGCGTAAAATATGTTTAATACCATTCCAGTGTCGTTGAGTTGGAGCAGAACTGAATCTTGCTAATAAGTTGACTGAAAATGCTATATCAGGCCTAGTGCATTGTGCTAAATATAACAAAGCACCTATTGCACTAAGATATGGTACTTCAGGACCAAGTAGCATTTCATTATCTTCTTTAGGGCGAAATGGATCTTTCTTAATATCAAGAGATCGAACCACCATGGGAGAACTTAGTGGATGCACTTTATCCATATTAAAACGTTTCAATACCTTTTCGGTATAAGCTGATTGATGGATAAGAATTCCATTTGATTTATGCTTGATCTGCAGGCCGAGACAATATTTTGTTCTCCCTAAATCTTTCATCTCAAATTCTTTTTTCAAATATTCAGCAACTTTCATGAGCTCTTCAGGAGTCCCAATTAAATTTATATCATCAACATAGACTACAATGATGGCGAATCCAGATTCTGATTTCTTTATAAATACACAAGGGCATATAGGATTATTAATATATCCTTCTTTAACTAAGTACTCACTGAGACGATTATACCACATTCTTCCAGATTGTTTTAATCCATACAAGGATCGTCTCAGTTTAATTGAGTACATATTTCGTGGTTGTGATGTATTTGCTTCAGACAATTTGAATCCTTCAGGGATTTTCATATATATATCTGCATCTAACTTTCTATATAAATATACAGTAACTACGTCCATAAGACGCATGTCAAGTCCTTCTGAGACTGACAGACTAATATCAAAATGTAATGGCATCCATTACAGGTGAATATGTTTCTTCATAATCAATCCCAAGTCTCTGCAGGAAACCTTGTGCTACTAAACGAGCTTTATATCTGACGATCTCATTTTTATCATTACGCTTTCTTACAAACACCCATTTGTAACCCACGGGTTTCACATCATTGGGTGTTAGGACTACAGGTCCAAATACTTTACGTTTTTTCTAGCGAATCCAATTCTGCTTGGATTGCTTCTTACCACTTTAACCAATCAGGTCTACTGTGACATTCGTCTACAGTGCGTGGTTCGAGATCATCATCATCTTTCGAAATTACAGTAGCTACTGCGAAAGAAAATACATAACCACTTCTGAGCGATCCCACAATTCTTTTGTACATGTATAGTTTATGGAAATTTATTCATTTCCATGTACATATGCCTCTTTATTGTTTTCTGTCTCTTCAGGGACATTTTCCTCTTCAAGAGTTATTAAATCAGAATTTGTGGGAATATTTATTTCTTATTCAATAACCTCTTCCGGAGTACTATTTTCTATATTTTGTTGCCCTTTTATTTTCCTCTTCCGGGGAACTAAATCTTTTGAACTCAATGGTCTACCACGCTTCAGGCGTGTAGTAGATGATTCATTTGCTGCAATAATAGTAGACTTACCAATTGGTACATTGATCTTTGCTGGTGTACCAATAGATGATTCATTAATAACCACTTCTGAGCAATCCCACAATTCTTTTGTACATGTATAGTTTATGGAAATTTCTTCATTTCCATGTACATATGCCTCTTTATTGTTTTCTGTCTCTTCAGGGACATTTTCCTCTTCAGGAGTTATTAAATCAGAATTTGTGGGAATATTTATTTCTTGTTCAATAGCCTCTTCCGGAGTACTATTTTCTATATTTTGTTGCCCTTTTATTTTCCTCTTCCGGGGAACTAAATCTTTTGAACCCAAGAGTCTACCACGCTTCAGGCGTATAGTAGATGATTCATTTGCTGCAATAATAGTAGACTTACCAATTGGTACATTGATCTTTGCTGGTGTGTTTGCAGCCGGTATATAAGACTTAGTTATTTTTGCTGCGTCTGTAAATGCATCAGGCATTTGATTAGCAATCTTCTGAAGATGAGTGATCCTCTGTACTTCAGTTTCACATTGAGCAGTACGTGGATTAAAGTATGATCAATATAGTTTTAAGAACTTTCTTTTTCTTCTTTTCATGATTTGGAGAAGATAAGAGAACTCTAAGGGCCAATGTCTAATACGAAATTAGAAAAATTAAAGAAATTTTACATGGTATTGAAGTCATAAATCCATAACTTTGATTTGACAAATTCAAGAAAATCACAAATAAGAGTGAAAATAGTGATATTTAATGAATTTGTAATGATTGATCTTATAGCATGAATTATAGCGATGACTCTTACTTTTTCAAATATTCTAATTCAAGGTAATGAATTTGTTTAATGCCAACCTAATGCCATTGGGGTCTTCATTGAAAGTGGAGAAAAGTTTGGGTAATGTGGTGGGACGAGGATAGTTGGATCTAGTTGGAGCATTGTGAGCCGCAAACAGTAAGTAATTAACTTAGGCTAACCCTAACCCCAGAGAAATGCTGATCCTATGAAAAGAACTTAGATCACAACATTAAGAGGTAATTGAACCTAGGGCTGTAGGAAGAGCCAAGTTACTCGGGTTCGGCTTGAGATCAACTTAATAAAATGTTTGTTTGTTAGATAAATGAGTCGGACTCAAACATAATTTTAAACTCATAATTTATTGAGTCAATTAAGCTCAAGTAGAATACTAATAAGCTTGACAAGCTTATTAAAACTTTAAGTAACCAAATTATTCGAGCTCGACTCAAGATTGGCTCAATAAAAGACCCATTCAAGTTCACTCATAAACTAATAAGTCAAACTAGAGTTTTATTTTGAGCTTGTTAATTTAATGAGCCAAGTTTAAGTAGCCGATTACGTACACCATCCCCCTCCCCCCCGGCAGTCTTCTTTTAATTTTTTATTTGTGTATTAGGTCATCTTACTGATTATCTCTCAAGGGCATTACTAAATTTCCATAAATCAGGAATTACATGGCAGAAAATTTGGTTGAAAAGTAGGAAGGAGGTCATGATTAAGCCAAATCATTTTTCATCTTTTGAAGGTATAGCGTCAAGCCAGCTGACAGCAAACTAGTACTTCAACTCTGTTTAACAAAAGATAAAAATCATGAAAAAGGCTTTTTTTAATTACATATTTCCCCATTTCTTCAATTGTTATTATATAAATTTGAAGAGCATATATGGGCAATGGATCCTGCAAGACTCAACTTCAAAAGGAGCTTTCTTTGCTATGGCTTTCACAGTGAACAATTTATGAAATAAAACATGATTCTGGTACACACCATGTGTAATGCCCTGCATTTCCGTAAATTATTAATTTATTTTAAGTCTAAAATCTTAAGTTTAAATTTAATTCTATTAGGCTAATTTTTATAATATATTATTTGGGATAAGATATACTTGGATTAGGTAAACCTTGCAACCAAACAATATTACCCTAATTGGGTTAATATATAAGAATCCTTATCAGAAGTATTTTTTTTTTTTTTTTAACGAACGGTTAAAGTCTTAGAGAGGCAGATTGGAGCCCTAATTATTTCATCGTCTTCCTCTAGTGACAGATAAGGTAAGAAAAGTCTCCAACCTCCAACCTTGAGTTCATGGTTTTGTCTTTTAGGGTACTTCAATATATTCAATATATATTTTTAGTTGCTTGTACGTTTGGGGTTAAACCGTAGGGTGTACTGGTAAAGTGGGTTATAGAAGGAATTCTACTTTATTGTTATTATTATATATATATATATATATATATTGGTACATCCCGTAGTACAAAAGTTAGGGGAAAAGTTGTTGGTAAAAAAAAAAAGAAAAAAAAAGGGAAGTTGCTTTACAAAAGTTAAGGAAAAGTTGTTGGTAAAAAAAAAAGAAAAGGAAGTTTCTTTAGGTATTGATTATTGTAACAAATATAATATAGTATTGCTTATATATATATATATATATATATAGATATATATGCACATAATACAACGTGAGAACCTGTTGGAAGTAGGCAGAAGTGTTATCTTGGAATTGATGATGGTGGAGAACTTATAGTCCTACGTGTTTACATGCACAATTCATTTGTATACTCAGTGTACCTAGAACTCATGTGCTAAATTTTCACTAGTTATGTCAAGTTCATTTTTGCCTAAATTGATGAACTTGACACAATGGACTGCATGGAGGGTCAAACTTAATAAATTGAAACATTTATTAACTTAGACTATAATTTATTGATAGTAATATTAATTTTTGATCTTAGGTTTGAGCTAAGTATTGATAAGTGGAGGCATTTACTTGGATTTTAACGTTACTACTTGAGGTAAGTGGGAGTATGACATGCCAATTTATTTATGACAAATGTTTTATTTGTTAAATAAATGATTTTTACGAATGATTTTATATCCATTCAAACATGTCTATTTTAATTGTATGAGCCAAGTAAATGATTTTGTATTCCGTTTCAAGTAATGCTAGATATGATTTACTGATTACTTGAAATTAAATTTAGCCAAATTGATTATATTTGAAACTCTGGTCTGACTGCCTTATGTCTAGCCCTAGTCAGTAGGGGTTAAGTTATTGGCTTTTGGTTCCTTTTGGTTCCAATGCTCTGCCCCGGTCAGTAGGGGATATTACTGATCTTTGGTACCAATGCTCTGTTAAAGCCTCCTCCTGATAGGAGCACCGTTTGGACCTTCGGGTCAATCTGTCTGAGTCATTTGTGTGGTTAGCTAGAGTTACAAAATAAATATGTGTTCGTTCTGATCTGAAAGCTCTTAATGTTTATTTGAAATCTGTTATTGATATGAGAATTCTAAAAATTTGTATTTCTTTGAATATCTTTTGAAAAATATTTAATTGTGGATACTAGCTGTGAACCCCGGAAATTGGGCCCACAAGGGATTGAAAGAAAATGGGTTTGAAAAAGAAAAAGGAAAGGAGTCGCCACCTTATTTTTTAAAGGAAACAAGGAAAACCCTAAAAATAGTTTGTTTTAGGAAAACAATTTGAATGACTCCATAAAAAAGGAAAGGCAAAAACCAATCTTTTGAAAACCAAAGAAATCGGGGATTCGGAGGCTAAGTTATGACATGGGAAGGTTCTAGGCAAAGCCTATAGGCACCCATGTCACCCTTTCGGTCTCTCAGTTCATTTGGGCTAAATCAAGATCTTTCCATACAAAAATCAGCAAGTATATCATCACAAGAATTGCATGCATATCATATATTTCATTCATCCATCCATGCATAATAAGCACATAAAAACAGAAAAAGAAAAAGAAGAAAAGAAAACAAAAATAAACCTAGGATGCTTGGATCCTAGAACGGACTTGAGCCTCACGAAGAGCGCCTACGTACCATGCAACGAAATACATGGATCAAAGTCCACGTAGTTCGATTAGAACTAAGGTTAAATCCTAATACAAACCTATGGTAAAAACCCTAGGTTTCCTTATTTGATCAAAAGAGAATTGATAGAAAGTTTGATTTTAGGAAAGAAATCCACAAAATGGAAACTTTAATAAAAACCAGAATTTTGTTGATGAAGGAAACCTCTAATTAAACCATAGGATCATATTAAAAATTAACCCTAGATAGGGAGAAGAGAATGAGTTAAGAAGAAAGGTGAATTGGGGCACCTTCAAACCCACTTACCTGAGCGCAATTAGCTCCAAGCATTTAGCCATTTCAGACATAAGCAGCCCTATTTGCCATAGGACAAATACCACACCTATTTGCACCCTTACAAGTGCTCAAAACCATGCGAAAACACTAACATGCAAATCTGGACAGAATAGTATTATGACCTAAAATCATCCACTAAGCATGCCAATAGCAAAAACAGCGAACAATAATAAGTCCTAACATATTCCTAGAACCATATCATGCATAAAAACCCTAGAACATACTAATATGCATGCAAAACTATCATGTTTATTCTATATGCAAGACATATACAGCAAACACGAAGAAAAACCAAATAAAAAAGTCTACTTTATCATGCTATATGAAAACAAACACAAAACAATGACTCTAAAACCCTATACTCACAAATATGCTTAAAAACTCACAAGACATACTTTAATCATGCTAAAACCAAACTAAACAGAAATTAAATCATGCATATTAACTAACTAAAGCAATATAACATGATGAAAATCCTAACTCTAACATGCAATGACACTAATCCTAGCACAAGGACAAACAGGAGCACAAGAATCATAACTATGCATTGAAAACCTAAGGACAGCCCTAAAGCATGCTAAACAGTAGATAAAAAATAGATATTCCATGTATATTAACTAGCTAGAGTGTTAATATATGATAAAAAAGTTACCTTTAACATGCAATAAGCCTAACCCATATGAAAACCTAGTTTAAGCTTGAATAGAGAAGGAGAATACCTTAGGAAGGGCCTTCCTTGTGTTTGTAATTGTTCGTGGCTCCTCAGGTCTTTAGAGTGAATCAAACCAACACGAATCCTCCTCTTTGTCAAAGTGGTATCACAGCAAAGAGATCAAAACTCACTCAACTTTGAAAAGAAATAGAAAACAAAAAGAGAACAAGAGAAAAGAAAAGTGATTTTCGTCACTTCGCAGCAGCAGCAACTTCAATCGCGTTTTTGGGTATGAAAACGTTGGATTTGGACAAAGCTTGTGAAATACAAAGTTGTATAGAATTGAATTATCTTTCTAACAAGACCAATTTCATCAAATTCTGACTTCGGATGAAAAAGTTATGATTAAAATACGACTGCTGGTTTTTAGAAAATCTGCTGCTGAATTATGACGAATTTCACTCCCTCCAAACCCTCTTCTCCTCTCCCTTGTTTAAAGACATTAAGAGAGTATTTATAGCTGAAATCTGGAGTTTCCCTTTCCTTCCTGGACTAGGTTTCTTTGGAGAATAATCAAAAGGTATTTTATAATGATAAAAGACTTCTAATCTGAATAGGAAAAGGAAATTGTCTTTTATAAAAATTGGGAGACTGACCGCTAACACGCATGCACATGTATCGTATGTGCGTACACACACTCATCACATACGTACACGTGTTAGTGTCATGATAAAAATGGCTAATTTAATAAAATAATTTTCTTTTCATTTTAACCAAAAATCTCATGCTGTGATTCGCACTAATTCTTCAAGGATAATCCGTAAATAACCACACTAAACTCATCATCAGGGCCACGGGACTTAAGTACCTCATATGCATCCATATGAACTCCAATTGACAATTTGGAGATCATTCCAAGGTCAAATGAAAAGTTTGGGACTTAAAAGACGATTATGCCCCTCAAGTCACAAAAGCTCTTATTATCTCTCAAGATCAACTCCAATTTGAACCAAAATTCATATCCATTGTCCTTGTGACTCTAGAAAACTAATGTAAGTGACTAGACTCAAAAACAAAACAAAAACATGCATGAAATGATGAGCCCTAGTAAGGTGGTGCAAAAATGGGGTGTGACAGAAGCCCCTCATTGGCGAACAAGTTACACTTGTGAACCAATGATAAAGAACAACCCATTTTTGGCTAAAAAGCCTGGAGAAATCACACACTGATACCAACAATGATGGGAGGTTGAAAACCTGAGACTGAAATAAGGAAGTGTACTCAAGTCATGAGTATACTTAAACCACTGAGGGTTGAGAATTGATAAGAGAAGCATATTCAAGCCACTACGAATGAACATACTTTTAAAATGGAAAGATATATTCTAGTCACGAATATATTTAACCAAGTGATGAGAATGAAATCTGAGAAGCACTTTCAAGTGATGAACATACCTTTGAAATGGAGAAATATATCCAAGCGATGGATATACTTAACCAAGTAAGTGACAAAATATCTGAGAAGTATACTCAAGTGATGAGTATACCACTGAAATGGAGAAATATATTCAGGTCACGAATATATTTAACCAAGTAATCTGAGAATGAAATCTGAGAAGTATACTCAAGTGGTGAGCATACCATTGAAATGGAGAAATATATCCAAGCGATGGATATCTTTAACCAAGTAGGATAAGAATAATCTGAGAGGTGTATTCAAGTGATGAGTGTACTTTTGAAATGGAGAAATATATTCAGGTCACGAACATATTTAACGAAGTGATGAAAAAGATGCTGAGAAATATACTCAAGTGATGAGTATACTTAATGATTGAAAAAGACTGAGAAGTACGTTCAAGTGATGAACATACTTTTGAAATGGAGAAATGTATCCAAGTGATGGATATATTTAACCAAGTAAGCTGAGAAGTACACTCAAGTGATGAGCATACCATTGAGATGGAGAAATATATCCAAACGACGGATATATTTAACCAAGTAAGATAAGAATAATCTAAGAAGTGTACTCAAGTGATGAGTACACCATTGAAATGGAGAAATATATTCTAGTCACGAATATACTTAACCAAGTAAGTGACAAGTATGTTTAAGTGATAAACATACCATTGAAATAGAGAAATATATCCAAGTGATGGATATACTTAACCAAGTAAGTGACAAGTATGTTTAAGTGATAAACATACCATTGAAATAGAGAAATATATCCAAGTGATGGATATACTTAAGCAAGTAAGATAGAGAATAATATGAGAAGTGTACTCAAGTGATGAGTACACCATTGAAATGGAGAAATATATTCTAGTCATGAATATATTTAACCAAGTAAGTGACAAATATTCTGAGAAGTATGTTCAAGTGATGAACATACCATTGAAATGGAGAAATATACCCAAGCGATGGATATACTTAACCAAGTAAGTGGCAAAATATCTGAGAAGTATACTCAAGTGATGAGTATACCATTGAAATGGAAAAAATATACCCAAGTGGTGGATATACTTAACCAAGTAAGTGACAAATGATCTGAGAAGTATGTTCAAGTGATGAACATACCATTGAAATGGAGAAGTGTACCCAAGCGATGGATATACTCAACCAAATAAGTGACAAAATATCTGAGAAGTATGTTCAAGTGATGAACATACCATTGAAATGGAGAAATATATTCAAGTGATGAATATATTTAACCAAGTAAGTGATAATGAGGATCTGAAACTAGGAAGCATATTCAATGGGCGAACATGCTTTTGAAATGGAAGAATATATTCAAGTGATGAATATATTCAACCAAGTATGATAGAAAATGAGAATTTGAAACTGAGAAGCATATTCAAAGGGTGAATACACTTTTGAAATGGAAAAATATATTCAAGTGATGAATATATTCAACCAAGTAGGATAGGGAATGAGAATTTGAAACCGAGAAGCATATTCAAAGGGTGAATACACTTTTGAAATGGAAAAATATATTCAAGTGATGAGTATATTCAACAAAGGGTGATGAAAAATCAAGATTTGAAATGAGGATATATGATCAATTTATCAAGATTGAACAGGCATGGTGCAAGAGGAAAGTGACTTAACACATTGTCACTTGAGTTGGCATGACACAGGGGAAATATATTCAACCCTTTTGAACATAAAATCAATTCAAGGAATTGATTTCAAGATGGAATTTGATTGATTTTAAGCTCAAAAAGTGTTGAATATCTCATTTGGAAGGAGGTTTGATCACGCGTCAAGGCGAGACAAAGCGAGGGAGCAAAACCAAAACAAAGTGGCTTGGGTGACCACCAGGCCTTGGGAGGCTAGCCGCCCAGGCCTGGGTGGTTACCCGAGCCCAAAGCGGAAATCCCACTTTGAATAGGAAACTTCCTATTCTGATGGGTTTTTTCCTATTTGAACTTGGATTTGTGACCTTTTCCCTATAAAAACACATCCAAGAGGTTCCTAAACCTACTTGTATCCATTCATTAGAAATTATGGAGGCTCTAGACAAATTTTTAGGAAGGTTTTTGAGAGTTATGAGTGCTGAAGCAAAATCTGAGTTCAAGTGCTTTGGCTTGGATCCATTGCTCTCCTTGAGGCATGTGAGGCTTGAAACGAACCTCTTGACTGCTGCTACATATTTTTGGGATCCTCAAGTTCATGTGTTCCGCTTCAACTATGAAGAACTGTGCCCAACCTATGGAGGAATTCTGTGCATTGTATGGAGTTTCAACGGTAGGTCCTTTCATTCTCCCTACTCCTCGCCTAAGCTTTCTTACTTCTTTCTCCAATCTACTTGGGATTCACCCACAATATGCCTCTACGTTTGTAAAGGACCATATGGTAGACTTGATGAAATTGGCAACCTCTTTTTTAGCTTATGATAGTAAAGGTATTCTGAATTTTACCTTTCCTATTAAGCATGCTCTTGCCTTTTGCCTCATTGGTCGTTTTCTTATTTCCACTGGTACTCCACATGTTCCCATTCAAATCTGTGACTTGATTCCTCTCCTTGCCAAGGGCCATAACTTGATTCCCATGGTGCTAGCTGAAACCCTGAATGGTTTGGATAAAACTCATGAGGACCCAAAGGTTCCTTTAGGAGGTAGCCCCATTCTACTGCAGATGTGGTTGCTTGAAAGACTGAATTTCTTGTCACCAGTTGCCATTACACCATACAAGCCCCAGCATTACTGCCTTCGCCGCATTGAACTACCTGGGCAATTTTCATTGAGAGATTGGCTAGGTTACTTCCAAACCCTTTCTTGGAGGAGTGTCAAGTGGTTTGTATTCATATGGGGCTGCAGTGACCAGGTGCTTCTGCGGACTTCTGGATGCGCCATGGTGAGACTCATAGGACTGAGGTCTACTTCCTTCTATTGGCCTTCAAGGGTTCTTCGTCAGATGGGTGCCATGCAAACCATACCTACTTCCTTGAAAGGTGACTATCCTGTGGTGCCCGCGGGTCTTTCTGTAGTGACTTGGGCGAAGGACCGATGGCCTAGCAAGTTGATACTAACCCAAGTTACGAATACTGATGGTCCGTATATGATGAGCTTAGAGTATAAGGAATGGTTGAAAAGCAATTTGGGTGAGAGAGAGACTACTCGAAGAGAAAGGATTTTTGGACTTATCAAGAACAATGAACTTGGATCTTGCAGAGAAGATATTATGGAAGCAGTGACAGCAGCTTATGAACATGACTTGAGGAAGAAAAGAAGACATGAAAGAGAGAAGAAGAAAGCTGAGGAGCGAGCTGCAAAGAAGCCCAAGAAAAACTGAAGACTCAATAGAATAGGATATTTATGGCATATTTATAGTTCTTTTACTTAATACCAATGAATTGCTATGTCAATCAATTTTAGTTTTGAATAAATTGCCAATAATAAATCAAATTTGGGATTTTCTTGTTTGATTTAGACCGCCCCCAAGGTAACTTTATGGGTTGCCTACGTATCTCCATGGTTTTTTTTTCTTCTTTTTTTTTGTGTTTTTTTTTTTGTTTTTTGTTTTTGTTTTTGAATGGAGAATCAGGTCTTACGTAGTTCTTATGCCTTAACTTTTGCCTAGGCCGCCCTTACGGGTTTTCAACCTAGCAGGCTTCAAACATGATATTTCTTCAATTGATCCAAATTAGTTGGACGAGCGAACTCAATTCCATCTAAATCCATGAGGCGAACAGCCCCTGCTGGCAATATCTCTTTGATAATGTATGGCCCACCCCAACTTGGCTTGAATTTTCCCCGCGGATCGAACACTGGAGCTCTGATTTCTTTCAGCACTACATCCCCTTTCTTTAGACCTCGATCTTTGACATGCTTGTTGAATGCTCTGGCAACTCTCCGTTGATACCCCTGAACATGATACAGCGCCCTTAACCGCCTTTCATCGAGTAAAGCTAACTCATCATAGCGGCTCTTAACCCAGTCCACTTCTGTTATCTTGCTCTCCACGGCAACTCTTAGTGAAGGAACTTCCAATTCAACTGGCAACACGGCCTCCATTCCATAAACTAGAGAATAAGGGGTAGCCCCTGTTGATGACCTTATTGATGTTCTGTAACCCCATAGAGCCAATGGCAACTTCTCATGCCAGTCTGTGTGTGAGTCCGCAGTCTTCTGTAGTATCTTCTTGATGTTTTTGTTAGCTGCTTCCACCGCTCCATTAGTCTGAGGACGGTATGGTGACGACAGATGGTGGGCTATGCCATACTTTTGCAAGAGCTCATGGGTTTCTTTCTGAAAGTGCTGGCCATTGTCTGAGATAACTTCATGCGGTACCCCATATCGATAGATGATGCTGTGCTGTATGAACTGTGCTACCTTCTTGGAATTCAAGGTCTTGAAGGACGCTGCTTCCACCCACTTAGTGAAGTAGTCGATGGCGACCAGGATGTATTCATGCCCATTTGATGCCTTTGGCTTGATCTGTCCGATGATATCTATCCCCCATACCGCGAATGGCCAAGGTGATGACATACTCGTTAAAGGCATAGAAGGCAAATGTTGTCCACTGGCGAACAGTTGGCATTTGTGGCACTTCTTGACATGTGCGTGGCAGTCTCTTTCCATGGTGGACCAATAATAGCCTAACCTCATGATTTTCTTAGCTAACATATAGCCGTTCATGTGCGGAGCCCCTATCCCTTCATGGATTTCTTTAATCAGATGCTCGGCTTCCTCCTCGGTGACACACAGCAGGTGGATCCCGTCGTATGATCTCCGATATAGCTTTCCTCCACAAAGTACATAGTGACTCGCCAACCGCCTTAGGGTTTTTCTATCGATATGAGATGCTCCTTCTGGGTATTCCCTTTCTTCAATGAACTTCTTTATGTCATAGAACCACGGACGGCCATCATTTACCTCTCCTCCTCGGATTGCACAACAGTACACAGGCTTGTCTCGGCATTCTATCACCAACGGCTTCACATTTCCCCCTTCAGGTATCTCCACCATGGATGCTAGGGTCGCCAAGGCATCGGCGAACTGGTTCTTGTTCCTTGAAAGGTAGTTAAATTCTATCTCTGAGAACTCCTTGGTTAGAGCTTCCAGGTAGGCATGGTAGGGTAGCAGCTTCTCATCTCGAGTTTTCCATTCCCCTTTTATCTGACAAATGATTAGCGCCGAGTCCCCGAACACTTCTAATTCTTTGATCCCCAATTCAAGTGCCGCTTCCAGTGCTAGGATACAGGCCTCATACTCAGCAATGTTGTTGGTAGCTTCGAACCCCAACTTGACCGCCAACGGTGTAAATGCCTCTTCAGGTGAGACCAGCAGGACTCCTATCCCATAACCTTTCTTATTGGCTGCCCCATCGAAGTATACTCTCCAAATTTTTCTGCCAATCTCTAGCACGTCCTCGTCTGGGAACTGATCGTTGAATGGAGCAGATGATGACACCGGACAGCTGGCTAGGTAGTCTGCGATGACGCTTCCCTTGATAGACTTCTGATTCACGTACTTGATGTCGAATTCGTTGAGGAGAATTAACCATCGAGCAGTTCTGAATGACAATACCGGCCTTTCTACCAGGTACTTTAACGGGTCCATGCGACTTATCAAGAACACTTCGAAGGACATTATGTAGTGCCGGAGTTTCTGCGTCGCCCATACTAGTGCCACACAAGCCTTTTCAATTGCATTGTACTTCACTTCATAGTCTGTCATTTTCTTGCTTAGGTAGTAGATGGCATTCTCCTTTGTAGACCCTTCGAGATATTGAGCTAACAAAGCTCCCGTCGCGGTTTCGGTGACCGTTAAGTATAACAAAAGCGGCGCACCTTGCCGTGGGGGAACTAAGATTGGAGGATTGCTCAAGTATCTCTTAATGGTCTCAAAGGCCTCTTGGCATTCTTTGTTCCATACTTTTGGCACACCTTTCTTAAGCAATTTGAAGATTGGTTCGCAAACCATGGTTAAGTTGGCAATGAATCGGCTTATGTATTGAACTCTTCCCAGAAAACCCCGGATCTGCTTCTCAGTGCTAGGCGGCTCCATCTCCACAATAGCTTTTATCTTCCCTGGGTCCACTTCGATACCTCTCTGAGTGATCATAAACCCCAATAACTTGCCTGCAGTGACACCAAAAGCGCACTTCTGTGGGTTGAGACGGAGATTGTACTTTTTTGCTTGCTCTAGGAATTTCTCTAGTGCCTTGAAATGCCCTTCTCTATCCACGGACTTCACGATCATATCATCGACGTAAACCTCGACTTCCTTATGGATCATATCATGCAATAGGGTCGTAGCTGCTCTTTGGTAAGTAGCCCCAGCGTTTCTTAAGCCAAAAGGCATTACCTTGTAACAGTACGTTCCCCATTGCGTGATAAAGGCTGTTTTCTCCATGTCTTGAGGCGCCATCTTTATCTGGTTATACCCGGAGAATCCGTCCACGAAGGAGAGGAGTGCATGTCCTACGGTGCTGTCCACCAACACGTCGATATGGGGTAAAGGAAAGTCATCCTTAGGGCTCGCGGCGTTGAGATCTCGGAAATCGACACACATCCTTACTTTCCCATCTTTTTTAGGCACAGGCACTATATTCGACAACCACTCGGGGTACTCCACAACTTGAAGGAAACCCGCGTCTAGTTGTTTAGTTACCTCTTCTTTTACTTTTAGGGCCCATTCTGGTTTTAATCTTCTGAGTTTCTGCTTTACCGGCTTCTTTAGGGAATTAGTGGGGATATAGTGTTGCACAATATCGGGGTCGATGCCAGGCATGTCTTCATAAGACCATGCAAAAGCCATAATGTTGGCTTTCAAGAGGGAGATCATCTTTTCTTTTTCAACGGGGGAGAGGGTTTTCCCAATTTTAACTATTCTTGGCAATTCATTCGTTCCTAAGTTGATTGATTCCAATTCATCCATATTAGGTTCGGTGACGCCCCTTTCCTTTGCTCAACGAGCTCCGGGGGGACATCGTTCCTAGGATCTATATCCATGCCATAAATATCCATAGAGGAGAGAAAAGAGACACTGCATATATAGAGAAAGAAAGCACACTTTATTGACTAGGAATAATGGGAATGACACACAAAAGAAAGAAGGAAAACAAACAAATCTGTATCAATACTATGACTCCACAAAGTGAGTAAAGTAGATACATCTTATTAAATTAGGGAAATATTACTAAACTAAGACACCTACAAGCTGCTATCAGGTAGGCCAAGGTCTTCTTCTTCATGGATCTCCGCAATGACACCACATTCAAGGTACCAATTCAGGAATGGCACGGTAGCATGGCTAATGGATGAACCCTGGAGTTCTTCAATGGTCGAGTCTTCCACGGTGAGGATCATGTCTTGGAACATTTCAGTCATAGCCCCCGCATCAAGGTTCTTTGCCCAGTCTTCCTCTTTCAAGCTTCCATATAGATCTTGGATAGAGTGGTACCAACTTGTCAAACTTTGAGGATTCGGCCCTTCTGTGAAGTATCTATCACCAAAACTTTTATCTGCCACGGCTGGGTCGGAACTTGGATAAAAAGTATATGGGATGTACTGCTTTATAGAAGAGTAATGGCGTGATGATTCATTCAGCTCTTTCTCAATGCATTGGACATAATCAAACCCAGATAGCGGTATCGCTGCTGATTCAGGTTGTATCTCACGTATAGGCACACCTGCGAGTTTCAATTCATAGTCCCCTTGAAGTGTTACTATGGCTCCTTCATAAGGAAACTTCACCTTTTGATGGAGTGAAGATGGCACAGCCCCAGCAGGATGGATCCAAGGTCGGCCCAACAACAAGTTGAAACATGACGGCACATCCAACACTTGGAATTCTACCCTAAATTCAGTGGGTCCCATGATAAGAGGCAAAGTAACTACCCCTATTACTTCTCGGCGGGTGTTGTCATAAGCTCTTACGGTCTGCCCAGATGGCGTGAAATCAGTGGGTCCCAAACCCAAAACAGTGGCAGTTCGGAGAGGACATACATTCAGTGCGGACCCATTGTCGATAAGAACGGTGGGAACCCTCTTCCCCATAGTGTCAACGGTCACATAGAGAGCTTGAGAATGGCTCGGCCCGCTTTTAGGTAGGTCTACATCGGTGAACACGATGGTTGAGTTCTTGGGAGTTGGATTCACCAAATGTACCAATCCCTCGAGGGATGTGTCAACAGGCACTTGTATCTGATTCAACAGTTTCAACACGGTCTGTCTGTGCTTATGCGAGGCCATGAGCAAGCCCCAAATAGTAATGTTGGCATTGGTCTTCTTCAGCTGCCTAAGCACTTCATCCTCTTCTTCTTGCAAGCTAGGACGCCTCTGCCCTTCCAAATCTTCCAACGGATTTTCAGATTCTAGGTGGGGGGGCTTGAAATGACGACCCCCTCTGGTTATATGGTCCAACTCATCATCGCTAGCCCATATGTCATGGACTTCCTCGGAGTCATTCATCAAGTCATCCCATTCTATCATGTCGATGCTCTCCATCTCTGTTGGCAAGTCATCCCAACCTGAAGGGACTATCGGCTCATCTGATATCGGACTTGGGCTTGAGTACAGCACATAGTAATCATATTTCCCCGACGCTTCACCTAATAGGCCAACCTCAGGATCCCCTGCTTCATATCTTTCTTTCAGCTCTTGTTGGATAGATTTCTTTGGCAACAACAAAACCTTTTGGTCAATGAGGTCTTGGATGATCTTCTTTAGTATAGAACAAGCCTCGGTGTCATGGCCGGGTGCACGATGGTATTGGCAATATTGGTGAGGGGTTGATGGTCTTGGCTTTGGTGGAAGTGGCATGATAAGGCTGTTATTGCGGTAAATGGTGAAGAGACGGGTTAAGGTAATGGGGAGTGGAGTGTATTGTCTTATGGGATGGCGAGGGCGAGAGGATTCAACCCCAATGGCATTTATGGTGTTAGGTGGGGGTGTGTTGTTGTGTGATGGGAGAGGATTACGGGTGACATTTGGATGGGTTGGTGGTGAAATGACTTGCTTGTCAATGAGGTCTTGGACTTGGTGGCGAAGGCGAATACAGCGATTGGTGGCATGGCCTTTGGATTGGTGGTACTTGCAGTACTCATTCTCATTGTAGCTCTTGGGTAAGGGATTTGGTGGAGGTCTTGGGTCGAGTGGCTTCAATAGGTCACGACTTATGAGCTTTTCAAGGACTCTTTCGAGTGGCATGAATAGGTCAGTAAATTGGCGAGGTGGGTTGACATCATTGAGAGAAAAGGGTTCGATTGGTTGAGTTATGGTGTTGACCTCGGCATTGTTCTTCCCAGTAAAGTTTGTCTTGCGACTCCTCACTTCCTCAGTCTTGATTGTCCCATCATTGATAGCATCTTCAACCTGCGTGCCAGCCCCAATGAGAGCTTTGAAATTGGGGAAATAGTGGGCAAATAAGTGCTTGTGGTACACGGGCAGCAGGTTCTTAACCACTAACTGAATTTGGTCCTCCTCATTCAGCCTATCCGTCATTCTCGACGCCTTTTGTCTCCACCTTGTAATGTAAGCGGAGAAAGTTTCATGAGCCCCTTGCTTGGTAGTTTCTAGGTCCCTTCGAGTAACGTCCACCTCTGTGTTATACTTGTAGTGCTTTGAAAACTCATTGCATATGTCTTCCCAAGTCCGGGTTCTATTCTCATCCAAGGATAAGAACCATTTCAAAGCAGAAGTGGCCAAGGTTTCATGGATCATTTGAGCTAAAAGCTCGTCAGTAGCCCCTCGAGGGTGCATAGCTCACACGTACATCTTCAAATGAGTCTTAGGGCAACCTGTCCCATCGAACTTTTCTAACTCCGGCATCTTGAATTGTAGTGGAATACGAGCCGTTGGAAACAGGGATAGAGTCCGCACATCGACCATGTCATCAGCCCTGCGAATCCCTTTTATGGTTCTCTCCAAAGCTTCTACCTTGCTAGCTAACACGGAATCACTGCTAGTACCTTTCCCCTGGGCTTCCCCTTCTAGGTTGGTGACCTCAGGTTTCGAGCTACTTTCCCCCCTTGTCTTGGTGTTCTCATTGGATTGAGGTCCCTCTTCGGTGCCAGCCCCATGAGGTATACCCGAGGAATAGGCCTTAGAGCCATTTTGTTCAAGATCCGCCATCTTCTGTTGGTTCTCTTGAGCCATTTTCAATGCGGTATCGGATGTCTCGGCGGTATGGTCAAGCTTGGCCATGATGGCTTTCAGGCAAGCCTCAAGGTCAAAGTGCCCCTCACTAGTTCTTTCGTCGGCCATGTCTGTCTGATGGGTAGACTCAACACTCACTAGACGCCCTTGTGGATTGCGGATCCAAGCCAGCACGTCTATGGATAGAAAAGTTTTAACCTTTAGCCTAAGGACTTGTCCTAAACCTCCATATTTTCCTTAATGAACTCGGTCTCTACACCATGTTCAATTAATTCATTCCTTTTATCCAATTACCTTTACAGGGATCATGGATTAAGGGTATGTTTTAAAGAATAGGGCATAGAGTCCTTCAACTAGGTTTAATTAATCCCCTAGGACTAGCACATCACAAACATAGCTTTACATCCTATTTCCTTAATTTATTCCTCCTAACCCATGGCCTTAACGAAGGCTAGGGTTTAAAGGTCTATGTTAAGGGCATAAGATATAAAGCCTCACACCACAAACACGGCATAGCATCATTACAAACAATTGTGGGTGCATAAAGGTGAGACTGTAGTGTCCTACAAGTCTGTCTATATGGACTAATGATAAGGGTAGGCTAGGGTCCTTCACTTGCTTGAGCAATCCTTATACCTAACCACATGTGGCATCAGGAACGCCGCGTGGGTCCAGCAGTACGTGATTAACTCATTTAATATACCCAAGGGCAAGCCCAAGGGTACTAGGCAAGAGAGGTTGATAGCTTTCGCCCCAACACATGGAATCAGGAAAACCAAGGTTGAGACTAGGCCGATCGTTGGCAAGGACACATCGAGGGACATCGATCCTAGCATGCAAGAGTTTGCGCACACAATGCAATAAATGAAAGCACACAATCAAGCGGATGCAATGTGATTGATTTTAATTAAACATAAGAAATTAACTTAGCCCAATTAAACTTTATAGAGTCTAGCCCACAAATCCCCAGTGGAGTCGCCAAACTGTGAACCCCGGAAATTGGGCCCACAAGGGATTGAAAGAAAATGGGGTTTGAAAAAGAAAAAGGAAAGGAGTCGCCGCCTTATTTTTTAAAGGAAACAAGGAAAACCCTAAAAATAGTTTGTTTTAGGAAAACAATTTGAATGACTCCATAAAAAAGGAAAGGCAAAAACCAATCTTTTGAAAACCAAAGAAATCGGGGATTCGGAGGCTAAGTTATGACATGGGAAGGTTCTAGGCAAAGCCTATAGGCACCCATGTCACCCTTTCGGTCTCTCAGTTCATTTGGGCTAAATCAAGATCTTTCCATACAAAAATCCGCAAGTATATCATCACAAGAATTGCATGCATATCATATATTTCATTCATCCATCCATGCATAATAAGCACATAAAAACAGAAAAAGAAAAAGAAGAAAAGAAAACAAAAATAAACCTAGGATGCTTGGATCCTAGAACGGACTTGAGCCTCACGAAGAGCGCCTACGTACCATGCAACGAAATACATGGATCAAAGTCCACGTAGTTCGATTAGAACTAAGGTTAAATCCTAATACAAACCTATGGTAAAAACCCTAGGTTTCCTTATTTGATCAAAAGAGAATTGATAGAAAGTTTGATTTTAGGAAAGAAATCCACAAAATGGAAACTTTAATAAAAACCAGAATTTTGTTGATGAAGGAAACCTCTAATTAAACCATAGGATCATATTAAAAATTAACCCTAGATAGGGAGAAGAGAATGAGTTAAGAAGAAAGGTGAATTGGGGCACCTTCAAACCCACTTACCTGAGCGCAATTAGCTCCAAGCATTTAGCCATTTCAGACATAAGCAGCCCTATTTGCCATAGGACAAATACCACACCTATTTGCACCCTTACAAGTGCTCAAAACCATGCGAAAACACTAACATGCAAATCTGGACAGAATAGTATTATGACCTAAAATCATCCACTAAGCATGCCAATAGCAAAAACAGCGAACAATAATAAGTCCTAACATATTCCTAGAACCATATCATGCATAAAAACCCTAGAACATACTAATATGCATGCAAAACTATCATGTTTACTCTATATGCAAGACATATACAGCAAACACGAAGAAAAACCAAATAAAAAAGTCTACTTTATCATGCTATATGAAAACAAACACAAAACAATGACTCTAAAACCCTATACTCACAAATATGCTTAAAAACTCACAAGACATACTTTAATCATGCTAAAACCAAACTAAACAGAAATTAAATCATGCATATTAACTAACTAAAGCAATATAACATGATGAAAATCCTAACTCTAACATGCAATGACACTAATCCTAGCACAAGGACAAACAGGAGCACAAGAATCATAACTATGCATTGAAAACCTAAGGACAGCCCTAAAGCATGCTAAACAGTAGATAAAAAATAGATATTCCATGTATATTAACTAGCTAGAGTGTTAATATATGATAAAAAAGTTACCTTTAACATGCAATAAGCCTAACCCATATGAAAACCTAGTTTAAGCTTGAATAGAGAAGGAGAATACTTTAGGAAGGGCCTTCCTTGTGTTTGTAATTGTTCGTGGCTCCTCAGGTCTTTAGAGTGAATCAAACCAACACGAATCCTCCTCTTTGTCAAAGTGGTATCATAGCAAAGAGATCAAAACTCACTCAACTTTGAAAAGAAATAGAAAACAAAAAGAGAACAAGAGAAAAGAAAAGTGATTTTCGTCACTTCGCAGCAGCAGCAACTTCAATCGCGTTTTTGGGTATGAAAACGTTGGATTTGGACAAAGCTTGTGAAATACAAAGTTGTAGAGAATTGAATTATCTTTCTAACAAGACCAATTTCATCAAATTCTGACTTCGGATGAAAACGTTATGATTAAAATACGACTGCTGGTTTTTAGAAAATCTGCTGCTGAATTATGACGAATTTCACTCCCTCCAAACCCTCTTCTCCTCTCCCTTGTTTAAAGACATTAAGAGAGTATTTATAGCTGAAATCTGGAGTTTCCCTTTCCTTCCTGGACTAGGTTTCTTTGGAGAATAATCAAAAGGTATTTTATAATGATAAAAGACTTCTAATCTGAATAGGAAAAGGAAATTGTCTTTTATAAAAATTGGGAGACTGACCGCTAACACGCATGCACATGTATCGTATGTGCGTACACACACTCATCACATACGTACACGTGTTAGTGTCATGATAAAAATGGCTAATTTAATAAAATAATTTTCTTTTCATTTTAACCAAAAATCTCATGCTGTGATTCGCACTAATTCTTCAAGGATAATCCGTAAATAACCACACTAAACTCATCATCAGGGCCACGGGACTTAAGTACCTCATATGCATCCATATGAACTCCAATTGACAATTTGGAGATCATTCCAAGGTCAAATGAAAAGTTTGGGACTTAAAAGACGATTATGCCCCTTGTTTGTGGGAGAAGTCGACGTGGAGTCAACAGAGCCCACGTGGGTCGTATTCGAGGAGGTCAGCCACGTATGATGGTGAGACAGATGGAGGGATCCAAGTGGAGGAGAGAGAGAAGCGATCTGGGGTAGCTTTAGGAGTGGGAGATAGGCAGGGAGAGAGTCGACCTAGTGGGGTGCGACTCGCGTTTGGAGAGGCTTCAGTCCAAATGAAGCCTTTTTGGAGAATCCCCTCAATCAAGGCAGAGATTCCTTGGTTGCTGGTGTTGTTGGTGAGGGGATTGAATTGACCTTAAATGAGGCCAAACGGGACCTTTTTATAGGGCTAAAAAGGGTCTGGTTAAGTCGTTGGTCGCAGGTGACAGTCAGACTTAGGGCGATGGGTAGCAGACCTATGCTCTGCCAAGTAGGTCGGCTACCTTACCCTGTTCCTGAGCTGACACCCATACCAATCAGGCTTTATGTTTGTACGAGGTATGGTTTTGACCTGCTAGCTGTCCCATCACCTTTTGAGGTTGTTGCTGTGTCTTGTCACTTCCCAGCTGTTCCCAGATCGACTATGGAGGTGCAATTCCCGATGCCATGGGTGCGACCTCCTTAGAGAGCCTTCTCTCCATCCACCAAGCCAAGATCCTCCAAATGTCCCAAGTGCTAAGGGAAGCTAAGGTCGAGCGACCTTGCTTGAGGGTCAAGCTCGCAATCGAGCCCCCTGGGCTTTGCCTCGACCCAGGCTAGTTGTTGAACTAGGACCGTACCTTCGAGGGGGATCAAGTAGATCGCCGACCTCGACTCCCATCACGCGATGTGACAGGCATCCGACTCGAAGAGGGCACGAAGACCCACCTCGAGATGGTCCGGGCATCCTCGATAATGAGGGCGTCCCTCCGGAGAGGGGCATCCTCGATGAGCTGTGACGTACTCACCGAGGGTATGTCGATGTGGGCGGCAAGGCCATCCTGAGTGGGATTGTCCAAACGGTGCCATCTAGGCGACTGAGGTGGCGGGATAAGTCAAACCTTGTTGGTCAACTCTCCACGTGGCGAGGCACGATTGGTTTGACGTGGCAGCGTGTTTTGGGGTATCAACATTTGCCCCCATGCTTGCGCGTGAGCTGCAAGTGCGGGTCGCGTGCGAGCATGCACGTGCCGGGTAAATGAGAGCAACATCAGTCCAAGTACAATTCTTTTGCAGAAGTTGTACCATCACATCGATTCGGCAATAGGTATGGATTCGTCTCTTTTAATCAACATTTAATGTCTATGACCGACGTGGTCCTTTAATTGCCCAACACGTTGACGTGTCGATCATCGAGGCGTCGAGATGATTTGTCGCATTTAATGCGACGGGATGTGAAGCGACATATCTGCAGGACGCGCCTCTTCGCATTCGAGGTAATGATGATCCTCTCTTCCTATAAATAGAGTCCTTAGTCTCTGGGAGGAGTCTTCTTACTTCTGTCTCTCTTTTCCCTTCCTTTACTTTTCCAACTCTCTCGGTCATTTTTTCAAACACTTTGAGAATCATGCCATCTTTGCTAAGCTACAAGGATGGGTCGGTCCCAAAGACCCCCCCATTGGATGAGTGGAGGAGGACACCGCTGGTGGATGATGTCTTCTGGAGGATGGTGGACAAGGGCAAGACTACCCTGGTCGCTCCTGTAGGCCACGAGTTTGTATCCCCTCGGGACGACGTGCCAGTTGATGATGGGGTTCCCGTCTCAGGCGACGCGATCCTTCGTTTTCGCCTGGAGAGGGGAGACTGCCCTGAGTCGGATATCTTGTATGCCTCCCATTCTCAGGTGGGAACAGGTTGGCAAGACTGGGTGATTTCCTTGCTCGCATCTGTCGATGTGAAACAGAAATTAGCTGATGCCGGCGTAGCCAATGCAGTTCGTATGAGTGGGAACAGCGCCTTAGCCAGGGATAAGAAGTGTTTGGCCTATTTGATATCCAGATGGTGTGTTACGACCCATACTTTCATAGCGGCCTGGGGGGAATTTACCCCGACTTTAGAGGATGCAGTAGTCTTGACTCGGTTGGAACCCTTTGGGGAAGAAGACTTATTCCAAATTACTTTAGATAAGGAAGAGAAGGAAGTTGAGGAATTTTTGAAGGAGGCCTTGGCGACTTCCGCCAAATTGAGATCGGTTCATGGCAAAAAGGGGGGCGACCCAGCCCGCAAGGCCAACTTTGCGAGTTGGATTCGCCTGTGGTGGAAGGACTATCCCAAGAAACCTGGTGGGAAACCTGTGAATGGGTCGTACTTCAGCCACAAATATAGTCTTGAAGCTTTCCTCAGCTACTGGCTGAGTCGGTATGTCCTTGAGGGTTCTCCGGAGGATGGCATAAATGCCGCTGTTTTCCCCATTGCAATCAAGATTGCCAAAGGCCAGCAGTTCGCCTTAGCCCCCGTGTTCTTAGGGTCGCTTTATCGTCGGCTTGATCTTCTCAAAGCCGATTTTGAAAGGTCGATGGGTCGGTATAATATTAACACCTTCGCTTCAGCCTCTTTCCTGCAAATGTTCCTTTATGAACGATTCAGGGGTTTTGGTCCAGCGCTGACCGTCTTTGCTGCAGTGAGGGATGAGACGCGGATAGTTGGGGGTAGAGAGGTGGTTGTTAAAGTCCCCCAGGAGATGCCTCGAGCCTGGAGGTGGAAAAAGGCATCTCCCCGCCGCTTCTGTGATTTCATAGATGATGAGTCGCTGTTCGAGTTCCGCGCTTACACCGATCGACCCACTGCTGTGAACTACAGGGAATTTTTTGTAGAGAAAAGAACTTTATGGAATCTGAATCGTGATGAGTTCATAGAGACTTATTGTCGTATCTTCGCTGCTGCAAATGCCTCACATTTGCCAGCCATGCATGATGGAGTTAAACAGGTCGCCCTGTACAGCCCCACTAGAGTATTACGCCAATTTGGCTATGACCAGGGGACCCCTACTCTCCCCATTGGTGACCCTACACCTGATGAAGTGTCTCAGCTGTTTCTTTTGGTTAACTTTACCCGCCTTTGTTCAGTTGGAGAGGTCGATCTTCCCGGCATGGATCGAGTTGGGCTATATAGTGAGGAGGGACTTAAGTTCTGGACTAGATCGATACAGATTCTCAGGGACTTCATCAAGTCTAAACCACAGCAATGCCCCGTTCAGGATATTTATAAAGGGGATTACTCCCTTCGGATCGCCGCTAAATCGACCTTAACCAAAAGAAAGGCCGTCGATCCTGCCCCTCAAAAGTCCTCTAAGCCGAAAAAGAAAAAGATTGGCGAGGTATACACATTCCCCTTTTTTTTTGCATGTAAGGTGAGCCAACTTTTCTTAACATATTTTATCTACAGGGTTCATCTCGCCAAGTCATAGCAGACGAGGAGGAGGAAACCGCTGAAGTTGGTTTAGTGAGGAAACCCCATGGTGCTGAGGCTAGTGAGGGCCAGGGGGATACCGCTGACGCCGACCCTCTAGGCGAGGTATGCCATGGTAAAGGCAAGGTGATGAGCGTACTCGTTGAAGTGTTAGCCTCTAATGCGATGATCCCTGTTCCTTGTTTTCAGGAGCTCCCAGAACCTGTAGATGAGGGTGAGGGCGATGTGGAGGGCGAGATCCTAGCAGGCGAAGGCCAAGGTAGCCCAGTTCATACCCCCGTCCGTGAGGTGGAGAAAGAAATTGAGAGAGAAATCAGCACCGACGCTGATCTGACGGTACCTCGACACTTGGGCAAGGTAGAAGAGGATGAGACAGATGAGTTCGCAGAAGAAGATGCAGAAGATGAGGGAGGCGAGACCGATGTTCCCGAGGGTGGAACTCTTGAGGTAGTCCCAAAGGGAACTCGCGATATTTTGCAAGTTTCTTCGGATACTGACGATGATAGGGACGATGCCCTTCTCGCTTCAATTCAGCAGAATGTCCAAGTTCAGGGCAACCATCCGCCTCTGTTGTAGGCAAAGGCAAAGCCCCAGTATTCTCTGAGTCAGGTGCTGAAGATGCTCAAGCGACCCTAGACCCCCCTTCCTGCTGGTACAAATTATTATATATATTTTTTTATATTTCCTTCCTTCTTTTATAGTACTTTGCTGTTATCAGACCCCCCCCTTTTTTGTAGCTCGCCACGCATCGGTCTAGGTTGACCTTAGCGTTCCTAAGTCACATCCAGGAGGCAAGCGCCGAAAAGACTCAAGGCTGGATGGGATGGAGCAGGTCGAAGGATTTTGGGTGAAAGTTGAAAAGGCTCCGCTGCTACGGGCCATCTTCACCAAATATGGCAATATCGCACAAGGCTGCGAGCTCCTCTCCTTTAGTATGAAGTGTCAATGTATAAACTATTTGATTTTCATTGTTGAGACACTCCAGGCCGAGAAGCCTGAGTCGCTTACTGGAGAGGACGTCGAGACCATAGAAGATGGGTTGAAGGATTTGGCCCGCTGTGGTTTTCAAGTGGACTGGTTGGATGCACGAGTTGCTCCTTTTCGCCCTCTCTTCAAGTTTTTGGATGCCCATATGGAATCTCAGGAAGTAGCAGCTGATTTAAAGGATCTCCGGGAACAGCGTGCAACTCTGGAGGCTCGTATTACTGATTTGGAGGGGAAGCTAAAATCGCTTACGGCCCAGATGGTAGCTGCTCGAGCTCAAGTTCCCGAGAGTCTGGATATTGACGCCGTGATGGCCCCAGATATCGTCTGATGTTTCCTTGTTTTTTTTTTTCTGGACACATGATTTTTGTAATTTTTTTGAAGTAGGAAGAAGATGGATATTGCAAGGTTATGATTTTTTGTTGTTGTTGGGTTAATACAGATGTATCTTTTTGTTGGGGCGGTGCCTTTTATAGTAACTGTAACTTTTGAACTTAATGAATGGAAATGTCATCTTCTTTTGCACATGAATTCTGAGTACAAAATCTATTCATTCCCCGTGAATTCTTCTGACATCGATAATTCAAAAGGAATCAAAAGATATCTTGCAAAAATGACAAAATAGTACTAAGTCGACTTCATCAGGGGCAGTATGCTTTGATCCACATTGCATTGATAGGTGGAAGTAAATCATCAGAGTCTATTGGCGATATGCGATAGTACCCGCTTTCACTTGCTTCCCTTACGATGTAGGGACCTTCCCACTTAGGAGCGAACTTGTTAGGGGCTGAAAGACCTCGCCTAACGAAGTCCTTAGTTTTTAGAACTAGGTCGCCCTCCTAGAACACCCTGGGTCGCACCATCCTGTTGTAGGATCGAGCTACCCTCTGTAGGTAGACTTGAGATTTCTCCAAGGCTTTATCCCTTCGTTCCTCCAATGCCTCAAGCTCAGCTCGCCTCATGCCTGGGTCGACCTCACTAGCCAGAGCCATGCGGGCTGAGGGTATGGCGATTTCTACAGGAAGGACAGCTTCGGTCCCATAAACTAGGGCGAAAGGAGTAGTCCCAGTGGCTTCCTTCTTCGAGGTCCTATATGCCCACAGAGCCATGGGAAGTTGGTCGGACCATGATCGAGGCGACTCATCTACCATCTTACTTAGGATTCTCAGGAGGGTTTTGTTGGTTGCCTCTGCTTGCCCGTTCCCTTTGGGATAATAAGAGGTCGACTTCACATGGGCGACTTGGTACCTATCAAGGAGGTTCCTGACATGTCGATTTACAAAAGGGGTCCCATTATCAGACAAGATCCTGTTAGGGATGCCAAATCGACAGATGATATTTTCTTTGATAAAATTGGCCACTGCTTCTCCTGTTGCTTTTCTGAGTGATACAGCCTCGACCCATTTAGTGTAACATTCCGTCGCTGCGAGGATCCATATATTTCCCCTCCCTCCTGGTGATATGGGTCCTATGAGGTCCATTGCCCAAGTATGGAAAGGCCATGGAGTCGAAATGCTCTGTAGCTCAACCGCAGGTGCATGGATGCGATTAGCATGCATTTGGCAAGGTTGGCACCTTTTAACATGTTGCGCTGCATCGGTTTCCATGGTCGGCCAGTAATAGCCAATACGGAGTAGTTGCAGGTACAGCTTGGTACCCCCCTGGTGCTCCCCACATGCTCCTCCATGGACTTCTTCTAAAGCTCTCTGTGCTTCGAGGTTGGAGAGACATCGCATTGGTGCACCCTCAATTCCTTTTCTGAACAACTCACCGTTCTTAACAAAATATCTGGGAGCCTTTCTCTGAATGACAATTGCGTCTTTCTTCTCGAGAGGTAGGGCGCCTTCCGTGAGGAAGTCAATGTAGGGTTGTCGCCAATCCCTTTCCTCTACGAGGTTACACTCTGCTGGGTCGGCCAATTCGTGGCATTTGAGACAAGCCTTTTGGATGTTGGCTGCATCTTGCGACATGGATGGCCAGTAATACCCTTGTCGCTGGATGCGTCGATACAGAGGGACTTCGTTTTGACCACAGTACTGCGAGTGCATCGTGTTTAAAATTTTGCGAGCCACCTCTTCATTGATGCACCGAGCTAAAACATGATCTGGTCTTCTGTGGTACAGCTCGCCTTCAAGAACCACGTATTTTTCCAACCCCTTGATTGTATTTAGGCGACCTTATTTGCTGGACAGTTGGTCAACTATCAGCTTCCTCCAATCATCTTTGGCCTATCTCATCTTCGTGGATCAGGTCGAGCATGGTGCAAGGCATAGGTCGCCTGGTGACCTTAATGTCGAGTTCCTCCCCATGCATGGTGACCTTGGAAGCCAGAGTTGCAAGGGCATCTGCATGTCGATTACCAGATCGAGGTTGGTGCTCGACCCTGACCATTTCAAACCTATCCAGTAGCTTCTGTACTATGGTTCTGTATGGTGCTAGGGCGATTTCCTTTACGGCGAATTCTCCTGATGTTTGCTTGATCACAAGGTTGGAATCTCCCCGTATACAGAGACGAATTGCCCCAATCTGAAGGGCAGTGAGGAGGCCGATCACGAGTGCCTCGTATTCAGCTTCGTTGTTGGTGCAAGGGAAGGCGAGTCTGTAGGACTGGGATACTGTTTCCCCATCTGGGGTCGTGAAAACGATTCCAGCACCACCTTCTCCTCCTGCTTGCCGACCCATCAAAACTCATGTGGTATTCTCCACCTATATTAGCCCAGGCTGCCTCGACCAAGTCTCCGGGGATATCTTCTGCTAGTGGCTCGTGCTTGCCACTGGGGAAGTGAGCTAGCAGGTCGGCTAATGCTTGAATTTTGATTGCCGTGGGTACTTTGCAGAGAATATCAAATTCTGCCATCAGTAAGAGCCATCGAGCTGCCCTTCCTGACAAAGCAGGTCGAGTAAGGAGATATCTGAGCGGGTCAAATTTTGTCATGAGGTGTACTTCATGAACCAGAAGATAGTGTCTGAACTTTTGACAGGCAAAGACCAAAGCCAGACAATGTCGTTCGACTGGGGTATATCGCACCTCCGAGCCGCGAGTGACTCGACTTATGTAATAAACAGGGCTTTTCCTGCCCGTCGACTTCCTGTGCTAGCAGTGCGCCTACGGAGTCTTCTGTCGATGTGAGATACATTCTTAGGGGCTTTCCAGGTCGAGGTGGAATCATGGTGGCAGTGGAGGTGAGTGCTTGCCTTGATTTTCTCGAAGGCGACCTGGTGCTCTTCCTCCCATTTGAAGGGCGCCTTCTTCTTCATCAGGGAACCGAATGGCTTCATTACTTCTGACAAGGCTGGGATGAAGCGTCTCACGTAAGAGACCTTGCCGAGGAAGCTTTTGAGCTGTTTTTGAGAGGTGGGAGGTGGCATTTCTTGTATAGCTCGCGCTTTAGAAGGATCTATGTCGATACCATGTCGATGCACTAGAAAGCCAAGGAATTTTCCTGATGAGACCCCGAACGCACACTTGAGGGGGTTCATGCGAAGCTGGTAACGGCGACACCTTTCAAAGACAGCCTTCAGATCGACGACATGACTTGCCTGCGCCTTGGATTTGACCACTATGTCGTCGACATAGTCCTCCACCGTTTTGTGAAGCATATCATGAAATATGGCCGTCATGGCCCGCTGATATGTTGCCCCAGCATTCTTTAGCCCAAAAGGCATGACATCATAATAAAAGTTACCCATTGGTGTTCGAAAAGCAGTCTTTGGGGCATCCTCTCGAGCCATTTTGATCTGGTTATACCCGCTAAAACCATCCATAAAAGAAAACAGCTCATGCCCTGCTGTCGCGTCGACCAGGGTGTCGAGGTTGGGCAGAGGAAACTCATCCTTTGGACAGGCTTTGTTGAGATCTCTGAAGTCGACGCAGCATCGAATTTGTCCGTTCTTCTTTTTGACTGGTACAATGTTGGCGAGCCACTCAGGGTGCTGTATAGGCTTGATAAAACTGGCCTCAAGAAGCTTTTCTATTTCCGCTTTGATTTGGAGCTCAAGTTCAGGTCGAAACACCCGAGCGGGCTGCTTTACAGGCCGTGAGGTCATCGCAGCATTAAGGCGATGTACTGTGACCCTAGGGTCGAGGCCGGGCATCTCTTTATAGCTCCAAGCAAAGACATCGGTGTAATCTTTAATCAAAGCAATTATGGATTGCTTCTGCTCCAGAGGGAGTCGCTTACTAAGGAAGATCGGCCGTGGTGGGTTGCCTGGATCGGCGAGGTCGATTTTCTCAAGTTCCTCCTCTTGCGGTCTGGGCTCGTCCTGCAGGCATTCTGGCGCAGCCAATACTTCAGGAGGGTTGATGGTTGTATTCAGACATTCCTTTTGGTGGGGGTTTGACCCTGTTGGCCTAGGGTCTACCCCCGTTGATCGTCATAAACCATTGACTCTGTACACGATCTTCCCATCGGGGTGGAGGATTCTGGTGGCTTTCGGCGACTCTTTCTCTGGTGGAGGACTCAAGCGAAGTCGCTTTCCTTTATCTCTTTGTTCAGGGGCAAAACACCCTCTCTTGGCGTCTTCCCATTTTGGCAGTGGCAAGGACTGGACTTTGGAAGGAGTCGCCTCTCCTTCCGGGGATACCTCGTCAAAGAAGGTTGCCTCGGTGATGTGGGCTTCATGCTTTTCAAAGGGCGATGCTGAGGCTGTTACAACCACCATTTTTCCTTTAAGTCGGAGCTTCAAACACTGATGGAATGTAGAAGGGACGGCCTTGAACCTGTGAATCCAAGGTCGAACCAGTAGTACATGGTACGAGGTGGAGCTCTCTATAACATGGAACCTTGTGGCCGACTTAGTGGGGCCGACCTCCAGATCGAGGGTGACATGCCCCATAGTCTTTTCTCCTTTTACTGCGAACCCGGAGATCTCAATGGTCTGCCTGGTAACTTTGTTCAGGGGTATACCTGCAGAAATTAAAGTGCTGGCTGATATGATATTTACTGAAGACCCTGGATCGAGTAAGGCCCGCCTCAGCTCGACCCCATTGATGAATGCTGTGACATACAGGGGTCGATTGTGATTTATGTATGGTGTTTCGAGGTCTGCATCGCTGAAAGTAAGGGTGGTATCGTGAGTCTTGATGGAACTTTTGATCGACCCCTCATTGGAGAAAGCTTCTTCATTTGTTTTATGAGCGAGGTAGACCATGGCCTTAGTCGCCTCGAAGCGTAAGGGTTGTGAAAAACCCATTTGATCATAGAAAGCTTTAAACTTCACGTGATCCTGGAGCTTCTTAGCCATAGAGTCGTACTCGCCTTGATTCGCTTCTTCATCGCCACACAGGTCGAGATAGGCAACTGTCATGGCTTGCCCTGCCCCGTTGTGTGTGGGAAATGGATCTGCATCGATATCTCGAGGTGGGGCGACCTCCAAGTCGCCGTTTTTAAGCTTTTTGTCGAAGAACCTACGGAGAGCCCAGCAATCTGCAGTAGCATGCTTGTTGAATCGATGATAGGCACAGTAGTTGGGTCGAGCTCTATCAGCTGCAGTAGGTCGAACCGTAACTGGAGGGAGGCGGATAATGTGGTCCCTGACCCACCCGTCGAGTACTGTCAGTACCTCATCCATGGGACAAGGAAAAGGTGGGGGTTCCTCGACCTCCTTCGCTTTCTTGGAGGATTCATCTTTCTTAGGGCGCTTTGTCTCAGCAGCCGCTGCAGCAGGTGCTGAATTTCGTTTTGAATTTCTCCAGTCTGACCTGGGAGTGCTTCTAGCGAGTTCCTCCTGTTTGCTGCGGTGAGTATTTTTGGCTGCCTCACAGAGGCGGGAAAATGACCCAAGGTTTGAGTTTTCAAGATGCAACTTGTATGATGGAAGCAAACCATTTAGGCATACCTTTACCAAGTTTTCTTCAGTGATTGGGTCGTGGCACTGCATCGCCTTTTTCCTGAACCTTTTGATGAACTCGACGGGATCCTCATCTTTCTTTTGTTTCTCTTGACTTAGAGTGATGATAGTGAGCCGCTCCTCCACATAAAAGAATTTTCCGTGGAACGCGAGAACCATAGCATCCCAGGTCGGTATGGATTCTGGGGCAAGATTGGAATACCATGAATAAGCATCGACGGTGAGCGATTTTGAAAACTCACGAAGTCACAAGTTCTCATCAGATCGATGGGGTCCTAGTGCATCAAGAAATCGCACTACATGTTCTCGTGCATTTCCATCTATCCCGTTGAACAAGGGAAATTTCAGGGGCGGTGTATACCCCGGGGGGTATGGTGCACTTGCCAACTCGAGTGGGTATGGAGGCCTCATGTCGAGCTCAGGTGCTGGTGGTAAGGTGAGCCTAGCTCGCTCCATCGCCATTCTTTTCTCCATTTCTTCAACAGTTACGAACTTCTGAACTGGGGGAAGTACCGGCGGTGTATGTCCTGGCGGGGCTCGCCTACCGTTCTGGGCCGCTTCATCCTGGGCCGACGCTCCCATAGATGGTCCACCCTGAGGGTTGGCCCCATGGGGAGGGTTTTCGCCCTCAAGGCGAGGTTCGCCTGTTGGTGGGTTCTCTCTTTGAGAACGTAACTCTTCCAGGATCCGATTTTGGGTATCATTGATTGCTGTGAGTGTGGGAGCAAGGATGTTAATGAGATCATCCAACGGAGGATACTGAGATCCTCGAGACTGGCGAGATCGCCGACTTTGGCGGCTTTGACGGGATCGGGCCCCACGCCCAGACTCGCTGGATTCCTCCTGATTGCTATCTGCTCTCAAATTGGCAGCTCGAGCCCTTGAAGTTCCGGCCTGCGTGCTTCCTCGAGTCGTCACCATCATGTACGCTGCCTCCCCAGCGGAGTCGCCAAAATGTTTGTGGGAGAAGTCGACGTGGAGTCAACAGAGCCCACGTGGGTCGTATTCGAGGAGGTCAGCCACGTATGATGGTGAGACAGATGGAGGGATCCAAGTGGAGGAGAGAGAGAAGCGATCTGGGGTAGCTTTAGGAGTGGGAGATAGGCAGGGAGAGAGTCGACCTAGTGGGGTGCGACTCGCGTTTGGAGAGGCTTCAGTCCAAATGAAGCCTTTTTGGAGAATCCCCTCAATCAAGGCAGAGATTCCTTGGTTGCTGGTGTTGTTGGTGAGGGGATTGAATTGACCTTAAATGAGGCTAAACGGGACCTTTTTATAGGGCTAAAAAGGGTCTGGTTAAGTCGTTGGTCGCAGGTGACAGTCAGACTTAGGGCGATGGGTAGCAGACCTATGCTCTGCCAAGTAGGTCAGCTACCTTACCCTGTTCCTGAGCTGACACCCATACCAATCAGGCTTTATGTCTGTACGAGGTATGGTTTTGACCTGCTAGCTGTCCCATCACCTTTTGAGGTTGTTGCTGTGTCTTGTCACTTCCCAACTATCCCCAGATCGACTATGGAGGTGCAATTCCCGATGCCATGGGTGCGACCTCCTTAGAGAGCCTTCTCTCCATCCACCAAGCCAAGATCCTCTAAATGTCCCAAGTGCTAAGGGAAGCTAAGGTCGAGCGACCTTGCTTGAGGGTCAAGCTCGCAATCGAGCCCCCTGGGCTCTGCCTCGACCCAGGCTAGTTGTTGAACTAGGACCGTACCTTCGAGGGGGATCAAGTAGATCGCCGACCTCGACTCCCATCACGCGATGTGACAGGCATCCGACTCGAAGAGGGCACGAAGACCCACCTCGAGATGGTCCGGGCATCCTCGATAATGAGGGCGTCCCTCCGGAGAGGGGCATCCTCGATGAGCTGTGACGTACTCACCGAGGGTATGTCGATGTGGGCGGCAAGGCCATCCTGAGTGGGATTGTCCAAACGGTGCCATCTAGGAGACTGAGGTGGCAGGATAAGTCAAACCTTGTTGGTCAACTCTCCACGTGGCGAGGCACGATTGGTTTGACGTGGCAGCGTGTTTTGGGGTATCAACACCCCTCAAGTCACAAAAGCTCTTATTATCCCTCAAGATCAACTCCAATTTGAACCAAAATTCATATCCATTGTCCTTGTGACTCTAGAAAACTAATGCAAGTGACTAGACTCAAAAACAAAACAAAAACATGCATGAAATGATGAGCCCTAGTAAGGTGGTGCAAAAATGGGGTGTGACACTAGCATATGATTTGTCGATATACATTTTTATGAAAAACTTATGCGATTAGCTTGGCTTATTCTTGTGTATGTTATACTCACCTTTACAACATATTTTTCAGATGAGTAGTCTGTTAGATTGCTGGGCCAAGTGCAGTGGAAGCTTAGAGCGTGTTAGGCTAGCAGCTATTGGATTGAACATTAATTAGTATCAGTTTCCGTAGTGATTTCTTTTTCTTATGAGAGGATTTTGGACTCATTTTTAGATGTTATTTGTTAAAGTTTGGAGTTATGAGATTTGAGTAGACAACTTTTTCAATTATTTTAGTTATTGTTGATGATTATGACATCACTGAATTTTTGGAGATTATTAGTACATCAAATTTCATTGTTGGAAATTTTATTATGGATGGATGAATTTAAATTGATCACAAGAATGGTTGGGATACGAATGTTTAATTGCGCCTTCAGACTCAATCTCTTGGGTTTGGGGTGTGACACCATGAGCCGCCAATACTTTCTGGTACATAAAAATTGAAGAACAGAGGAGTGATTTTCAACTTCCTCAATATATAAATTGAATTCCATATTTGAATATGGGTTACAAAGAAACAACAGCTCATAAAATACAAAGAAAATGATATTAGAATTCTGAAGTGGATGAGTTGCAAAACAAGAAATGAAACAATAATAAAATGAAAGATCAAAACAAGGAAGAAAAATTGTAGTTTGCAATAATTTTGGCTATCCATCGGAAAGCTTGTGGAATTGCTTCCAAGCTCCATCATCCGAAAATGCGACAACCATCTATAAAGAAAATTTTTGGTCAGTTCCAATCAAGTCAACAGTTCAGATCCTCCCTTGGAGCTCCATTCCTCGATCAGGTGAAAATTTTTGGTCACACAAAGATGATTGCATAAACTATTATGAGACATTTTTGGCTTCTAAGAAAAATTCAATTAGATGGACCATATGGGTCATCTTCGATTTTGTAAGTCCTTGTCGAATTGTGCTTGTAGCCATTTATTCATTGTCTCGGCTCTTATTACAACTATTACCATTCCAACCTTTAGCATGCCCTTAAAAACAATCCCTTACCCTCCCTTGCTAAGGACGTTTAAGGTTTCGAACTCTAGTGGAAGAAGTTCACTATTTTTGGAAGTTGCAAAACAATAATCAAAGTGAAAAGCATCAAGTCGAAAAAATATATATATATATACACTTATGTTCCATCAGCACATGTTGATGTAAGTTATATCAGCACCATGCATTGGGGGTTGTACCCCTTGCATTGGCCTAATGTACCTCATATCCCACTAATGCATAAGGTACAACTTCCAATGCGGGTGTTGATATGAGTTATATCAGTATGTGCCTACCTGATCATCATCCTATATATATATATATAACTAATTTATGCTAGTATTTTTTTTTTCTCAAGTTTATATATATCATGAAAATTTCTCAGTCACATTATATATCTAGCTTGTGCATCAATTATTCAAAATTAGATCCTTGGACAAGGCGGGCAAGGTACAGTTTTCAAAGGAATGATAAAGGATCGATGGAACATGTATAGTAACTGTAAAAAGGGCTAAGATGACAGAGTGGATAAATGGCTACGAGCACAATTCATCAAGAGATACTAATGCTCTAAGAGAAATTGAACATGACCATGTCCTTTGCCTAAGCGTGTTATGCTTAGAAGCCAAAGGTTCTCTATTAGTTTATGAATTCATCCTGAGTGGGAGTCTTTTCTATCCTCTCCATCAAGAGAAATGATGAATTGAAGTTCTAAAATATTAAGAAGAACCTGGAGGACTGCATGCGAAGAGTGGAAGCTATAAGCCATATGCATTTGATACAATTAATACTCCAAACATGGGCATATGTAACCACGACATAACAAAAAGAGAACATTATCTTATATATATGATCATGAACAAAGAGATTATTCATGCATGCCCAACCTTAAATATCCACGGAAATTGAGCTAAGCTAGAATAGTTTTTGCCAAAAACTCTTAAAAATTGAGATTATTCTGAGGCGAATGTTTCGCGGAGTAAGGGTTTGGAAATCTGCAGCGATAGTCTTCTCCGATGAACTCCCAACCGATGATGTCTAGACGAAACCTTGAATAGTTGTTTGCTGTTTGGTTTATTGTCTTCAATAGTCTATTGTCGGTGATTTTTTTCAGGTGAGAATCTTACCCTGAAATTTTGAAACCATAATCCCTAAATTGATGAGATAAATAATAAAGTGTGATTGGGAGTGGTACGGTTTGTAATTAGTATGGAAATTAAATTTGAGGGCATTTTTGTCAATTTGGGGTGAATTGGAGTTATGGCAAAACCAGATTTGTTTTTAGTTCTATTCTAAAAGGACTCTTATACTATAGGGCTATGGCAAAAAAATCCCTAAAATTAAACTCCAAATCCATTCCACTTAATTAAGGCTCCTCATAAGTTTTTCCTACTATAATTCATTCTCTCTCTCTCTCTTTGAAGCCCTAACCCCCATTGTAATCGTTCTCTCACTATGCAGAGATTTAAAGACATCGAATGAGGCCACAAGGGGGAGATTTCCAAGCTAGAATGAAAATTTTCCATTCTAATTCATGGCCATCATTGTGATGAGTAGAGGAAAAGATAGTCACCTTCAAGGATTGTGTCTCTTCAATTCATGGCCATGGCTGAGATGGAGTAGATGGGATAGAGGCATATAACAAGAATATAATATGGACTTCACTAATTTTTCAACTATTGGGTTTCCTTCTAAAATTTCAAGAAAAAAAAATTAAAGAAAAAAATATTAAGCCTCACATGGATCATTTGTTCTAGTACAATGAACCTAGTGTTAAGAGAGCTTGATTTGAGGGTCTTTTTTCTTTCTTTCTTTTTTTTTTCTTTTTTTTTTCATTTAATTTTTTATTTCTATGTTGGGAAATTAATTTCATTTTTCTCTTTCAATTTAAGGGAGATATGGTGGACTTGTAGAGATCATGTTTGTGGACTTGGAGTGATCTTTATTTCTAGGGGCGTAATCATATTAATTTGTTTCTGTGAGTCATTTTATTTTTTTGCGTTGTTTGTTTCCATAAAGACTTGTGGTCATCTTCGTTTCCAACACTTGATCATAAGTCATGGTGGTGATGGTGTTGCTGTAAAAGAGAGTTTTATCTAGCTCGTGGACTTGTGATTGGAATGAGGGTTAGGGTTTGAAAGTGAGATAGGTCATGTGAATGGGTAAAAAGGGGAGTTGGAGATTTTTTTTTGCTGAGGAGAGGTTGGAGATCGGATTGAACTAAATGGGTTTTGGATTTAGTTCTAATTAATCCAACTTGAATCTTACCCAAATTTGTAAGTAAAAGGATTAAAGTAGGATTTAAAGTAGGCCGTTGGATTAAAAGAGATCTAAGGCTTAGAAAAGGTGTTAAGAGTTTTACTCTTACACCATGTCTCAATGGAACCTTCCCTATATATATATACAGGGAGAGATCCATTAACACCTAGTGTAAGTGAAAACCTCTTACACATTTTTTAGGCCTTAGATCTATTTTCATCCAACGACTCTACTTCAACCCCTCTTTATACATTTAACTCCATCTATGGGTCGGAGTTGGATTGAGTTAGAATTAAACCCAAACCCATTTCTTCCAACCCATCCTCCTTAGTGTCTCTCTCTCTTTCTCTCTTCTCTATAAAGTCTCAACCATGATTCATGGCAAGGAAGACAATAGTCTTCATAAATAGAGCAATTACTTTGAATTGAGGAATGCTATCGCCCGCAAATAAGAACCAATGTCGTCTTGTAGTTAGGCCTGGCAATTTGGGCAGGTTGGGTGGGTTTGGGTTGGGTATAAATGGGTTGGGTTGGGTTGGGTTGGGTTTGGGTTGGGTCATTAATGGGTCATATAATTTGTCATTAATGGGTTGGGTTATGCCTAACCCAATTACTGTGCATACCCAAAACCAACCTGTAACCGACCCAATTAGGACCCAACCCAGATCTTAACCTGATCCATATTATGACCCGACCCGTTTTGTGCCCTAGTTTTCATTTTTTTTTACTCTCTTTCTCTTTCTTTCTCTCTCACTCTCCAATATCCTAAAAATTCTCTCCACTGAGCTATTCCATCAGCTTACAAGTTACGAAACATGTACACATACAGTGACCCAATTTATGACCCGATCCAACCCAAATTTTGACCTAACTCGTTTTGTGCCCTAGTTTCTTTCTCTCTTTCTCTCCAACCAAAACGCTGTCATTGGAGAGAATCTACCTAAATAACAATCATATAGCCAAATAACAAGAACAACATACCCAACCCAATTATGACCCGGCCCATATTTAACCCGATCAAATCCCGACCCGACCCATTTTGTGCCCTAGTTTTTTTTTTTTTTTTTTTTTTTTTTTTTTTTTTAACTCTTCACAATTTAGAATGTATTTCTAATGGCAATGGAAAGTTGCAACAAAACCAAAAGGCCAAAAAAAGAACTCAAAGCTTCAGATTTTTAAAGTAAAAAAAAAAAAAAATCAAATTTAGTTGAAACAAATTGCAAATTGGCCCAATGCTCATATTTGCTTACGTTATCACTTGAGCACCATAGATGCTGAATCCAGATGGAAGACCAGGAGCAAACTCACCAAACAACACGAAGCTCTCAAAATGGAAGAGACGAAGCGCAACAACAACAACAAGAAAAGCAAAAACAAGAAGCAACAAAAAATGAAAACGTTTTGTAATTTCTCGATTCGACAACCAAAAAAATTAAAAATCCATGGCAGCCCTTCATCTGCTTGGATCTTGGATCTCAAATCTGGAGTTGCAAAAAGCGACCAAAAAAATAAAACCTTGGAAACTCCATGGCAGCCCTTCATTTGCTTGGATCTTAGATCTAGAGTTGCAAACGGCGACAAAAAAATAACACCCTTGAAAACCCATGGCAGCCCTTCGTCTTCTTCATCTTTTTTATTTTTATTTTTTTTATTTGAGTATTCATCTTACCTGCCTCCACCACTTCCTTCATCCATCCCTATTGTGGTCATGAATTATTATTCTTAATTTAAAATAAAAATTAAAAATGAGAAGAATGGGGTTAGGGATGGGTTCGGCGATGGCGACGGCGACGGCGAGGATTGCGCAGCTGGTTTTCTTTGGGTTAGAGATGGGGTAATGACTGTGACTAGAACGCCGGCTGAAGCTTTAAACATTAGTGGTGCTCGTTGCTGCTCATGCCCCCCTTTCTCTTTCTTTCTCTTTCCCTCTTCCTTTAAGTTACCTAATAAAACCCAATGGGTCCAGTGGTTAACCCATAACCAACCCATCTATAATAGGGTCGATTATGGGTAACCCATTACCAACCCGATTAAAAATTTACTTCACCCAAACCCATTTATTGCGGGTGGGTTTGGGCGGGTTTGCGGGTTTGGGTTGAGATTGTCGGGCCTACTAGCAGTCCGTGCCATCTCCATGCTATTCTTGTATATACCCAGATCGACGAATAAAGTAGTGCGCTGGGTGGATTCAAAGGCAAAACAAAGATCCCTTTCGCCGTTATGGCATGCCGCTCTAGCTGCTCATTTGCAGGAAATTATGTCTTCTGACTCGAGCGTTTGTTATTGTGTGGCTGTTAAGCTTCCTTTTCCTTGGTGCCCAAAGAAAAAAAACCATTGCAAATGCCAAATTCAATTCTGTAGCCAAATCCTAGTGAAGATGTCATTGCAATGTTTAGTAGCAATTGCCAGCACTAATGAAAAAGAAAAAAAAAATCACAAAGATTATTGCAGAAGCAAGTTCCCCATTTTTTCCAGTCCGCAACAATTGTGTTTAAGAGGATTAATGGCCAATGATTTATTTGTATTCACGATAATTGTATTCCAGTTGCACGGTTCCATGTATTGGGACCTCATCGCACGCATGGCATGAGTTAGGGAATCAGACCTGATTCAGAAAGAGAGAGAGAATGGGTTGGGGACGTCTACTTAGAAGAAACATGTTTGGGTTTAATTATAGCCTGACTCGATTCTGACCCAAATGTGGAATTAAAGGGTACTAAGTGGAGTTGAAGTGGAACCATTAGATGAAATAGATCTAAGGCCTAAAAAAAGTGTAAGAGGTTTTCACTTACACTAGTTGTAAATGGATCCCTCCCCAGATCTATGTATATATATATATATATATATAGAGAGAGAGAGAGAGAGAGAGAGCTCAACTGTAGCAAAAATACAAAATATTCCTAGACTAGGACAACCTATAACTTAGAATGCAAACCCTTAACTTACCTACAAGCACGAAGTGTAAACCCCATTAAATAAATTCAATACATCAATCATTATTTTGTGCATCATTCACATGAAGTACAAATAAAAATTAAATCATATAATCAGCTCCTTAAACACAAACTAAATGGCCTAATCAAGCATTATAATGTCTAATCATAGCACAATATATATTACAAAAAAAACAATTGAGAATCAAGCTCAAAGCATGATATGATTGTACATATAAACAAATTTGAAAAAGCATTGTAAAACTTGGTTTTAGCACTAAGATCGATGATAAATAAAGTGAAAATAAAGCTCAAAGAATGAGAGAGTGATAATCATGATGACAAACAAAACCAAAAATAAGGGTAAAAAATAGGAGGTGTGAAGAAGAGGAAGAAGATGGGACCAAGGATGAAGGTGAGTCGAGATGGTTTCTTCTATGATAAACATGCCATGCAAGAGCTCCATGGATGATTTCCTTACTAGGAGAGTTGAAGAAAGTACTTGCATGTTTTGGATTTTAGTTTTTTGATCAAATCAATAAGTCATATTAAAAGAGTGAGTGTATACCAGATGTGGCCATGTCCTCTAATATTATCTCAATCTCCCCAATAGTAGGGGGTTAATTACAGATTCAAATCTTGATCCTTAAAAATTGATGGGATACCTATTTTATTGGGAGTGGGTGGAAGACCTCTTTTATCAGCAGGGGCAGCCTATGACCAAAAGGAAGGGGGGGGGGGGGGAGGGGGAAAATAATAAAAATAAGAAGGAATAGTGAATCTTTAATAGTTATCCATTGTAGGAAAGCTATTGAGTATTGACACATGCAAAATAATTTATATAAGTTATATCACTACGTACTCACCTGATCATCATTATATATATATATATATATAAATTATAATACAATTATTTTAAGTTGCATTGTGAACAATTAGAAATTTATGCATATTAACCCATAAGCATTAATAAGAAAAAACCCAAAATGGACATGAGGACATGCAATCAATAAGAAATGAAGGAGGTCTATATGTACTTGACTAAATGAAGCATTCTAGGGTCTATATACAAGAAAGACCCCAAGTAGTTGCGTATCACTTGACTACTATCTATAGTTACATGCGAACTACGAGATCCCAAAATCTGAAACGCGCGGTAACTTATTAATAATCATTTAAGAGAATATATATTCTTTGTATTTATGTCATGAAAACATATACCTTTGATATATTCGGAATGAGTAGAACGCATATGACTTATAGATTCCACAATTTCTTAAGTGATCCTTTGACATACTTCCTATGAACTTAGGATCTCATCTGTGTGATTGTGGAGAAGATGGTAAGGACTCCCAATCAAGATGATTACATAAACTACTATGGGACATTTGGCTTCTAAGAAAAATCCAATTAGGTGAACCACATGGACAAGTTCGATTTTATGAGATATTTAGTATCTTCTTGTCAAATTGTGCTTATTACAACTAGTACCATTCCACCCCATGCCTTTAAAAACGATTCCTTAGCCTCCCTTGCCAAGGACGTTTAAGTTTAGAAAACTAATTTATACTAGTATTTTTTTCCCCCCCTCAAATATGTATCATGAAAATTGCTCACTATTTATGTCTAGCTTATGCATTAATTATCTAAAAGTAAATCCTTGGAAGGGGTGGCCAAGGAACAGTATTTAAAGGTATGATAAACGATGGAACAATAGTAGCTATAAAAAGGGCCAAGTCAGATGATAAGTGGCTGCAAACAAAATTCATCAATGAGATACTAATGCTCTCAGAAATTGAACACCACCGTGTCCTTCGCCTAACCGTGTTATGCTTAGAAGCCAAAGGTCCCCTCTTAGTTTGTGAAGTCATCCCGACCGGGATTTTTTTTTCCATCCTCTCCATGAAAAGAAAGATAAAGTTCTAAATTCATATAAAGTACCCCCTGCAGGACCGCTTATAAAGAGTGGAGGCTATAAGCTACATGTATTCAATATGTAGACTCCAAACCACGACATAATTAAAGGAAGAAAACATTCTCTTATATGATCACTACAAAGCTGTTGTTGCAAATTTTGGAATCTTAGAGTTCGTAATTGTGACATACGTCTTACTTGTTAAGTGAGTGATATTGGGTTCAAGTTTATGATTTTGCTTATGGAGAAGCATTGATACCCAATTGATATTAAAGAGGATTAGGGGTAAGGGTAGATTCTATTGATTATCAAAAAAAAAAAAGAAAAAAAAAAAAAGAAAAAAGAAAAAAGAATAGTAATTGTGGATAGAAATGATGGAAACCATGTAACTACATACAGCTAGTTGAATTTTATAGGTGTATGGACCCCAAGCTACCTTATATAGTAAAGTCTATAATTAAGAGAGATGTCTGCAATTTTGAGATGTTTATTTCACAACTTCTTACACGACAAAAACTCATATATATCTATAACTTTGTTGTCAGATTGGTTGGCCGACCATTTTGATAAGTCTTAAGGTGCTTCCTATTCAAAAATACTTGGAAAAATATTCCTAAAAAAGCTTAAATTGAGAAAACCTTCTTGTTTTGTTGGGATACAAATTAAGAAGTATTTTAAGTACAAAATGCCCACATTCTCAAGAAAACCCTACAAACATAATTATTCTTAAGTTGTAGAATCCACAAGATGAAAAAAAAAAAAAAAAATTTTTTTTACATGGCCAATCTCTATACAATATCCAATAAATAAGCTTGTCTTAAAAATCTATTATCTAATCTATATCCTATCTATATATATATATTACCTATAAAAGTCTGTATCTTAAAAAAAACCTTTTGATTGATCATTACATCCTTATTTTAAATGATAAATACTTATTTACCCCCATGTTTAACCAATTAAGGATGTTTATTTTCCAACAAAAAAGAAGGAGAAAAAAAAGATAATGACGTTTACTTCATGAACTCTATTACTATGCATGTCTCCTAGCCAACTTTTTATTCATACTATAACTTCTAACCATGGAAGGAATTTTGATATGTTGTGTTGAGCGTCCATTCTAATATCTTAAATCAACAAAAAGTAACAAATAATTAAATTTCCACGTTCTATATACATTTTTTTTTCCATCAATGAACTAATTGGATGGAGATCACCAACAATAAGCCATGGGAATTGGAGTTGTTTTGAAACATCGAGCAAGGAATCCCACAATTGGTTGTGAAAATGGGGGATATAGCTAGCATATCGGGTAGTAAACAACCACTGCTTCTGACTAGACTGAACCATAACATGAATTTCTTAACTTGGTAGCTAACACATGAATAGTAACCCATCCAAATGCCACTAGAGAGGTCCTCAGCATCCATACGCACCAAATTAGAAACCCCAGTTGTTTAGTACATCGCCATCCCTACTTGAACCAAAATTGGTTTCCATGATCATAACAATGTGCATGCCCTGAGTAAATTCCTTAATGTTCGTAAGGAAAGCCCTACTGCTAACACTCTTTACAGTTCCAAAGGAGGATCTTCATTACAAACAAATAAGCAAACAAAGAGGACATAGATTAACCAACTCAGTGGTTTGAAACATGAGTGGTATAAAAACCCCCATTGTCAACCATATCAGCATGCACATTTAAGGGGGAAGTAACTCTACTGTTTTCATGCATCACATTATCCCAACCAGAAGAGGGCATATTCATACCAATGGGGGAATTTGTGGGAGGAATCCCAAAGTCACCATCATCCTACAGACAAGGAATATAACTGGTGGAATTATGGAGGGGATTAGGAAGAAGGTTGGGATGGGGGGAAATGTAAGGTAATCTTGACTGCTTTGAGGTGATAAGCTAAAGAAGGTTTAGAAGCCAGACAAGGAATACAAAGTTGAGTAAGGCTAGGTGCTTTAGACAGAGATGTAGAAGAGGAGGAAACATGTGGAAGGGAGGCATTACTTCCGTTAGATCATGTAGGAGAAGAGTTCATAGAACTAGAGGCCATAATTTGGCTTTTAGCTTTAGGCTATTTGAAGCTTGAGAGGGTGGATTTACCTAGGTTGTTTTGGTTTAATGGAGATGAAACTGAGACTAGAATAGGTGTTGCCACAGTTAAAACCTGGTAAGGAGTAAATTTCACAAGCTTATTAGACTTATTCCCCTGTTCCTCGATCGAGACTATAAGCATCAGTCTTGACCCTTTTTCTAATCACATTGCATGCAATTCACAGAGGATGGCCTCGTCGTCTCTTCGAAATAATCAATCGGCAATTTAGGGAGATGAACCCAGCTAGGCAACTATGAACTTTATCACTGCTTTGGAAGGATGAAAATTTATATGCTATGTCAAACAGTCAGAACATGTCCTACTATCATCCATGGCCCCTACATAAGTGCATATAATGATCTTCTTTGCTCTTAAACCTCATAATATGATAATCATTTTCTATATCCACAACTTCAATCCTTTCTTCCCTACCCAAAAGATGTTTCGATCATTATGACATTTGAAATAATCCACTAAAATTAACTTGGGGTTACTGAAATCTAATTTCCCTAATGATATTTTAAGTATGCAACATTCCGTAACTACTATTGATTTGTAGTTACATGCAAAATATGAGATCCCAAAATCTAAGGCAACACCCTAGCTAGTAATAATCATTTAAGAGTATATATTCTTTGTATTTATATATGTCTCAGTAATATGTACCTTTGATATCTCCGGAGTGTGCTGAACACATATGGCTTATAGATTCCACTATTTTGTAAGTGATCCTTTGACATGCTTCTTATGAACTTAGAACTTCATCTTTGTGATCACAAAGAAGACGGTAAGGACTCCCAATCAAGATGATTGCATAACTACTATGGGACATTTGGGTTCTAACGAAAATCCAATTAGGTGAACTACATGAACATGTTCGATTTATGAGATATTTAGTATCTCCTTGTTGAATTGTGACTGTAGCCATTTATTCATTGTCCTGGCCCTTATTACAACTATTACCATTCCATCCTTTATCATGCCCTTAAAAACAACACCTTGGCCCCCTTGCCTAGGACATTTAAGTTTAGAACCCTAGTAGAGGAGGATTACTATTTTTGGAAGTTGCATGACGTTAATAAAAGTAAAAACCATCAAGTCCAAAAAATGGAAAAAAGTAGTAGAATTTAAACACTAGAAAACTAATTTATGCTATTATTTTTTTCCTCAAATATGTATCATGAGAATTGCCCACAATATATATCCAGCGTATGCTCTAAAATTAAATCCTTGGAAAGGGAGGTCAGGCCTTGTTTTCTAGGGATTGATAAATGGATGGAACGATAGGAACTATAAAAAGGGCTAAGACAGAGTTGATAAATGGCTGCTGACACAATTCATCCATGGGATACTAATGCTCTCAGAAAATCGAACATGACCATAATTTTCACCTAGCCATGCTATGCTTAGAAGCCAAAGTTTATGAATTCGTCCCTAGTGGGAGTCAATTTCCATCCTCTCTATTGAAAGAAAGATGAGGAGGACCCCCTGGAGGACTGCTTGCGAAGAGTGGAGGCTATAAGCCACATGCATTCTATACGTACACTCCAAGCCACGACATTAAGAAATAGAACATTCTCTAATTATATGATCATTACAATTTACAAAGCGATTCTTACATGAAGAAAACTTCTATATCTAAAACACTTGGAAAATTCCTAAAAAGGTTAAAATTGAGAAAATCTTTTGTTTTGTTAGGCAACAAAGCAGTATTTTAAATATAAAATGCTCACATTCTCAAGAAAACGCTATAAACATAATTATTATAAATGTAACACTCCAAAGCATATTATATATCTATCTATACTACCTATAAAAGGTTGAATGTTAGAAAAACTTTTGATTGACCTTTATACCCTCATTTAAAATTGTAAAGACTATAATATCCTAATTCATTAATTAAGAATAGGGGTGCTACCTATAAAAGGCTGAATGTCAAAAAAACTTTTGACTGACCTTTATACCCTCATTTAAAATTATAAAGACTATAATATCCTAATTCATTAATTAAAAATAGGGGTGTGCGCGGGTTGGTTTGGAGCGGTTAGGAGAGAAATCATTAACCAACCTGTCAAGGGCAATTTAAAAAAATTTCAATTTGTCGCCAAACTGTTGGTCCTAAAAACCGACGAAGTGATTGATTTTTTTGGCGGTTTTAAACTAGAGGTTTGGGTGGATTGTATCATGCCCTTCATAACTTTTATGAGGATTGTCAAATGACCAAAAAGTGTGCTTTCATAATTTCTAAGATAAAAGTTTGTTGATTTTTTAGCAAAAATATTTTACATGTTTTCTTGTAAAAAGAGTATATATTATATATTTATATATATATTTTTGATGAAGTAGTATATATATATATAGATATATAGATATAGATATATATATGCAATTGGAAGTGGGTTGGGTTGGTTTATTGACGGTTTGACAAAGTTCAACCCATCAACCAAACTGAACTGCCAAATTTATTGCTCCAGCCACCCAAACCAATTCGCCTATTCTTTCAAACCGCTTGGGTCAGTGCGGAATGAAGTGGATTGGTTTAGTTTGGCGGATTAGGCGGTTTTTTGCACATCCCTAACTAAGAACCCTATATTACTCTAATAGTTCAAGAAAACATATTTACATATGATATATGTGGTGATATTTCTTTAAAAAATTTTAGTTGTTTTCCTTGAATTTTTATAATTATGATTTAGTTTTCGTTAGATTTGCATGCATGATTTGTTGTGGGAGGTCTTGGTATTGTTTAGTTTTATTGAGAAAATGAAAGAAAATAAAATAAAAGATGACAATTTTTTTTTTCTTTTGGATGTTTTTGTTTTGAAAGAAATAAAAATTTCAACTCAATTAAGAGCCAAATAGTTGTATTTAGGTTTGTTGGGTAGATTTATTTTATTGTTAGGGTCTTGATAATAATAATAAAAAATTGATATTAAATTAATTAAATTTGATAAAACTCTCTTAAAAATTTAATCTGTTTGAGTATCACAAAGAAGACTTTGATGGGTACAACATAGCAATCTTTGAAAGAAAATACATTGGTGGAGAATTAGGAGGAACAAAAAGTATGTTATAACTAGGTCTTCTTCTACAATGTCTTTGCCACGTATTTGGAGTTGTTCTTCTACTATTTTTTTTTCTTCATAGACTGCACTCTATATAAATATATACATTTTTTATGTTTGGTTCGATGGGTGATTATGATTTTTTTTTAAATAAAAATAAAAAGAGCATAAAGCATCATGGAGGAAACCAGCATTCCAACTAGGTTGGCATACTGGACCGATGATCATGATTCATATTTGTATGTTTTTATCGATTTTTCATGCATTGATGTTACTTATTCAAAGACCAAAATATAATAAGATTTTATGCTAATGACTGTTTACAAACAAATTATTTTTATGTTGATTTTCTAAGATTTTTTTTTTGCAAAAACAATTCACGTGCAACGCACGTGTCCTATAACTAGTATATATATATATATATATATATATGAACACACACACATTTTCTCTCTCTCTCTCTCTCTCTATATATATATATATATATATATATAGAGAGAGAGAGAGAGAGAGAGAGAGAATGGGTGTGTTCCACTGCAGCAACAATACAATTCCTGTACTAGGACAACAACTTAGAATGTAAACCCTGAACTCACCTGCAAACCCAAAGTGTAAACCCCATTAAATAAATTCAATACATAAATCATTATTTTGTGTATCATTCACACAAAGTACAAATAAAAATCAAATCAAATAATCAGCTCAATAAACACAAACTGTAACGACCCGAAATTGGGACCGTTATTTAAGTAGTAAGAAAACCACTTTACAAGCCAAATTTAGTGGATGTTTAATAAAAATAATTCTTTCGAAAATATTTTTAGAAAATCCGGCATGGTCCCGTCTATAAATAGGACATACCAAGTTATCGACTAATCATAAAACCTGTAGAAAACACATTTATAATCATTTCCAACCATCCACACAATATTCCAAAGATAAATAAATCTACAGGTTGTATCGTAGTCACATGGGTCCCATCCAGTCCACTTCACTACTAATTTAATTATTACAGGCCAAGAATTAAAATTAATACATGCCTAGGCACAAAGCCTATCTCCACTATTCTCTACATGAATGCAAGCATGCTGACGTGCTCCCAAAACCCAGGTCAACTTAGCTTTGAAAATATGACCTGCAAGAAAACTGTGGGGGTATGAGCTACACGCTCAGTAGGAAAACATTTCTCAAAATAACCCCAAGGTTTTAAAAACCATAGTTTATATACTTTTAAAGATCCCTGCAAAACCATTGATTAGTTTGCAATATAATTTTCAGTAATTGAAACTGATACATGTATAATGAAATAAACTGCGGAAGTTTAAATCATTCGATACCAACACCCCTTTTTATTTTTAAAAAGGTAAGAAATAACTCAAGTTATTTATAATTCTTTATCATTCTTTCCAATTTCCATATCACGGCCTTACAAGCCAATAATCATTAACCGCCATATCTGGCAAACCATAACATCAGTCTTTCAAACTGATAAATCCTCCCCATGTCATGCGGGGCCCTCGCGCGCGGAAATAAGAGGAAACACTATGGATCCCTATCTGGGTCCAGAAAGTAACCTCAAGAGGAAACACGGCAAGACATCCCTACCTGGGACCGCAGTAACCTCTATTCGGGCACGTAGCCCAGGACTAAAGGATAGGAAGACACGGCAAGACGTCCCGTTCCTTTGGAACCGCAGTAATCCTGTCTCCAGTAGCCCTCATTACCATATCATCATTGCTTTTCTTTTCATTTATTAATTCCATAATTCTCATATAATCCAGAAAATTATATATATTTTCCAAAAACCACATAATAGGTTTGTTCTAAAAAAAAACCATATGAAATAACTCCATAATTTCCATATAAACCGGAAAGTTTTATATATTTAAAGTTTCCAAGAAAACCATATAATACGTGGGTTTATAAAAGTCACAATAAATAACCCCCATAAATCATTTCTAAAGGAATGATTTCAAAAAACAACATTTTTATAGCAAAATGATGTGAATCAAACCCTAGGTTTCCCACAATCTGTAAAACCTAGAAAATATATATCCCATGCATGATATATATATGCAAAAACTACCAAATACATGAAAATCTACATGATTTGTACCCAAACCCCCATGCAACAAGGGTTTAAAATGAGAAAGTGTCCCCTACCTCAATGATGAGTGATGAAAATGCAAAACTACCGCCATAGACATGTAGATCGGGCCAAATAATGCAAGATCCGCGCTTGTCGGCGTCGGATCGGAGCTCCGGTGCTCTGGCGAGTCACCGCCGACCTCCCACGGCACTCTCTCTCTCTCCTCTTCTTTCTCTCCCTCTCTCCTAAGTTGGGAGACATGAAAATGGGGTTTAAGGTCGAGTGAAAGGGGTTTTAAAACATATGGGGAGGGGCACATGCGTCATTTAACCCTTTATAAAATCTGCAGATCGCAACTTTCAGACGTCTGAAAGTTAGTTTCAGACGTCTGAAACTAAACCTCAGAAATCATCGTTCTCTGGAATTTTCAGACGTCTGAATGTAACTTTCAGACGTCTGAAATGTGTTTCAGACGTCTGAAACACACAGACAGCTGAAAATGGTCAGTCAGTCAGGTTAAACCTCATCAGCACAGACATCAGCCTTATTTCATTAAAAACATTTAAGTAAATCATTTACTTTAAGTTATTTAATGAAAATAAGCAAATAACCCCCCATTTGAATCCAAATAAAATATCAAAAAAATCAAATACCCAATATATCAAAATCTCATTTCCAAGTTTTAGTACAAAATCCGTCGCCCGACAGATTTTCCTAAAACAAACATGCGTGGAACCCAATCCAAACATGCTAATAAAATCCCATAAAATCACCAATGTCTTATAATATTATAAACTCCCATTACCGCCAAAAATTATCTTTTAAAACGAAGATTTATAAAAATTCACTTTTCTCCCACACTTAGCCAAATTTCAGCAACTTAAACTCGAAGCTGCAAATAAGGCCAAACACACACTCAAGACACTTGATGCATAAAAATGAGCATTAAATCACAAATAACATTGTATTATCATACACATAGATTACCCATACATGAGGTTATCCAATAAATTAAGGGATTAACTACGCTAATCATACATTAAGCCGTAATAATCCCTATTAGGAAAACGGGTCCTCACACAAACTAAATGGCCTAATCAAGCATTGTAATGTCTAATCATACCACAATATATAACAAAAACAAAACTATTGAAAATCAAGCTCAAAGCATGATATCATGGTACATTTAAACAAATTTGAAAGAACCTAATTAATAAAACTTGGTTTTACCATTAAGATTGATGATAAATAAAGTGAAAAATGATACCTGGTTATAGAACTCTGTCCGAGTGTGAATCAAGCTCAAAGGTTGAAGTAAACATGATATCATAACACATATATACGTATTTGAAGAAGAAGATGGGGACGAGAATGAAGGCGAGTCAAGATGGTTTCTAGTAGGATAAACATGCAAGCAAGAGCTCCATGGACGATTCCTTTATTAGGAGAGTTTAAGAAAACACTTGTTTTGGATTTAAGTTTCTTGATCAAATCAATACGCTATATTTAAAGAGTTAATGTATACCAGTGGCCATGTGCTTTGACATGCTCTCTCCCCTTTTGAATGGGGGAGGTTACGGATTCAAATCTTGATCCTTGAGAATAGGTGGGATACCTATTTTTTTGAGATTGGCTGGGAGACTTATTTTCTTGGTAGGGTACGGGCTATGACAAACAAAAAAAAAAAAAAAAAAAAAAAGAATGGTGAATATTAGTTATCTATTGTAGGAAGGCCACTAATAAATTAGTGCACTTAATTACCTATTGCACATGTAAAATATGATAATGTGTAACAAATTATATATATATATATATCTATATATATATATATATCCTAGTTATAGCACACGTGCGTTGCACATGAACACTTTTAACTAATATTAGTTATGATGACTTTATTATTATTTTTTTTTTCATTTTTCCATAAAACAGAAAGTTCAAATTTCTAGGTTTTTTTTTTTTTTTTTTTTGGACAAGATATCTTCAAGACATTGGAAGAAAATTTTAATCCATGATTGGAAAATGATTTTCAACCTATCAAATTAGCTTTTGGATCAATAAAGGCCTAAAGAATAAAACATGTAAGGAGAGCCGTGGATATTCCAACTATTTCTTGAAAAATTGTTTTTTAATCAAATTGAACTTTGTATTTTTTTCTCCAAAAAAAAAAAAAAAAACAACAAAAGCAAGAAGCATGAAAATTGTCTTATTTTCTTATATTTTATTATGTTTTCTCAATAAAACCAAACAATACCCAAATCTGGCTACACCAAATCATGTATGCAAATCTAGAAATTGATTAAATAAAAGAATTCCCACAACATTTAATCTTTTTAAAGGAAGAAAGAAAATTTAGTTCAAACACCTCCCAATGTACGTACCCAATAGATATATTTTAAGCCACTGGAGCTAACCTAGTGGTGAGGGAGGGTAGGGAAAAGGGTAGGACTAGGATAGGTTAGGGATTCGAACACCTCCCAATGTACCCAAAAAAGAAAGAAGAAGATATATATATATAGATATACAATGTACCCAAAAAAAAAAAAAGAAGATATATATATATATTAAAATTATAAATTATACTCCCTAATTCCATCCTACAAAGATAGGCTATATTTTCTACTTTTTTTGTCTCAAAATGTTTGTCTATTTTAAAAAGTCAACTCATAATTTTTTTGAACTTCTTGTATTACCCTTTGTTATTTTAATAATTACTTTCAACACAAAAACCAATAAAAAGTTGGAGATGGTACTTTTGGAAAAATAGAGTTTAATAAAAGGGAAGTCAATGAAATGATATTTTTTCTTAAACTGTGTGGTTGGCCAAACATGGCCTATCTTTGTGAAACTTAGGGAGTAATACAACTATTTCAAGTTGCATTGTGAACAATTAGGAATTGAAGCTTATTAACTCAAAAGCATTAATCAAGATTTTAGTATAACCTTCTATATATCATTAGTATATAAATGGAAAATCTTGAATTTTAGTAGGGGGCTTGCGATTGCTACCCTTTGGAAATTTAATGAACATATATATTTCTTTTATACCCCTTTGGAAAATTTACCATTAAGGATATTACAACTAAAAAACACTTTGTTTAAAAGTCTTTGACATTGTGTGTGAACAATGAACGAGGAAAGAGACATTTGCGATGATACTTGCAGCAACTCAATACGTAGTTTTGCGTTAAAATGAGGGTTTTTATAATTTTTTTTGTCCTCCAAATTTGTCATTGTTCGGTTCTAAAAGTTTGAATAAAATTCACATGTTTGGTTAATGACGGTTAAATAGAATACAAATGTGCACTGAAAAGTAGGGCAAGGCTTTCATACACAGTAGAAAAGAAGAGGGAACATCATTCGTAAATCCTAAAAAATTGAATGCTGAAAAAATTAGATTATTTCATACATCTATAGAGAAGATAGAAGTTAGGAAGGAGAAAACACATTAACTAGAGAGAGTTTCATGCCTAATAGCTTGAGTTTCGACAAAAATGATGGCTTGATCGACTCAAAAATAAATGGTGTCTCTAGCTACTCCAACTTCTTCTTCCAGTCGTTTGAGGGTTAAGGTATTTTTGGGGTTGCGGTGGGATGTGAAAATCAAAGGGGCATATGGGTTGGGGGTTATTTTGGGAATGTTGTGGGGTGTACTTATAAAAATATGGGGGTTAAAAAACATTAGGGTTTACAAATAAACTCAAGAGGTTGCAAATTTGCTTGCAATAGTTGCCATCTTTTAGTGGGGGAGTAAAATTGGCCTATGCTCGAAAAATTAGGTTAAGCCCATTTAGGCCTGGCTCAACCCTAGCCCTATCATTAAGATGGGTAGGCTTAGACTTGGGATTTATATCCTAGTTCAATAGTTTAAACCAAGGCCCAGCCTAAAGTTAGCCCATTTTATATTAAAGAATATACAATTATAATATGAGTTATATTTATCGTTAGATTCCCATGAGAGTAAAAAATAATTAAAAAAATGTGACAAGCAAACAAGAAACAACTCCCAAAGATTATATATTTTTTTAATTTTTTATCAGCTAACCAAAGATTATATTTATGTTTTCCAATTTTTTTTTCAATTAATAGAAAGAATATGTTTTAACCAATGATCCATTTGCAAATATCTTATTATAAATTATAAAATTTATTATCATATATAATGTTTGAAATTTTTTTTTTTTTGTTTTTTTAATAATTGATAAACATTTTATGTATATAAATTTTATAGAGTCTAAATGTTATTTAATTAAAAGGCCACAAAGATAAAAAAGGTGTTTTGAATTAGGCCTAACTTGAGAGGTTGAGACCAATATAAGCCCGAAGTATGTCTTAAGCTTGAAACCAGACTTGAGCTTATATTTTTTTCTTCGGCCCAACTCGAGATGAGCTAGGCCCAAGTAATAATAAATCTCGAGTAAGCTTGGTCCAAGCCCAACCAACCTAGGTGAAGAGTAGTCCAACATGACTCGGCCCAACCCATTTTACACACCTAAATGTTAGTATTCTTTTTTTGATAAGCAAAATATTCATTAAGAGGAAATCAAAAACACATCAAGAACCCTTACATCTAAGCCTTTCGTATCAGCACACAAAATAGAGGCTGAAAGTTCTGAAATTGGGATAGACCCACAATGATTACAAAAGTTAGCCTAGGAGGCTAGGGCATGAGTATGACCATTAACTTCCTTGGGAACAATCCTAACAGCCCAAAAAGAAAAAAATTCAGGTAACATGGATGTAGCATCTAGAATAAAAGGAGTAGAGGCCTAATTAGGAGCACGATTCCTGTCAGCAAGTGTTCCAAGAGCCATAGTGGAATCACTTTCAATGACAATATTGTCATATCCACAACAAGCAGACTCCCTTAAAGCCAAGCAAAAGGCTTTAGCTTCACTAACCTCGACTCAAGGGAGCACTCAAAAGCGGTCCATGTGTGGAGAAAAGAGCCTTTAGAATTTCTGACAACTGCGCTTAAGATCGAGCGATCAGGACGTATGGCAACGTCAAAGTTAATCTTTACCCACCCTTCTAGTGGGGATTTCCATCGCAATGTCCGTTGCCGTCCCATTTTGCTTGCTTGCCATCGATTTGCTGTTGGGGTTTCGCACTGCCTTTGTTTGAAACCAAAATCCCTAAATTTAGGGAGGTGATTTGTTAGTGGCAAATTTAGTAATTAGTAAAAAAGGTTAGTTTGGGGGCATTTTTGGCAATTTGATGGTAAATGGAGTTATGAATAAATCAGATTTGTTTTTTGTTCTATTGTAAAAAATCTCTTATACTATGGGGCTTTGGCCAAAAATCCCATTAAATAACCCATGGTTTTTATGATGTTCCATATTTATTGTCAAAAAGTGATAAAATGGGAGAATTACACATATGTTGTTGTTTTCAAAATTAATACCCAAAAAGGATCTCAGATTACTTACTTGCAACAAACTGACTACTAACTTTGCTACAAACTAGTTGTAGGAAAAATTTTGTTAAAGAAAGTTTTACAAAATATACCGTTTTCAAACATCATTTCGAACAATTTTGTTAAAGAAAGTTTTTCCAAAATATATTATTTAAGTATAGTTTTTTGTTTTGTCATTTATAATCGTCTTTTTTTTTTTCTTTTTTTTTTTTTTTTTTAACAGAATGTTTCATGCAAAATGGTCAAAGAATCCACTTAAACGACAAAATTTGGAAAAAATTTCTTCTACAAAGTTGTTAAAATTATGTTTTTTAATATACAGCATGGCTAGTTTCATGAAAAGCATTTGTAAACCTTAAAAAATTTAAAATAAGTCGGGGTGCAAATTATTGTGATGACAATAACCGTCTACTTGATTTTAATTAATAAGAATTAGGATACTAAATTTGACTGTATTGTTTCTAAGTATCATTTTCATTTTCCAACCAAGGAAGAAGAACCAGGCACCAACACTAGCACCATTGCCAATGAATGTTGGCCTAATTAGTTGGAGTCGGCTTTTAGGATTATAGTATGATCAATATAGTTTTAAGAACTTTCTTTCTCTTCTTTTCATGATCTGGAGATTATAAGAGAACTCCAAGGGCCAATGTCTAATACGAAATTAGAAAATTAAAGAAATTTTATATAGTATTGAAGTCATAATAAATTTATAACTTTGATTTGACAAATTCAAGAAAATCACAAATAAGAGTGGAAATAGTGATATTTAATGAATTTCTAATGATTGATCTTATAGCATCAATTATAGCGATGACTCTAGCTTTTTCAAATATTCTAATTCAAGGTAATGAATTTGTTTAATGCCAATCTAATGCCATTGGGGTCTTCGTTGAAAATGGAGAAAAGTTTGGATAATGTGGTGGGAGGAGGATAGTTGGATCTAGTTGGAGTGTTGTGAGCCGCAAACAGTAAGTAATTAACTTAGGTTAACCCTAACCCTAGAGAAATGCTGACCCTATGAAAAGAACTTAGATCACAACATTAAGAGGTAATTGAACCTAGGGCCGTAGGAAGAGCCAAGTTACTCAAGTTCGACTTGAGATCAACTTAATAAAATGTTTGTTTGTTAGATAAACGAGTCGGACCCAAACATAATTTTAACTTGAGTCAATTAAGCTCAAGTAGAATACTAATAAGCTTGACAAGCTTATAAAAACTTTAAATAACCAAATTATTCGAGCTCGACTTGAGATTGGCTCAATAAAAGACCTATTCAAGTTCACTCATAAACTAATTAGTCAAACTAGAGTTTTATTTTGAGCTTGTTAATTTAATGAGCCAAGTTTAAGTAGCCGATTACACCACTCCCCTTCCCCCGGCAGACTTCTTTTAATTTTTTATTCGTGGTATTAGTTCATCCTACTGATTATCTCTCAAGGGCATTACTAAATTTCCACAAATCAGGAATTACATGGCAGAAAATTTGGTTGAAAAGCAGGAAGGAGGTCATGATTAAGCCAAATCATTTTTCATCTTTTGAAGGCATAGCGTCAAGCCAGCTGACAGCAAATTAGTACTTCAACTCTATTTAACATAACGTAAAAATCATGAAAAAGGCATTTTTAATTACATATTTCCCCATAATTGAAGCTTCTTCTTCAATTGGTATTATATAAATTTGAAGAGCATATATGGGCAATGCATACTGCAAGACTCAAAAGTTCAAAAGGAGCTTTCTTTGCTATGGCTTTCACGGTGAACAATTTCTGAAATAAAACATGATTCTGGTACACACCATGAGCTGCCAATACTTTCTGGTACATAAATTGAAGAATAGAGGAGTGATTTTCAACTTCCTCAATATATAAATTGAAGTCCATATTTGAATGTGGGTTACAAAGAAACAACAGCTCATAAAATACAAAGAAAATGATATTAGAATTCTGAGGTGGATGAGCTGCAAAACAAGAAACGATACAATAATAAAATGAAAGATTAAAACAAGGAAGAAAAATTGCAGTTTGCAATAATTTTGGCTAACCATCGGAAAGCTTGTGGAATTGCTTCCAAGCTCCATCATCTGGAAATTTGACAACTATCTGTAAAGAAAATTTTTGGTCAGTTCTAGTCAAGTTAACAATTCAGATCCTCCTTTGGAGCTCCATTCCTCGATCAGGTGAAAATTTTTGGTCACACAAAGATGATTGCATAAACTACTATGAGACATTTTTGGCTTCTAAGAAAAATTCAATTAGGTGAACCATATGGGTCATCTTCGATTTTGTAACTCCTTGTCAAATTGTGCTTGTAGCCATTTATTCATTGTCTTGGCTCTTATTACAACTATTACCATTCCAACCTTTAGCATGCCCTTAAAAACGATCCCTTATCCTCCCTTGCCAAGGACGTTTAAGGTTTCGAACTCTGGTGGGAGAAGTTCATTATTTTTGGAAGTTGCAAAACAATAGTGGAAGTGAAAAGCATCAAGTCCAAAAAATATATATATAACTAATTTATGCTAGTACTTTTTTTTCTCAAGTATATATCATGAAAATTGCTCAATCACATTATATATCTAGCTTGTGCATTAATTATTCAAAATTAGATCCTTGGACAAGGCGGACAAGGAAAAGTTTTCAAAGGAATGATAAAAGATCGATGGAACATGTATAATAACTGTAAAAAGGGATAAGATGACAGAGTGGATAAATGGCTACAAGCACAATCATCAAGAGATATTAATGCTCTAAGAGAAATCGAACATGATCATATCCTTCGCCTAAGCGTGTTATGCTTAGGAGCCAAAGGTTCTCTATTAGTTTATGAATTCATCCCAAGTGGGAGTCTTTTCTATCCTCTCCATCAAGAGAAATGATGAATTGAAGTTCTATAATATTAACAAGAACCTGGAGGATTGCTTGCGAAGAGTGGAAGCTATAAGCCACATGCATTTGATACAATACTCCAAACATGGGCATATGTAACCACAACATAACAAAAAGAGAACATTATCTTATATGATCATGAACAAAGAGATTATTCATGCATGCTCGACCTTAAATATCCATGGAAATTGTGCTAAGCCAGTACAGTTTTTGCCAAAAACTCTTAAAAATTGAGATTATTCTGAGGTAAACGTTTCGTCGAAGATTAGGGTTTGGAAATATGCAGTGATGGTCTTCTCCGACGAACTCCCAACCGAAGATGTTTAGATGAAACCTTAAATGAGGGTTTTTTTTTTTCTTGAATAGTTGTTTGCCGTCTGGTTTTTTGTCTTCAATGGTCTTTTGTCAGTGATTTTTTTTAGGCAAGAATCTTTCCCTTAAATTTTGAAACCATAATCCCTAAATCAACGGAATAAATAATAAAGTGTGATTGGGAGTGGCACAGTTTGTAATTAGTATGAAAATTAAATTTGAGGGCATTTTTGTCAATTTGAGGTGAAATGAGTTATGGCAAAACCAGATTTGTTTTTGGTTCTATTCTAAAAGGACTCTTATACTATAGGGCTATGGCAAAAAATCCCTAAAATTAAACTCCAAATCCATTCCACTTAATTAAGGCTCCTCATCAGTTTTTCTTGCTATAATTCATTTTCTCTCTCTCTCTTTGAAGCCCTAACCCCCATTGTAATCGTTCTCTCACTATGCAGAGATTTGAAGACATCGAATGAGGCCACAAGGGGGAGATTTCCAAGCTAGAATGAAAATTTTCCATTCTAATTCATGGCCATCATTGTGATGAGTAGAGGAAAAGATAGTTACCTTCAAGGATTGTGTCTCTTCAATTCATGGCCATGGCTGAGATGGAGTAGATGGGATAGAGGCATATAACAAGAATATACGATGGACTTCACTAATTTTTCAACTATTGGGTTTCCTTCTAAAATTTCAAGAAAAAAAAATTAAAGAAAAAAATATTAAGCCTCACATGGATCATTTGTTCTAGTACAATGAACCTGGTGTTAAGAGAGCTTGATTTGAGGGTCTTTTTTCTTTCTTTCTTCCTTTTCTTTTCTTTTCTTTATTTTTTTCATTTAATTTTTTATTTATATGTTGGGAAATTAATTTCATTTTTCTCTTTCAATTTAAGGGAGATATCATGGACTTGTAGAGATCTTGTTTGTGGACTTGGAGTGATCTTTATTTACTGGGGAGTAATCATATTAATTTGTTTCCGTGAGTCATTTTATTTTTTTGCATTGTTTGTTTCCATAAAGACTTGTGGTCATCTTCGTTTCCAAAACTTAATCATAAGTCTTGGTAGTGATGGTGTTGCTGTAAAAGAGAGTTCTATCTAGCTCGTGGACTTGTGATTGGAATGAGGGTTACGGTTTGAAAGTGAGATGGGTCGTGTGAATGGGTAAAAAGGGGAGTTGGAGATTTTTTTGCTGAGGAGAGGTTGGAGATCGGATTGAACTAAATGGGTTTTGGATTTAATTCTAATTAATCCAACTTGAATCTTACCCAAATTTGTAAGTAAAAGGATTAAAGTAGGATTTAAAGTAGGCCGTTGGATTAAAAGAGATCTAAGGCTTAGAAAAGGTGTTAAGAGTTTTACTCTTACACTAGGTGTCAACGGAACCTTCCCTATATATATATAAATAGAGAGAGAGAGAGAGAGAGCAGTTCCCCAAGGCATCTTCGCCTTTTTAATTCCCTGTGCGAAATTCCATCCATGTGCTCTATATATAGATTGAGAGAGAGAGATAGAGAGAGAGAGAGAGAGAGAGAGAGAGAGCTCAACTGTAGCAAAAATACAATATATTCCTAGACTAGGACAACCTATAACTTAGAATGCAAACCTTTAACTTACCTACAAACACGAAGTGTAAACCCCATTAAATAAATTCAATACATCAATCATTATTTAGTGCATCATTCACACGAAGTACAAATAAAAATTAAATCATATAATCAGCTCCTTAAACAAACTAAATGGCCTAATCAAGCGTTATAATGTCTAATCATAGCACAACATATCACATAAACAAAACAATTGAGAATCAAGCTCAAAGCATGATATGATTGTACATATAAACAAATTTGAAAAAGCATTGTAAAACTTGGTTTTACCCCTAAGATCAATGATAAATAAAGTGAAAAATGGTACCCGGTTACAAGATTGTATGAGTGTGAAAATAAAGCTCAAAGAGTGAGAGAGTGATAATCATGATGACAAACAAAAAACAAAAATAAGGGTAAAAAATAGGAGATGTGAAGAAGAGGAAGAAGATGGGGCTGAGGATAAAGGTGTCAAGGTGGTTTCTGCTACGATAAACATGCCATGCAAGGGCTCCATGGATGATTTCCTTACTAGGAGAGTTGAAGAAAGCACTTGCATGTTTTGGATTTCTGTTTTTTTATCAAATCAATAAGTCATATCAAAAGAGTGAGTGTATACCAGATGTGGCCATCTCCTCTAATATTATCTCAATCTCCCCAATAGGAGGGGGTTAATTACAGATTCAAATCTTGATCCTTAAAAATTGATGGGATACCTATTTTATTGGGAGTGGGTGGGAGACCTATTTTATCAGCAGGGGCAGGCTATGCCCAAAAGGAAAGGGGGGAGGAGGAAAATAATAAAAAGAAAAAGGAATAGTGAATCTTTAATAGTTATCCATTGTAGGAAGCCTATTGAGTATTGACACATGTAAAATAATTTATATAAGTTATATCATTACGTGCTCACCTGATCATCATAAACTACTATGGGACATTTGGCTTCTAAAAAAAATCCAATTAGGTGAACCACATGGACATGTTCGATTTATGAGATATTTAGTATCTTCTTGTCAAATTGTGCTTATTACAACTAGTACCATTCCACCCCATGCCTTTAAAAACGATTCCTTAGCCTCCCTTGCCAAGGATGTTTAAGTTTAGAAAACTAATTTATACTAGTAGTTTTTTTCCCCCTCAAATATGTATCATGAACATTTCGCACTATATATATCCAGCTTATGCATTAATTATCTAAAATTAAATCCTTGGAAGGGGTGGCCAAGGAACAGTATTTAAAGGTATGATAAAAGATGGAACAATAGTAACTATAAAAAGGGCCAAGTTAGATGATAAGTGGCCGCAAACACAATTCATCAATGAGATACCAATGCTCTTAGAAATTGACCACCACCGTGTCCTTCACCTAACCGTGTTATGCTTAGAAGCCAAAGGTCCCCTCTTAGTTTGTGAAGTCATCCCGAGCGGGAGTTCTTTTTTTCCATCTTCTCCATGAAAAGAAAGATAAAGTTCTAAATTCATATGAAATACCCCCTGGAGGACCGCTTGTGAAGAGTGGAGGCGATAAGCTACATGTATTCGATACGTAGACTCCAAACCACAACATAATTAAAGGAAGAAAACATTCTCTTATATGATCATTACCATGCTGTTGTTGCAAATTTTGGAATCTTAAAGTTTGTAATTGTGACATATGTCTTACTTGTTAAAGAGGATTAAGGGTTAAGGGTAGATTCTATCGATTGTCAACACAAAAAAAAGAAAAAGAAAAAAAAAAAGATCAGTTATTGTGAATAGAAATGATGGAAACCATGTAACTACACACAACTAGTTGAATTTTATGGGTATATATATGGATCCCAAGCTACCTTATTCAGTAAAGTCTATAATTAAGAGAGATGTTTGCAATTTCGAGATGTTTATGTCACAACTTCTTACATGACGAAAACTCATATATCTAAAACTTTGTTGTCAGATAGGTTGGCTAACCATTTTGATAAGTTGTAAGGTGCCGCCCATTCAAAAATACTTGCAAAACCATTCCTAAAAATGCTAAATTGAGAAAACCTTTTTGTTTTGTTAGGATACAAATTAAGAAGTATTTTAAGTACAAAATGCCCACATTCTCAAGAAAACCCTATAAATATAATTATTCTAAACATAATTATTCTCAAGTTGTGGGATCCACAAGATCAAAATAAAAAAAAATAAAAATGTTTACATGGCCAATCTCTATACAATATCCAATAAATCAGCTTGTCTCAAAAATCTATTATAAAAACTGTGGCCCTTAATCCATATCCTATATATATTCCTATATATATATATAATACTACCTATAAAAGTTTGTATCTTAAAAAAACTTTTGATTGGCCATTGCATCCTTATTTTAAATGTTAAATACTTATTTACTCCCATATTTAACCAATTAAGGATGTTTATTTTCTAGCAAAAAAGAAAGAGAAAAAAATATAATGACTTCTACTTCATGAACTCTACATAGCCTCCACTACTATGCATGTCTCCTAGCCAATTTTTTATTCATACTATAACTCCTAACCATGGAAGGAATTTTGACTTGTTGTGTTGAGCATCCATTCTAATGTCTTAAATCAACAAAAAATAACAAATAATTAGATTTCCATGTTCTATATACATTTGTTTTTTTGTTTTTGTTTTTTTTTTTTTTGGGCATCAATGAACTAATTGGATGGAGATCACCAACAATAGGCCATGGGTATTGGTGTTGTTTTCGAAACATCGAGCAAGGAATCCCACAATTGGTTGTGAAAATGGGGGATATAGCTAGCATACCGGGTAGTAAACAACCACTTCTTCTGGCTAAACTGAACCATAACATGAATTTCTTAACTTGGTAGCTAACACATGAATAGTAACCCATCCAAATGCCACTAGAGAGGTCCTCTGCATCCATACGCACCAAATTAGAAACCCCAGTTGTTTAATACAACGCCATCCCTACTTGAACCTAAATTGGTTTCCATGATCATAACAATGTATGCCCTCGAGTAAATTCCTTAATATTCCTAAGGAAAGCCCTACTGCTAAGGAGGATCTTCACTACAAACAAACAAGCAAACAAAGAGCACATAGATAAACCAACTCAATGGTTTGAAACATGAGTGCTATAAAAACCTCCATTATCAACCATATTAGCATGCACATTTAAGAGGGAAGTAACTCTACTGTTTTCATGCGTTCACAATATCCCAACTAGAAGAGGGCATATTCAAACCAATGGGGGCATCCGTGGGAGGAATCATTTTCTATATCCACAACTTGAGTTCTTTCTTCCCTACCCAAAAGATGTTTCGGTCATTATGACATGTGAAATAATCCACTAAAATTAACTGAGGGGTACTAAAATCTAATTTCCCTAATGATATTTTAAGTATGCAACATTCCATAACTACTATCTGTAGTTACATGCAAAATGTGTGCCATTTGACTACTATCTATAGTTACATGCAAAATGCGACATCCCAAAATCTGAGGCAATAACTTAGTAATAATCATTTAAGAGAATATTTATTTTTTGTAATTATGTCTTGGTAACATCTAATATCTTTGGAGTGTGCAAAACACATATGGCTTATAGATTCCACTATTTTGTAATTGATCCTTTGACATGCTTCTTATGAACTTAGAACTTCATCTTTGTGATCACGGAGAAGACGGTAAGGACTCCCAATCAAGATGATTGCATAACTACTATGGGACATTTGGGTTCTAAGGAAAATCCAATTAGGTGAACTACATAAACATGTTCGATTTATGAGATATTTAGTATCTCCTTGTTGAATTGTGATTGTAGCCATTTATTCATTGTCCTGGCCCTTATTACAACTATTACCATTCCATCCTTTAGCATGCCCTTAAAAACAACACCTTAGCCCCCCTTGCCCAGGACATTTAAGTTTAGAACTCTAGTAGAGGAGGATTACTATTTTTTGGAAGTTGCATGACGTTAATAAAAGTGAAAACCATAAAGTCCAAAAAAAGGAAAAAAGTAGTAGAATTTAAACACTAGAAAACTAATTTATGCTAGTAGCTATTTCCTCAAATATGTATCCAGCGTATGCTCTAAAATTAAATCATAGGAAAGGGAGGCCAAGCCTTGTTTTCTAGGGATTGATAAAGGATGGAACAATAGGAACTGTAAAAAGGGCTAAGACAGAGTTGATAAATGGCTGCTAACACAATTCATCGATGGGATATTAATGCTCTCAGAAAATCGAACACGACCATAATTTTCACCTAACCGTGCTATGCTTAGAAGCCAAAGTTCCCCTATTAGTTTATGAATTCGTCCCTAGTGGGAGTCAATTTCCATCCTCTCCATAGAAAGAAAGATGAAGTTCTAAATTCATAAAAAGGACCCCCTGGTGGACCACTTGCGAAGAGTGGAGGCTATAAGCCACATGCATTCGATACGTATACTCCAAGCCACGACATAAAGAAACAAAACATTCTCTAATTATATGATCATTACAATTTACAAAACGATTCTTACATGAAGAAAACTTCTATATCTAAAATTTTGGAGTGAGATAGGTTACCCAACCATTTTGAAAAGCCTTAAGGGCCGCCCATTCAAAAACACTTGGAAAATTCCTAAAAAGGGTAAAATTGAGAAAACCTTTTGTTTTGTTAGGCAACAAAGCAGTATTTTAAATATAAAATGCTCACATTCTCAAGAAAACCCTATAAACATAATTGTTATAAATATAACACTCCAAAGCATATTACATATGTATGGGTTATGATCACGGACACAATTTGACACAACTCTCAAGTTGTGGGATCCACAAGATCCAAAAAAAGCAAAAAAAAAAAAAAAGTTTACATGGCTAATCTCTACAGAGTATCCAATAAATCAACTTGTCTCAAAAATCTATTATAAATATTGTGGCCCTAATCTTGATAGTATATATATATATATATATAGAGAGAGAGAGAGAGAGAGAGAGAGAGAAGGCCGTTTAAGTGAGAGATATTCGAAACTATCCTGTTCGATCACGGCCGTTCGTATATAACATGTGTGCACGCGCATGTCGTTCAAGGACGGCTATGATCGTACAAAATATTCGGGATATCCCACATATAATCAAAGCTATATGTATATATATATATATATATATATATATATCTAGAGAGAGAGAAAAAGAGAGAGAGAGAATGTGTGTGTGTTCCACTGTAGTAACAATACAATTCCTGGACTAGGACAACAACTTAGAATGTAAACCTTGAACTCACCTACAAACCTAAAGTATAAACCCCATTCAATAAATTTAATACATCAATCATTATTTTATGTATCATTCTCAAAAAGTACAAATAAAAATAAAATCAAATAATCAGCTCAATAACCACAAACTAAATGGCTTAATCAGGCATTATAATGTCTAATCATACCATAATATATAACAAAAACAAAACTATTGAAAATCAAGCTCAAAGCATGATATCATGATACATTTAAACAAATTTGAAAGAGCCTAATTAATAAAACTTGGTTTTACCATTAAGATTGATGATAAATAAAGTAAAAAATGGTACCTGGTTCTAGGACTTTGTCCGAGTGTGAATCAAGCTCAAAGGTTGAAGTAAACATGATATGATTACACATATATATGTATTTGAAGAAGAAGATGGGGACGAGGATGAAGGCGAGTCAAGATGGTTTCTGGTAGGATAAACATGCAAGCAAGAGCTCCATATAGGGACAATTCCCTTATTAGGAGAGTTGAAGAAAACACTTGTTTTGGATTTAAGTTTTTTGATCAAATCAATACGCCATATTTAAAGAGTTAATGTATACCAGTGGCCATGTCCTTTGACATGCTCTCTCCCCTTTTGAAAGGAGGTGGTTACGGATTCAAATCTTGATCCTTGAGAATAGGTGGGATACCTATTTTTTTGAGATTGGGTGGGAGACTTATTCTCTTGGTAGGGTGCGGGCTATAACAAAAAAAGAAGACAAAAAAAAAAAATGGTGAATATTAGTTATCTGTTGTAGGAAGGCCACTAATAAATTAGTGCACTTAATTACCTATTGCACATGCAAGATATTATAATGTGTAACAAAATTATATATATATATATATAGCTTTGATCATGTGCGGGCTATCCTGGATATCCCGTTCGATCACGGCCGTCCGTGAGCGACACGCGCGAACGCGTGAATGCGCGTGTGTCATCCACAGACGACTGTGATCAAACGGGATAGTCCGAGATATCCCGCACATGATCAGCCAGATATATATATATAGTTATAGCACACATGCATTGCACATGAACACTTTTAACTAATATTAGTTATGAATTATGATGACTTTATTATTATTTTATTATTTTCATTTTTCCATAAAACAGAAAGTTCAAACTTCTAGGATTTTTTTTTTTTTTTTGACATGATATCTTCAAGACATTGGAAGAAAATCTTAATCCATGATTGGAGAATGATTTTCAACCTATCAAATTAGCTTTTGGATCAATAAAGGCCTAAAGAATAAAACATGTAAGGAAAGCCGTGGGTATTCCAACTATCTCTTAAAAATTTGGTTTTTAGTCAAGTTGAAATTTGTATTTTTCTCAAAAAAAAAAAAAAAAAAAACAAAAAAACAAAAAAAAAACAAAAAAACAAAAAAACAAAACAAAAACAAAAAGCACAAAAATTGTCTTATTTTCTTATCTTTTATTCTGTTTTCTCAATAAAACCAAACAATACCCAAATCCGGCTACATCAAAAATTGAGAGAGAGAGAGAGAGAGAGAGAGAGAGAGATGTTAAGGATTTAGAGAGAGACGTGGAGGTTTTTTGAGAGGGAAGTTTTTTGAGTTGCGAGAAACATATGGTCATGTGGAAGAGATGGATCGATGCTAAGGTTTTATTGAAAGAAACGTAATGTTTATGAGTTGGATGAGAAGTAATTGATTGATGTAGAATTTCGTTTGAAGGAAGAGTACTGATGGAGGCCTATTAATTATTGATGGAGTTGTGATGGAGTTAAGGCATATTAATTTTTTTGTTCTTCTTTTTTATTTTTATTTTTATTATTATTATTATTATTTATAAATAGTATATATAAGGATCATATTTTCTTTTAAATTTTAAATGAAGGTAAAATAGAGAATCAAAAGTTTTTCTCCCTAAGAAACTTTTATAAGTAGTATAAATATAGATATATTTTAAGCCACTAGGGCTAGCCTAGTGGTGAGGGAGGGTAGGGAAAAGGGTAGGACTAGGATAGGTTAGGAATTCAAACCCCTCCCAATGTACCCAAAAAAAAAAGAAAAAAAAAAGAAGATATATATATTAAAATTATAAATTATACTCCCTCCGTCCTACAAGATATGCCGTATTTGCTACTTTTTTTATCTCAAAATGTTTGTCTATTTTAAAAAGTCAAATCATAATTTTTTTGAATTTCTTGTATTACCCTTTGTTATTTTAATAATTACTTTCAACACAAAAACCAATAAAAAGTTGGAGATGGTATTTTTGGAAAAATAAAGTTTAATAAAAGGGAAGTCAATGAAATGATATTTTTTTCTTAAACTGTGTGGCTTGTCAAACATGGCCTATCTTTGTGGAACGGAGGGAGAAATACAACTATTTTAAGTTGCATAGTGAACAATTAGGAATTGAAGCTTATTAACTCAGAAGCTTTAATCAAGATTTGAGTATAACCTTCTATATATCATTAGTATATAAATGGAAAATCTTGAATTTTAGTAGGGGGTGGCTATTGCTACCCCTTTGGAAAATTTAATGAACATATATATTTCTTTTATACCCCTTTGTCAAATTTACCATTAAGGATATTACAACTTAAAAAACACTCTGTTTAAAAGTCTTTGACATTGTGTGTGAACAATGAACGAGGAAGGAGACATTTGCGATGATACTAGCAATGATACTAGCAGCAACTCAGTACTTACTTTCGCGTTAAAATTAGGGCTTTTATCGTTTTTTTTATCCTCCAAATTTGTCATTGTTCGGTTCTAAAAGTTTGAATAAAATTCACATGTTTGGTTAATATATGACGGTTAAATAGAATACAAATGTGCACTGAAAAGTTGGGAAAGGCTTTCATACACAGCAGAAAAGAAGAGGGAACATCATTCGTAAATCCTAACAAATTGAATGCTGAAAAAATTAGATTATTTCATACATCTATAGAGAAGATAGAAGTTAGGAATGAGAAAACACATTAACTATAGAGAGTTTCGTGCCTAATAGCTAGAGTTCCGACAAAAATGGTGGCTCGATCTACTCAGACATAAATGGTGTCTCTAGCTACTCCAACTTCTTCTTCCAGTCGTTTGAGGGTAAAGGTATATTTGGGGTTACGGTGGGATGTGAAAATCAAAGGGGCATATGGGTTAGTGGTTATTTTGGGAATGTTGTGGGGTGTACTTACAAAAATATGGGAGTTAAAAAACATTAGGGTTTACAAATAAACTCCATAGGTTGCAATAGCTGCCCTTTTTTAGTGGGGGTGTAAAATTGGCCCATGCCCGAAAAATTAGGTTAAGCCCGTTTAGGTCTGGCCCAACCCTAGCCTGATCATTAAGATGGGCAAGCTTAGATTTGGGATTTATTCCCCAGTTCAATAGTTTAAACCAGGGCCCAACCTAAAGTTAGCCTATTTTATATTAAATAATATACAATTATAATATGAGTTATATTTATCATTAGATTCACATGAGATTAAAAAATTATTAAACAAATGTCACAAGCAAACAAGAAACAACTCCCAAAGATTATATTTATTTATTTTTTATTAGCCACCATGGATTATATTTATGTTTTCAAATTTTTTTTTTCAATTAATAGATTGAATATGTTTTAACCAATGATCCATTTATAAATATCTTATTATAAATTATAAAAGTTATTATCATATATAATGTTTGCAAATTTTTTTATAATTGATAAACATTTTATATATATAAATTTTGTAGAGTCTAAATGTTATTTAATTAAGAAGCCACAAAGATAAAAAGGTGTTTTGAATTAGGCCTAACCTGAGAGGCTGAGACCGATATAAGCCCGAAGCATGTCTTAAGCCTGAAACCGAACTTGAGCTTTTTTTTTTCTTTGGCCCAACCTGATACGAGCTAGGCCCAAGTAATAATAAAGCTCAAGTAAGCTTGGTCCAAGCCCAACCAACCTATGTAAAGAGCAGGTCCAACATGACTCTGCCCAACCCAATTTACACCCTTAAATGTTAGTATTCTTTTTTCTTTTTTCTTTTTTGATAAGCAAATATTCATTTAAGAGGAAATCAAAAATACATCAGGAACCCCTACATCCGAGCCTTTCGTATTAGCACACAAAACAGAGGTTGGAAGTTCTGAAATTGGGATAGACTCACAATGATTACAAAAGTCAGGCTAGGAGGCTAGGGCATGAGTACCACTATTAACTTCCTCGGGAACAATCCTAACAGCCCAAAAAAAAAATTAAAATAAAATAAAAAATTCAGGTAACATGGATTTAGTATCTAGAATTAAAGGAGTAGAGGCCCAATTAGGAGAACTGATTCCTGTCAGCAAGTGGTCTAAGAGCCAGAGTGGAATCACTTTCAATGACAATATTGTCATATCCACAACGTACAAGTAGACTCCTTTAAAGCCAGGCAAAAGGCTTTAGCTTCACCAACCTTTGACTCAAGGGGATGCTCCAAAGCAGTCCATGCGTGGAGAAAAGAGCCCTCAAAATTTCTGACAACTGCGCTTAAGATGGAACGATCAGGATAAATGGCAACATCAAAGTTAATCTTTACCCACCCTTCTGGTGGGGATTTCCATCGTAATTTGGGAAAGAATCACCAAAGGGTCAGCCACAAACTTTTTATGAACAACTTTGTTTCTAACCAACCAAACTTGGTCCGTAAGAATAACCGCAAAAGATAGGAAACTAGAGGCATCAATAGGGCTTGAATTGAGAGATGAGCCATTTCTAACCAGCTCTTTAATCCATCTGAGAGACAAAGGTGGTTGACTTTGGATAAACGAAAAGACTAATGGGAGTTGAGCCACAAAATCTCAGTAAATTTGCACTCTAAAAAGAGATGCTTTGCCGATTCCATCAGCGCTTCACATAGAGGGCATGACGTGTCTGGGATAAAAAATCTCCGGCCGATTGAGGACCTCTCTAGGTAATAGGTAAAATATTCCATACCATTTTCCAGAGGAGGTGTTTGTAACATAATTTTTAACATCCCTAAACGTTAGTATTTAAGCATTAAATAAGGGAATTTTAGTAATTACCCATATTAGGGGTTTCCATTTAACAATAGCCCCATCAAAACATTTTGGAAAATGCTAGGTGGGACGAAGTTAGAGGACGAATTTGGGGGGATGACTAACTTTATGTAACTGACGTTAATGATTTTTTAAATTGCTGAAGATATTCCATTCTTGGAATCCCTAAATATAAGGAATAATAGGAAACGTGGGGTGATATCTTAACTGCTTTATATTGCCCCCCTTTTTTAACGTTTTTGCCTCCTTTTTGCTAAAGATATTCCATATTTCCTATCTTTAAACGTTATTGCCTCCTTTTTTCTAAGTCTTACATATAAAAGAAATCAGTAACGGATTTATATTGATTTCTTTTGGGCTTATATCATCGTTTGATGTCGATTGTGTCCGATAGCGTGAGAGTTTGCGTCTGGGGTTTTGCTTCATCTTCAGAACGTTGAAGTATTCCGACAATAGAATCGCAACGACTGCCATATTCAAGGTTCGTTTGTACTGAAAAACTCTTCAATTTTTTTTTTGGCCCCTAGCAGTTGATGCTAGTGGTTAAGAAATATTACGTACGTTGATTTTACAAGTGATTCCAACCAATTTGCCAAATAAATGCAGTTCTCTTGGTAAAATTTTCAAGATAATAACTAGAAGTTTAAACAATTATTCATGTTATCTTAATAGCACAATGTAAGAAGATCAAACTTGATGAAGTGGTATGGTTTCTATTTGCACAATTTTCAAGATAATTTCCAGAGGTTGGAACAAAATATTGCATGGTTAGATATGCAAAACAGGTGTAGTTTAATTATCAAATTTTTTCAAGGTAAATTGCACAAGTTAGAACCAAGTATTCATGTCAACTTGATTGCACATACTTGACGAGTTGGCATGGATAGATATGCCAAATAAATGTAGTTCCTTTGGTAAATTTTTCAAGATAAATGCAAAAGTTTAAACAATTATCCATGTTATCGTGATCGCACAATATGAGAAGATTAAAACTTGATGAAGTGGCATGGAAACCGTTTGTAAAATTTTTAAGATAAGTTGCAGAAGTTGGAACATGTATGTCTTTAATCACTTTTGTATATTTTTGTGTTATAGGAAATGGATACTAGCGCGTTTGTGGGCGATATGCAAGGATCAAATGAGCATGATGGTTATGCAGAGCCTTCTATGGACATGGGTTTGTCAAGTGAACCACAAGTAAACTCATTTGTATTATCTTGATTATATATTTGAACAATCGTTTTCATTTGTGTGCAATTTTTGGAATTGCATTGATTCATTTTTACATCTCCACTTCAATACGGAATTACTTCTAATACTTATTTATATGTCCATATGATAGAATATGGATGGGGTCGAATTTGTGGATGGAGAACAATGCAAGGAACCAAAAGTTGGCATGGTATTCAAGAGCGAATATGATGTATGTCAATTTTTTTGTAAATTTGCAAAGAAAGAAGGTTTTGGAATTAAAAAATGTAGTGTGAAGTGTGATCAAGACGGCGTTGTAAAGTATTTTTTTCTAGCTTGCTCGCGTAATGGCAAACATTTATCAAAGGGGAAAAATACTTTAAATCCTAAGCCTTCTGTTAAATCGGGATGTAAGGCCAAATTAATATTGTTGTGAGAAGTGTGTGCGATTATGTAATTTCAAAAGTTTTGCTCATACATAATCATGGACTAAGTCCTGGTAAGTCTCAGCATTTTCCTTCATATAGGATTGTAGACCCAACATCTAAAACAATGTTAGAGCTTAACGATAGGGCTGGGATTCCACTGGTTAAAAGTTATAGAGCACTTGTAATTGGGAATGGGAGCCATGATCGTGTTAATTTCGGTGAGAGGGATGCTAGGAATTTGAGGAATCTGGGGAACATCCCTATGTGTTCTGCCTTCAGTATCATTGTGTGTTCACATAACCAATACTGAAAAAACAAAAAAACAAAAAAAAAACCCAAAAAAAAAAAAAAGAAAAAGAAAAAAAACACAATAAGTATGTGTTATATAGTAGCAACTCATTTTGTAACATTTACAAAAATTTATCATTTCTTTATGGTAAAGAAACTTAGACTCACCAACAAAATTATAACACATCCAGCCACACTCGTAGGTTTCGTATGCTTCCCACATAAGTGACCACTTACGTGTTCTAGTATCTCATTACTCCATGCATATTTTTTCATTTCTCCCTGATCCTCAACTGTGCTACAAAGCTCCCAACTTACATGTTGCCCAGAAGACGAGAAAAGCAAATTGATGAAGATATACAAACAACAAAGTCGCACAGTGTCTTCTACATCCACATCAGTCACTCCTTTAGCAGTTTCAACTATCTTGCTCTTTATAATAGGACCTTCAAGCTTTTCTCGATGATTGAACCTTCGTGAGTAAAATTGGGATTCACATTGTTTAATTGTTGGAACATCTTTCAATTTTATTTCCCCTAAAACAATTTCAAATATGAGAGCAATGTCGATCTCTCGCAATGGAATGAACACTCCACCTATCTTAAATTGCTTTATTTTTCCATCAAATGTTTGGATGATGCGCACAACATCATCGTCATATTTTCGGCAAGCTTTTACTTCAATTTTGTTGAATATAAAAGCTTCAAACATATACTAAAAAAGGGGTTATCTTGAAAATCTTGATATGCCTCTTCAGTAAACTTCAATCCCCAAAAAATTCAAATAGTGCAACCAACTTAGATCTATATTGGGGGTAGTAATTTTTCCCCTTTCGCGGGTTTAGAGTACCTACCCCACCTACATAAATGAATAAACATGATTAGAAATATATACACACAAGCATCTGTTTGCATTACACATCCAATTACGTATTACTCAGACAGGGGTTTTGAACAAAACTTTAAGATAACACCACACAATAGGCATAGATAAGTAGCAAAGTTAGCAGTAAAAAATTTAAGATAACACCACACAACAAGCAAATTGATAAGCAGCAAAGTTATCAGTAAAAAATTTAAGATAACACCACACAATAGGCATAGATAAAAAGGTTTTACTTTTGAAGAACCAAGTTAGTCGATTGATTTATTGCATAGCTAAGACTTTTGTTTGTCCTTGGTATGCAATCGATCAATCCATTGGAGAAATCAACCAATTGATTAATAGGCTGCAACACATGATTGGTCTCAGCATATCTCAGCCCACTACCGATCGATTAATGGATTAGATCGATCAATAAATCACCTGGCTATAAGATTTTTTTTTTTTTTTTTTTACAACATGCAAATCAATCAATCAATCTGATGACTTTTTGTGTCCGATTTTCGAATTGTTTCATATTCTTGCTAGGATTCTTTCTTAGTTTATCTTGAGTTTTAGTTGTCTGCAGATCAAAATAGAAAAAATTTACAAATATTTGACCTAAACTAAGGAATGCAGCCATAAACTTTGATTTAAACTAAAGGATGCAACAGCTAGCATTCTTTGAAAATTCATTTTTTGTATAGGACCATGGGGGCTTTGTTTGATAAAGTCCAAAACCAAATAAAGTTAGTACATTAAGTAAGGGGTCTTTCTATGGTACCACGGAGAAGCATCTAATACAACAGATAAAGAGTCTCTACTCACTAAAACAAAGCCTAAACCACAGCAGGCCACAACTAAAATTACAAGGCAACTAGGAGAACAACGAAACAGATAATGATATAAACAGTCCCAAAAGGAAGAACAATCCAAAAAAACAACTAATTAGCTAATGTCAACCGAATAGGACATTGCCTCCTAGCTGTTCTAGCAAGCCTGTGAGTTATCTTGACAACAATTAATCATATCTTATTAATTTTAAACATTTTGCAGACTTGATAACAAGCGACTATAGATAACATACATATCACCTATATAAAGCCCAATCAAGATCCGATTAGTTTTAAACACACTTTACAAACATGTAATGATGTTCAAGGGTCCACAACAGAGCATGATAAAAAGAAATAACCTTCATATGGACTCTTGATGGAAAAGGAACCAATGCATTGTCCATAAACGTCATAAGACACCAAACCAATCCTAGCATAAGTGTCCTCTCAACACATAAGATAAAAATAACTAACTTATCTTAGCATATTGTCCTACATAAAACACATAAGTTATCCGAATATTTTAAAATAAAAACACACACAATGAATAGATAATAAGTCCAAGTTATCTAAATGTAACAAGCAAACATTTTAAGATAATAACTAGACAGTGGGTTAAAAATGCAAGGGAGGGGTTAAAACTACCCACTGTCTGATAAATAACTACAGTTCAAGATTGTCCTACAAAAAACACATAAGTTATCCGAATATTTTAAGATAAAAACACACACAATGAATAGATAATAAGTCCAATTTATTTGAATGTAACAAGTAAACATTTTAAGATAATAACCAGACAGTGGGTTAACAATGCAGGGGAAGGGGTGAAACTACCCACTGTCTGATAAATAACTACAGTTCAACATTTTCCTACATAAATCACATAAGTTATCCGAAAAATTTTAAGATAACACACAAATTCAACCTATTCAGTTATTGGCATTCACAACAGAGCATGATAAATAGAAATAACTTTCATATGGACTCTTGATGGAAAAGGAACCAATGCATTGTCCATAAACGTCATAAGACACCAAACCAATCCTAGCATAAGGGTCCTCTCAACACATAAGATAAAAATAACTAACTTATCTCAGCATATTGTCCTACATAAATCACATAAGTTATTCGAATATGTTAAGATAAAAACACACACAACGAATAGATAATAAGTCCAAGTTATTTGAATGTAACTAGTAAACATTTTAAGATAATAACCAGACAGTGGGTTAACAATGCAGGGGAGGGGGTAAAACTACCCACTGTCTGATAAATAAATATAGTTCAAACATTGTCCTACATAAATCACATAAGTTATCCGAAAAATTTTAAGATAAAACACATGTTCGTCTTGAAAATTAATTCAGTTGCATAGATAAGTCTACTTGATAGGAAAAAAAAAAAAACCTTAACAGATTGGGGAAAGTTTAACAAAGATTATATTATCTTTTAAAAAAATTTTGCACCTTTCACCATGTGCTCCTCAATGGGTTCGCTTTGAATATGGCTTCAGATATTTGGAAATTGTTTCGCACAATAATGAAGATTGAGGAACTGACGCATATAGCTCTGTTATAATGTTATTGAAGATCAGGAATACAAAAATTTTGAATTCACATCTTAAAAAAAAAATTTATAATCAAAGGTGTCAAATTATACTCAAGGTCTGAAATTGTAATCAAAGGTGTCAGATTGTTATCACTGTAACACCCATAATTTAAAAGTAAGGTATTAAGGGTTTAAGTTGCTGAAATTTGGCTAAGTGTTGGGAAAAAAGTGAATTTTCGTAAATCTTTGTTTTTAAAGATAATTTTTGGCGGTAATGGAAGTTTATAATATTATAAGACTTCTATAATTTTATGGGATTTTATTAGCATGTTTGGATTGGGTTCCTCACATGTTTGTTCTAGGAAAATCTGTCGGGAGATGGATTTTGTACTAAAACTTGGAAATGAGATTTTGATATACTAGGAATTTGATTTTTCTGATATTTTATTTGGATTCAAATGGAGAAGATTACTTAAATGTTTTTAATGAAAAGAAGTCTGAGGTCTATGCTGATGGGGGAGGTGCCTGACTGATGGCCAGTTTCAGCTGTCTGAATGTTTTAGATGTCTGAAACTCATTTTCAGACGTCTGAAAGTGATATTTCAGACGTCTGAAAATTCCAGAGAAGGATGATTTTGAGGTTACATTTGAAGCTCACTTTCAGACGTCTGAAACTCATTTTCAGACGTTTGAAAGTGTCGGCAGACAGTTTTTAAAAAGGCTTGTTTGACGATTTTACCCCCACTTTCCCTTATTAAACCCATTCCTAATGGGTTTCTTACCCATTTTTCAGCAGAAAAGGAAAGAGAGGAGAGAGAGAGAGAGAGAGAGAGAAAGAGGAGCTCGACGGTGAGAAGCGTGACCACGGGAGCTCGGGTCCGACCCCACAACGCATGGATCTTGTGATTTCCACCTTGATCTACGCGTGTACACCCTTAGATTCACGTTCCTAGCTACCATTTGAGAGGTAGGTGCATTTTTCATGGTTGTAAACCATTGTATGCATGATTTGGTACATTATCATGGGTTTTTGCATGTTTTCATGATATGATACATGTTTACATAGGATTGGGGTTGAATTTCTAAAAAATTCATATATTTGAGAAATTAGGGTTTTGTTTTATACCCTATTTAGTTATATTGGTGTTGTTTTGCATACCCTCACATGATTTGGAATACAATGGGTTGATTTTGAAAACCTATTTGTTAAATCTTTGTAATGGACTATTTAAGGGTCACTTTTATATAAGTGTTGCAAATCCATTTTTCTAAAATTATAAATAAAAATGGATGTGATGATAAGGGGTACTTTCCTGGTATTAATGACCGTAGTGTTCCCGAAATGAGGTTACTTTCTGGATCCATGTAGGATTCATAGTGTTTCCTCAAGATGAGGTTACTTTCTGGACCCATGTAGGGATCCATAGTGTTTCCTCTCATTTCCGCGCGCGAGGGCCCCGCATGACCTGGGGAGGATTATTCAGTTTGAAAGACTGATGATGTTGTGAATTGCCAGATATGGCGGATTTATGTTATGAATGATTTTCATGTTCTCCTGTACTTGTTTTAAAATTGTGATATGCAACCCCTTATTAGCTCATTTTATTTAATTGTTCATAATGGTTTTAAAACCTTGATATACAATTTTGAAAAATGTATCCTACTGAGTTTATACTCACGCCTATTTTCAAAACCTTTTGCAAACTTTGAGCAAAGTAGGGATGACTCTTATGAGGAGGCATCACATCGGGCTTAGCATAAGCATTGCATTATGGATGTTGTGCAAATGCATTTTGCAATTTTTATGGCCTGTATATTATTTAGACAGACTTATTGTATTATATACTGCCTGTATTGACAATAGAACTCTATGGGAACTAGTATGCCAGCTTATTTTAATTACCTGTTGTAGATGGTTAAATGATTTTGATTTTAAATTGAACAGGTTTAAACTGTCGAGAACTTGGTATGTCCTATTTTCAGACAGGACCATGCCGGATTTTCTAAAAATATTTTATAAAGCTATAATTTTTATTATAAACCATCCTTGAGCTTCATTTTATTTATTCTTCTTTCTTTTGACACGTCATAGCCTATTTTTGGGTCGTGACAATCACAATCTGTTGAATTTTCCCATTTCCCACCATATTGTTATATAAATTTCGGCATGGACATCTTGTCCAAATTCGAGTTCAACCACTTTCACAAAACAAGGCCGCCAATTATTTTATGCAAATTCATGTACATGGCCTCTTAGCTTTTGTCGGAATGGTTGAAAATTTCTTTCGTGATAACTATAATCAATTCTTGAAGAAGGCAACATAAGAAGAGACGAAATCCTGTACATTAAATGTTGAAGCATTCAAACACCACACACTCTCCTAATCAGCATAAAAACCAGATAACAACTTAAGGGATAATACGGAATTGGGGGAATCAAATGAAAACCCTAGACAAATTAGGGGAATCAAATAAAAACCCTAAATAATAGAAGAAAGAACAAGTAGAAATAATTTTCAAGATAAAAAAACACAATTTTCTATTTATAAAACGCTACTTTTACGGTTCTCTACTCCCTTTGTGACGACGTCGCTGTTATGATTCGATGGTGATGAACACCATGGCTCTATTTGAGTGTGTTTTGACGGTAAATCAGACCACACCGATGGCTTTAGGAAGCGTTTGAAGGTGTAGGAGGGAGAAGACTAGTGACAGTTCATCGTCTGAGCAAAACCCATTTACACCCGTTTCAGATAACCCTCCCAATCCGACTGCGTTGCTTGTTTTGATGGAGAAGATCACCATGCAAACAGAATGAGTTTATTTTGCCAGTAATTTAAGATAAAAAACCCAAATCGTTTGCCTAAAAAGTCATACCTTTCTGTGATTTCAGATAACTCTTCCTAAAGCCTTCAAAACCCCTTTCAGATAATACTCCAACACTGACGCCGGCATTTGTTTTTTGAGACAAGACCACCACGCAACACGATTTTTCAGTGTAGAAGAATGAGGTTACGAACGGTATGAGCAAAAACCCTATCATCTCGTTTCAGATAATTGCGGAACGTATCCAAGAAACCGCGAAAATAGGGGATATCCTCTTTTGAATCTGTTTTGGTGGTGTTAACAGAGTTATTGGAACTCAACAATCAGGTTCAAGAGAGCCTTTCGTCCCACGTTTCGTCCTCTAAGAGTCGTCCCCCCTATCACTACCCAAACATTTTTTAATTCCTAAACCCATTCTTTTACTATTTTTTAAGCCAAAAATCCATTCTCTTTTTTTTATTCCCAATATTAGCTTCCTTTAATTTCTGCTGGAAGTTCTCAAACCATTCCACAAACTCTTCTCTCCCTCTCTCTTAGGGTTCCACCACAGAAACTCCTCCCACCAACGGCTCATTTCTAACGATGGCTAGTAGGGACGGATCTTCTCCAACGATAGCGGGTAGCGAAGGATCTTCTCCAACGTAGACAATCACCGCTCCATAAATTTCTCCTCCACTCTCCCATGGTTCCCATTGGCAAGATCTCCCATCTGTGATGGCTCTTCTCTGACGGCGATGACTTGCGACGATTCTTCTGTGACGACAGCCAGTAGCCCCAATGCAAATGTTTTTTTCTCCAACAACGGCACCAGTGGGGGTTTCTTCTCCTAGGACGACAACCACTCTTCTCTAACGTACACGATGTTCTCCGACAATGGCCATAAGTGAGGTTTCTTCTACAACAACGGCGGCCATAAAATTCTAGGTCTATATTTGTATACAACTTTGAATCTAAGTCCAATCATGTATGGGTTTGAGTTTTTAGAGGAGAAAGGTTGAAGATAAATCTAGTAAAAGCATTCAATGTAAATAGAGGTTTTTGGGATTTTTTGATTGAGTGTTTTTTTTGGCATAAAGCAGTAAACTTATTACTACTTTCTATATAAATTTTTCAAAGCACAAATAGGAAATTGTTACTACTTTCCATATAAATTTGTAAACTGTTACTACTTTTCTATATAATTTTTTCAAAGCATAAAAAATAAACTATTAATATTTTCTATAAAAATTTATTAAAGCACGAAATGGTAAGTTGTTACTATTTTATATACAAATTCTACAACTTCTTGGCCAGCTACAGTGAATGCTTAGTGAGGCTGATTTTTGAAAAATGTTGCAGTTGGTTTCTCTGGCGAACTCCCAACTGTTGATGAATATGCAGTTGGGTTTTTGGTTTGCCGACGGTTGTTTTTTTTTTTGTTTTTTTTTTTTTTTATGTGTTTCTCTCTTTAATGTCCGTTGCCATCCCATTTTGCTTGCTTGCCATCGATTTGCTGTTGGGGTTTCACACTGCCTTTATTTGAAACCAAAATCCCTAAATTTAGGGAGGTGTTTTATTAGTGGCTGATTTTGTAATTAGTAAAAAAGGTTAGGTTGGGGACATTTTTTGCAGTTTGGTGGTAAATAGAGTTTTGAATAAACCAAATTTGTTTTTGGTTGTATTGTTAAAAATCTCTTATACTATGGGGCTTTCGTAAAAAATCCCATTAAATAACCCATGGTTTTTATGATGTTCCATATTTATTGTCAAGACGTGATAAAATGGGAGAATTACACATAAGGAGTTGTTTTCAAAATTAATACCCAAAAAGGATCTCAGACTACTTACTTGCAACAAACTAACTACTAACTTTGCTACAAACTAGTCATAGGAAAAATTTTATTAAAGAAAGTTTTATAGAATATATCGTTTTCAAAACGTCATTTCGAATAATTTTGTTAAAGAAAGATTTCCAAAATATATTATTTAAGTAGAGTTTTTTGTTTTGTCATTTATAGTCGTTTATTTTATTTTATTTTTACAGAATGTTTCATGCAAAATGGTCAAAAAATCCACTTAAACGACAAAATTTGGAAAAAATTTCTTCTACAAAGTTGTTAAAATTATGTTTTCTAATATACAGCACGGCTAGTTTCATGAATAGCTTTTGTAAACCTTAAAAAATTTAAAATAAGTCGGGGTGTAAATTATTGTGATGACAATAACCGTCCGCTTGATTTTAATTAATAAGAATTAGGATACTAAATTTGACTGTATTGTTTCTAAGTATCATTTTCATTTTCCAACCAAGGAAGAAGAACCAGGCACCAACACTAGCACCATTATCAATGAATGTTGGCCTAATTAGTTGGAGTCGGCTTTTAGGATTAAAGTATGATCAATATAGTTTTAAGAACTTTCTTTTTCTTCTTTTCATGATCTGGAGAAGATAAGAGAACTCCAAGGGCCAATTAATGTCTAATACGAAATTAGAAAATTAAAGAAAATCACAAATAAGAGTGGAAATAGTGATATTTAATGAATTTCTAATGATTGATCTTATATCATCAATTATAGCGATGACTCTTACTTTTTTAAATATTCTAATTCAAGGTAATGAATTTGTTTAATGCCAACCTAATGCCATTGGGGTCTTCATTGAAAGTGGAGAAAAGTTTGGGTAATGTGGTGGGATGAGGATAGTTGGATCTAGTTGGAGCGTTGTGAGCCACAAACTGTAAGTAATTAACTTAGGTTAACCCTAACCCCAGAGAAATGCTGACCCTATGAAAAGAACTTAGATCACAACATTAAGAGGTAATTGAACCTAGGGCTATAGGAAGAGCCAAGCTACTTGGGTTCGGCTCGATACCAACTTAATAAAATGTTTGTTTGTTAGATAAACGAGTCAAACTCAAACATAATTTTAAACTCATAATTTATTGAGTCAATTAAACTCAAGTAGAATACTAATAAGTTTGACAAGCTTATAAAAACTTTAATTGAATAACCAAATTATTCGAGCTCGACTCGAGATTGGCTCAATAAAAGACCTATTCAAGTTCACTCATAAACTAATAAGTCAAACTAGAGTTTTATTTTGAGCTTGTTAATTTAATTAGCCAAGTTTGAGTAGCCGATTATACCACCCCCCATCCCCCCAGCGGTCTTCTTTTAATTTTTTTATTTGTGTATTAGTTCATCTTACTGATTATCTCTCAAGGACAATACTAAATTTCCACAAATCAGGAATTACATGGCAAAAAATTTGGTTGAAAAGTAGGAAGGAGGTCATGATTAAGCCAAATCATTTTTCATCTTTGGAAGGTGTAGCGTCAAGCCAGCTGACAGCAAATTAGTACTTCAACTCTATTTAACAAAAGATAAAAATCATGAAAAAGGCTTTTTTTTAATTACATATTTCCCCATAATTGAAGCTTCTTCAATTGGTATTATATAAATTTGAAGAGCATATATGAGCAATGGATCCTGCAAGACTCAAAACTTCAAATGGAGCTTTCTTTGCTATGGCTTTCATAGTGAACAATTTCTGAAATAAAACATGACTCTGGTACACACCATGAGCCTCCAATATATAAATTGAAGTCCATATTTGAATGTGGGTTACAAAGAAACAATAGCTCGTAAAATACAAAGAAAATGGTATTAGAATTCTGAGTTGGATGAGTTGCAAAACAAGAAACGATACAATAATAAATGATGGGGAAATTAGTGAGAAGTCTACTAGATGGGACTTATGGAAGCATAAGTCCTGGATAAAAACTTATGCAGCTATAAGTCCACTTTTAAGTAAAATGGTAATGTTTTTAATAGAGTCTTAAATGCATAAAGTCAATTATGCCCGTAAGTAGTTATTTTTTGTTTTCAAACTTTAAAATTATGTATCTTTGAATCTACAAGTCGGTTTTCAATAAAATTTATATATTTAGAATCTATTTGTTGAATTCTTCAAAACAAAACCCATGATGAATATGAAATAATGTTTAAAAGAAAAACAATTACATTGAGTACACATAACCATTTTGAAATAGTCACATGTAACCCTTTTTAAAATAATCAAATTTAATTCTTTCGTGATCACATTTAGTAGTTAAATTATAAATAAAATAGTTACTTTTAAGTGTTTTGTGATTCAATTTAACTATTTTTTGAAAAAAATTATTGACTAAATCGAAATATTTTAGATTAAATTTAGTTGTTTTGAAGACCATTACATGTAACTATTTTGTGGCTAAATTCTAAGTGTTTTGGGATAAAAAGGCATGTAACTATTTTGGAGTGCAGCTCACAGTGTATGATTGGGCTTGCCCATGTGATTAAGTGGTTGCTGTTTTTCATGCCACCATAACCATTGCCTTGGGATTAGAAGTACTTCTTCAAGGAAAGGGAGCATGGGAGGTCCAAGTCAGTAAGGTCCTTAGCAAGATGGATCGAGGGACTTGTCGGCGTCATCCTACCACAGATTACATGAGTTTGCTGGCTTGGATTCCGCAGATTTTTGAAAACCTTCTATTGAGTCTTGCTTTTTGACGATTTATTATGTTTTCTATCTTGTTTTATATAACCTGATCTTGCTTGTTGATTTTTTTTTTCCCATAATTATTGCATGGATTTCAGATTAGTGTTTGCATTTAGATATGCCCATATCGGGCCATATATATTTTGGTGGAAAGTTTTTGGCAGAGAGAATGAAAGGTTCATGGGGTCAAATGATAGAGGGAGAGAGCATGAGAAAAATGGTATTTTTGTCTGAAACTAAAAAATGTGAACTTAAGTGTGAGGACCCTAGTGTAATTTTAATAGGCCGATCGATCGAGGGGTCGTAAGAACCCAAGGTTTAATTCATGAAAATATTGGGTTGGATCGTGTTAAGGTGTGCTTTGGTGAGCTATGTACCTCTTTATGGTGCATGTTGGGTGTTATAGTTGACTATGACCCTTTATAGTTGAGTATAATAAACAGAATACCTCTTTTTGTGCATGTTTGGTGTTATAGTCGACTATAACAACTTATAGTCGACTATAACAAACAGAATGTCGCAATACTACTTATTGGGGAGTTATAGTCGACTATAACTCAACTATAACTCATTATAGTCGACTATAACACACGGGATTTCTGCTGAAAGACAAGATTTTTATGGGGCGAAAAGACTATTTTATCCCTTCTTTATGTTTCCTATAAAACTCACCTTCTAGAGGGTTCTCGCCCATTCTTCTTAGCTGAGAGAGAGAGAGAGAGAGAGAGAGAAGGAGAGAAGGAGAAAAAGAGAGAGGCTCGACGATGGCTCGCCAGAGCGCTGTAGCTTCGATCCGACGCTAGCAAGCTCGGATCTAGCGTATTTTGGCCTGATCTACACACATATGGTTGTGGATTTGGATTTCTTCACTCTATTTTTGAGGTAGGGGGCATTTTCTCATCTTAAACCATTGATGCATGGGGGTTTTGGGTTTAAATCATATAAAAATACATGTATTTGACATGCTTTGCATAAACATCATGCATGTGGTTATATTTTATGGGTTTTGATAAATTTTGGAAAATCTAGGGTTTTGTATTATACCCTATTTGGTCATATGCATGTTACATTTCAAACCCTCACATGATTTGGGGTACAATGGGTTGGTTTTTAAACCTATTGGACTATTTTGTGTGGTTGGAATATTGGGGGTCATTTTTATATAACTGATTTGAAACCATTATATTGAAAATGGTTGGGAAATGATTATCATGATTTATGGAGTTATTTTATATGGTTTTCAAAGTACAAACCTATCATGTGGTTTTTGGAAGATTTATATATAATTTTCCGGATTATGTGAGAATTATGGAAATTAATAAATGAAAAGAAAAAGTGATGATGATATGGTGATGAGGGCTACTGGAGACAGGATTACTGCGGTCCCAAAGGAACGGGACGTCTTGCCGTGTCTTCCTATCCTTTAGTCCTGGGCTATGTGCCCGAATAGAGGTTACTGCGGTCCCATGTAGGGATGTCTTGCCGTGTTTCCTCTTGAGGTTACTGCGGTCCCAGATAGGGATGTCTTGCCGTGTTTCCTCTTATTCCGCGCGCGAGGGCCCCGCATGACTTGGGGAGGATTTATCAGTTTGAAAGACTGATGTTATGGATTGCCAGATATGGCGGATGTTGGTTATTGGCTTATAAGGCCGTGATATGATATCAGAAAATGATGGTTAAATTCATTTGTAAAATGATGATTTTGATAACAAATAACTTGAGTTATTTCTTACTTCTTTAAAAAGAAAAAGGAGTGTTGCTATTTAATGATTTAACTTCCGCAGTTATTTCGTTATACTTGTATCAATTTTATTAACCGAAAAATTATATTGCAAACTAATCAATGGTTTTGCAGGGCTTTGGAAAAGTGTATAAATTATGGCTTTTAAAACCTTGGGTTATTTTGAGAAATGTTTCCTACTGAGCGTGTAGCTCATACCCCCACAGTTTTTCTTGCAGGTCATATTTTCATAATAAAGCTTGACCTGGGGTTGGGAAGCACATCAACATGCATGCATTCATATATAAGATCATTGTATTTTATTTCAGCTTTGAGCCTAGGCATGTATTAATTTTAATTCATGGCCTATAATAAAAAAATAAGTAGTGGATGCAGATGTGGATGAGACCCATGTGATTATGATACAGCTTGTAGTTTTATTTATTTTTGGAATAGTGTGTGGATGGTTGAAATGATTATAAATGGGTTTTCTACAGGTTTTATGATTAGTCGATAACTTGGTATGTCCTATTTACAAACGGGACCATGCTGGATTTTCTAAAAATGTTTTCAAAGGAATTATTTTTATTAAACATCCACCAAAATTGGCTTTAAAACTGATTTTTTTTACTATATAACTAACGGTCCCCATTTCGGGTCGTTACATTAAGGCTTCATAAGACAAGCATGTGGACTTGTAAATGTACAAGTTCTATTTTGTGGACTTGTCATCAAATTACCCAGATTAAAAGAAGGAAGAAAAATTGTAGTTTGCAAAAATTTTGGCCAACCATTGGAAAGCTTCTGGAATTGCTTCCAAGCTCCATCATCCGAAAATGCGACAACTATCTATAAATAAAATTTTTGGTCAGTTCTAGTCAAGTCAACAATTCAGATCCTCCCTCAGAGCTCCATTCCTCGATCAAGTGAAAATTTTTGGTCACACAAAGATGATTGCATAAACTACTATGAGACATTTTTGGCTTCTAAGAAAAATCCAATTAGGTGAACCATATGGGCCATCTTCGATTTTGCAACTCCTTGTCGAATTGGGCTTGTAGCCATTTATTCATTGTCTTGGCTCTTATTACAACTATTACCATTCCAACCTTTAGCATGCCCTTAAAAACGATCCCTTACCCTCCCTTGCCAAGGACGTTTAAGGTTTCGAACTCTAGTGGAAGAAGTTCACTATTTTTTTTGGAAGTTGCAAAACAATAATGAAAGTGAAAAGCATCAAGTCCAAAATATATCTATATATATATATATATATATATATATAGAAAACTACTTTATGCTAGTATTTTTTTTTCTCAAGTATATATCAAGAAAATTTCTCAGTCACATTATATATCTAGCTTGTACATTAATTATTCAAAATTAGATCCTTGGACAAGGCGGGCAAGGTACAGTTTTCAGAGGAATGATAAAGGATCGATGGAACTTCTATAGTAACTGTAAAAAGGGCTAAGATGACAAAGTGGATAAATGGCTACAAGCACAATTCATCAAGAGATACTAATGCTCTAAGAGAAATTGAATATGACCATCTCCTTCTCCTAAGCGCGTTATGCTTAGAAGCCAAAGGTTCTCTATTAGTTTATGAATTCAACCCGAGTGGGAGTCTTTTCTATCCTCTCCATCAAGAGAAATGATAAATTGAAGTTCTAAAATATTAAAAAGAACATGGAGGACTGCATGCGAAGAATGGAAGCTATAAGCCACATGCATTTGATACAATACTCCAAACATGGGCATGTGTAACCACGACATGACAAAAAGAGAACATTATCTTATATGATCATGAACAAAGAGATTATTCATGCTTGCCCGACCTTAAATATCCATGGAAATTGTGCTAAACCAGTATAGTTTTTGCCAAAAACCCTTAAAAATTGAGATTATTCTGAGGCGAATGTTTCGCCGGAGATAAGGGTTTGGAAATATACAGTGATGGTCTTCTCCGACGAACTCCCAACTGAAGATGTTTAGACGAAACCTTAAATGAGGGTTTTTTTTTTTTTTCCCCCTTCTTGAATAGTTGTTTGCCGTTTGGTTTTTTGTCTTCATTGGTCTTTTATCGGTGATTTTTTTCAGGCGAGAATCTTGCACTAGAATTTTGAAACCATAATCCCTAAATCAACGGGATAAATAATAAAGTGTGATTGGGAGTGGCACGGTTTGTTATTAGTATGAAAATTAAATTTGAGGGCATTTTTTGTCAATTTGGGGTGAAATGGAGTTGTGGCAAAACTAGATTTGTTTCTGGTTCTATTCTAAAAGGACTCTAATACTATGGTTTCACCAAAAAAAAAAAGAAAAAAAGAAGGACTCTTATACTATGGGGCTATGGCCAAAAATCCCTAAAATTAAACTCCAAATCCATTCCACTTAATTAAGGCTCCTCATCAGTTTTGCTTGCTATAATTCATTCTCTCTCTCTCTTTGAAGCCCTAACCCCCTATTGTAATCATTCTCTCACCATGCAGAGATTTGAAGACATCGAATGAGACCACAAGGGGGAGATTTCCATGCTAGAATGAAAATTTTCCATTCTAATTCATGGCCATCATTGTGACGAGTAGAGGCAAAGATAGTCACCTCCGGGGATTGCGTCTCTTCAATTCATGGCCATGGTTGAGATGGAGTAGATGGGGTAGAAGCATATAACGAGAATATACGATTGACTTCACTAATTTTTCAAGTATTGGGTTTCCTTCTAAAATTTCAGGAAAAAAAAAATAAAGAAAAAAAATACTAAGCCTCACATGGATCATTTGTTCTAGTACAGTGAACTTGGTGTTAAGAGGGCTTGATTTGAGGATCTTTTTTTTTTCTTTCTTTCTTTCTTTTCTTTTTCTTTTTATTTTTTATTTTTTTATTTTTTTATTTAACTTTTTATTTATATGTTGGGAAATTAATTTCATTTTTCTCTTTCAATTTAAGGGAGATATGGTGGACTTGTAGAGATCTTGTTTGTGGACTTGAAGTGATCTTTATTTCCAGGGGTGTAATCATATTAATTTGTTTTCGTGAGTCATTTTATTTTTTTGTTTTGTTTGTTTCCATAAAGACTTGTGGCCATCCTCGTTTCCAAAACTTAATCATAAGTCATGGTGGTGATGGTGTTGATGTAAAAGAGAGTTTTACCTAGCTCGTGGACGTGTGATTGGAATGAGGGTTAGGGTTTGAAAGTGAGATAGGGTCGTGTGAATGGGTAAAAAGGGGAGTTGGACATTTTTTTTGCTGAGGAGACGTTGGAGATCGGATTGAAATAAATGGGCTTTGGATTTAATTCTAATTAATCCAACCTGAATCTTACCCAAATTTGTAAGTAAAAGGATTAAAGTAGGATTTAAAGTAGGCTGTTGGATTAAAAGAGATCTAAGGCTTAGAAAAGGTGTTAAGAATTTTACTTTTACACCAGGTGTTAACGGAACTTTCCTTATGTGTGTGTGTGTGTGTGTGTGTGTGTGTGTGTGTGTATATAGAGAGAGAGAGAGAGAGAGTGAGTAGTTCCCCAAGGCATCTTCGCTTTTTTAATTCCCTGTGTGAAATTCCATCCATGCACTCTATATATAGATCGAGAGAGAGATAGAAAGAGAGAGAGAGAGTTCAACTGCAGCAAAAATTCAATATATTCCTGGACTAAGACAACCTATAACTTAGAATGGAAACCCTTAACTTACCTACAAACACGAAGTGTAAACCCCATTAAATAAATTCAATACATTAATCATTATTTTGTGCATCAATCACACGAAATACAAATAAAAATTAAATCATATAATCAGCTCCTTAAACATAAACTGTCACGACCCAAATTAATTAAGCCGTGATCAATGATAATAAAACAAGCTTTTTCTTTAATAAATCCTTTGTTAAGGCATGGATGACACGTGTTAAAATCCTCAACATTTTAAAAATTTTCGGCATGACCCATCCGTAAATAGGACATACCATCGTGAAAACCTGTTATAAAATCCATACATAAAAATTTCCTGTCATCCATGTAAGTGGTATCATCCCATGCATCGCATTCCACGTATACAACCATAAATAATTAAAATTACAACCTGATTTAAATTACATTTACATTTACCCAATAGAAAACCCACTTAATACATATTCTTTCCCATGAAAATACATTAACAATTAACTTAAAGAAATTCCACTAAGAGCATCTTCCGCCCAAGATAGCATAACCAATCCCTGGATTATCTGAAAAACATTTAAAATAATAGGCGTGAGTCCGACGACTCAGGAGATACAATTTGACATAGTAAACTAAAGCAATGATATAAATAAAACCCATTATATCATTTAAAGCAAAATATACGAACCAAGTATATTACAAATCCCAAAATAAGTTATAACCCATAACTTAAAATAAATAGTGCATAATACCCAATGCATGTGACTCATGTCCAGTTTACATTAAATCCATTTATTACCAACCACTCCCGCGGAGTCTTCGCGCGGAAACGGAGGATTTTAAACCCAACCTCCAAGAGGACAACACAAGGGTTCCTACCTGGAACCGGAAAGTAGCCTCTGATTCGGGAACACAAGGGTTCCTACCTGGACCCGGAAAGTACCCCAGGACCAAAGGAATGGAAAACACCACAAAGTCCCATTGACTGCAAGTAGTCCAATTCCAATGACCCCTTTTAATGCAATACTTTTACCCAGTATTCATTAAGTCCATTTAATGCATGATTATGCCCAACATGCGATGTAATAAACCATAAAATGATTTTATAACCAAAATCATCTCTAAGGTATGCTATATAAGCCATAATCAAATAACTTCATAATTATACCCAAAATCATAATAACCACATAAATTCTCATTATGATTATAATCCTTGAAATCATAATTGAAAACCTCGAATAAACCAGGAAAGTAACCATAAAATCCCTACATCTATATTCCATAGGATGTGTACAATTAACCAAACTTATTATTAAACATAATTCCAATTTATGTTGTCAAATACCCAAAGTTCTCTTTCAAGATTTATTCCATAAATCATTTATATACATATTCAAAGCCCACGAATACCAATTACTATGATAATATATACCATATCATCATGTCAATAGTTTAAACCTATGTAAATTGCACCTACCTCAACCAAATGCGTAGAAAAAATGTAACCTTTGATGTTGTGGGTATGAACTCCAAGCCCTAGGATGCAAATGCACGCTCCCAATCCAAGCCCTAGCTCCCAAATGACTTGGTTGATGAAAATAATGGAGGCCCCAACTCCAAGTCACCACTAAAACTCCCCAATATGCATGAATGACCCAAAAATGTAAGAATAAGACGATAACCCAAAATAAATTACAAACCCTAACTCCAAAATGTGAGAAAATACCTCTAGAATGCAAAAGAGTTGGTGAGGATAACAATCCATGCCAACCCCCATGAAATCCAAGCTCCAATCACCATTAACAAGCTCCACGCTCTACCAAGAGGTTGGAGAAGATGAATCCAACCATAATAATGCATTCTCAAGCATCAAGGAGAGAGAAAAACCCAAATCCACAACCATACACGCATAGATCGGGCCAAAATACGCTAGATCCGAGCTTGCCAGCGTCGGATCGGGTTGCCGTGCTCCGGCGAGACACCGTCGAGCCTCCACCCCCTCCTCTCCTTCTCTCCCTCTCTCTCTCTCTCTCCATGCCCAAAAAGACCAGATTTTGGTCTAAAATCGTGGGGGATGGGTTTTTATAAGGGTGAGGGGCATTTGCGTCATTTTACGCAAAAAATTTGTAAAATCCACGATGCACTATCGATCTTGGTCTGAGGGCACGATCGATTGTGAAAAACAGAAGCAAAATCATGTTTCTGGGACACCCACAATCGATTGTCCCTTGCTGAAAATGCCCAGTAACTCAGGCAAATGTGTATAAACCCACACAATACACATCCCTTCCTTATTTTCATTAAAAACTAAGTAATCTTCTCCATTCTTTTCTTATTCCTTTTACTTTAAGTTATTTAATGAAAATAAGCAAATAACCCCCCATTTGAATCCAAATAAAATATCAAAAAAATCAAATACCCAATATATCAAAATCTCAATTTCAAGTTTTAGTACAAAATCCGTCGCCCGACAGATTTTCCGAAAACAAACATGCATGGAACCCAATCCAAACATGCTAATAAAATCCCATAAAATCACCAATGTCTTATAATATTATAAACTCCCATTACCGCCAAAAATTATCCTTTAAAACGAAGATTTACGAAAATTCACTTTTTCCCAACACTTAGCCAAATTTTAGCAACTTAAACCCTTAAGTTGCAAATAAGGCTAAACGCACCCAAAAGATACTCAATGCACCAAAACAAGCATCCAAACACATCCAACATCATAATATCATACACATGCCTTACCCATGCATAAAATCATTCGAAAAATTAAGGGATTAACTATGTTAATTATAGATTAAACCCTTAATACCCTATTTAAAAATTACGGGTATTACACAAACTAAATGGCCTAATCAAGCGTTATAATGTCTAATCATAACACAATATATAACATAAACAAAATAATTAAGAATCAAGATCAAAGCATGATATGATGATACATATAAACAAATTTGAAAATGCATTGTAAAACTTGGTTTTACCACTAAGATCAATGAAAAATAAAGTGAAAAATGGTACCCGGTTACAAGACTGTTTGAGTGTGAAAATAAAGCTCAAAGAGCGAGAGAGTGACAATCATGATGACAAACAAAACCCAAAAATAAAGGTAAAAAATATGAGATGTGAAGAAGAGGAAGAAGATGGGCCCGAGGATGAAGGTGAGTCGAGATGGTTTCTGCTAGGAGAAACATGCCAGGCAAGAGCTCCATGGATGATTTCCTTACTAGGAGAGTTGAAGAAAGTACTTGCATGTTTTGGATTTCAATTTTTTGATCAAATCAATAAGTTATATTAAAAGAGTGAGTGTATACCAGATTTGGCCATCTCCTCTAATATTATCTCTCCCCAATAGCTAGGGGGGGTGTTATAGATTCAAATCTCGATCCTTACAAATTGATGAGATACCTATTTTATTGGGAGTGAGTGGGAGACCTATTTTATCGGCAGGGGTAGGCTATAACCAAAAGGAAGGAGGGGAAAAGAATTAAAAGAAGAAGGAATAGCGAATCTTTATTACTTATCCATTGTAGGAAGGCTATTGAGTATTGACAAATGCAAAATAATTGATATGAGTTAAATCATTATGCTCAGATCATCTTCCTATATATATATATATATATATATATAGTTATAATTATAATTATAAATTATAATATGGTTATTTTAAGTTGCATTGTGAACAATTAGAAATTTACGCTTATTAATCCATAATCATTACTAAGAAAAAACCCAAAATGGACATGAAGACAATCAATAAGAAATGGAGGAGGTCGACTAAATAAAGCATTCTAGGGTCCATATACAAGAAAGAACTCAGGTAGTTGCATATCACTTGACTGCTATCTATAGTTACATGCGAACTATGAGATCCCAAAATCTGAGAAGTGCGGTAACTTATTAATAATCATCTAAGAGAATATATATTCTTTGTATTTATGTCACGAAAACATATACATATGATATATTCGGACTGAGTTGAACACATATGACTAATAGATTCCACTATTTCGTAAGTGAACCTTTGACATACTTCCTATGAACGTAGAATTTCATCTTTGTGATCGTGGAGAAGATGGTAAGGACTCCCAATCAAGATGATTGCATAAACTACTATGGGACATTTGGCTTCTAAGAAAAATTCAATTAGGTGAACCACATGGACATGTTCAATTTATGAGATATTTAGTATCTTCTTGTCAAATTGTGCTTATTACAACTAGTACCATTCCACCCCATGCCCTTAAGAACGATTCCTTTGCCTCCCTTGCCAAGGACGTTTAAGTTTAGAAAACTAATTTGTACTAGTATTTTCTTTTTTCCCCCTCAAATATGTATCATGAAAATTGCTCACTATATATGTCCAGCTTATGCATCAATTATCTAAAATTAAATCCCTGGAAGGGGTAGCCAGGGAACAGTATTTAAAGGTATGAAGATGGAACAATAGTAGCTGTAAAAAGGGCCAAGTCAGAGGATAAGTGGCTGCAAACACAATTCATCAATGAGATACTAATGCTCTCAGAAATTGAATACCACCGTGTCCTTCACCTAACCGTGTTATGCTTAGAAGCCAAAGGTCCCCTCTTAGTTTGTGAAGTCATCCCGAGCGGGAGTTCTTTTTTTCCATCATCTCTATGAAAAGAAAGATAAAGTTCTAAATTTATATGAAATACCCCCTGGAGGACCGCTTGTGGAGAGTGGAGACCATAAGCTACATGTATTCGATACGTAGACTCCAAACCATGACATAATTAAAGGAAGAAAACATTCTCTTATATGATCATTACAAAGCTGTTGTTGCAAATTTTGGAATCTTAAAGTTCGTAATTGTGACATATGTCTTACTTGTTAAGTGAGTGATATCGGGTTCAAGTTTATGATTTTGCTTATGGAGAAGCATTGAAACCCAATTGATATTAAAGAGGATTAGCGGTAACGGTAGATTCTATTGATTGTCAACAAAAAGGAAAAAAAGAAAAAAAAAAAAAAAAAAGATCAGTTATTGTGGATAGAAACGATGGAAACCATGTAACTACACACAACTAGTTGAATTTTATGGGTATATGGATCCCAAGCTACCTTATTCAGTAAAGTCTATGATTAAGAGAGATGTCTGCAATTTTGAGATGTTTATGTCACAACTTGTTACATGACAAAAACTCATATATCTAAAACTTTGTTGTTAGATAGGTTGGCCAACCATTTTGATAAGTCTTAAGGTGCCGCCCATTCAAAAATACTTGCAAAACCATTCCTAAAAAAGCTAAATTGAGAAAACTTTTTTGTTTTGTTAGGATACAAATTAAGAAGTATTTTAAGTACAAAATGCCCACATTCTCAAGAAAACCCTATAAACATAATTATTCTAAACATAATTATTCTTAAATTGTGGGATCCACAGGATCAAAAAAAAAAAAAAAAAAATTTGTTTACGTGGCCAATCTCTATACAATATCCAATAAATCAGCTTGTCTAAAAAATCTATATAAAATCTGTGGCCCCTAATCCATATCCTATATATATATATATATATATATATATATATATATATATAGATATAATACTACCTATAAAAGTCTGTATCTTAAAAAAACTTTTGATTAACCATTACATCCTTATTTTAAATGTTAAATACTTATTTACTCCCATATTTAACCAATTAAGGATGTTTATTTTCTAGCAAAAAAGAAAGAGAAAAAAAGATAATGACTTCTACTTCATGAACTCTACATAGCTTCCACTACTATTCATGTCTCCTAACCAACTTTTTATTTATACTATAACTCCTAACCATGGAAGGAATTTTGACCTGTTGTGTTGAGCATCCATTCTAATGTCTTAAATCAACAAAAAGTAACAAATAATTAGATTTCCATGTTCTATATACATTTGTTTTTTTTTTTTTTTTTTTTTTTTGGCATTAATGAACTAATTGGATGGAGATCACCAACAATAAGCCATGGGTATTGGTGTTGTTTCGAAACATCAAGCAAGGAATCCCACAACTGGTTGTGAAAATGGAGGATATAGCTAGCATACCGGGTAGTAAACAACCACTGCTTCTGGCTAAACTGAACCATAATATGAATTTCTTAACTTGGTAGCTAACACATGAATAGTAACCCATCCAAATGCTACTAGAGAGGTCCTCAGCATCCATACGCACCAAATTAGAAACCCTAGTTGTTTAGTACAACGCCATCCCTACTTGAACCTAAATTAGTTTCCATGATCATAACAATGTATGCCCTCAAGTAAATTCCTTAATATTCCTAAGGAAAGCCCTACATGGTAAGGAGGATCTTCATTACAAACAAGCAAGCAAACAAAGGGGACATAGATAAACCAACTTAGTGGTTTGAAACGTGAGTGGTATAATAACCCCCATTATAAACCATATTAGCGTGCACATTTAAGGGGGAAGTAACTCTACTGTTTTCATGCGTTCACAATATCCCAACTAGAAGAGGGCATATTCAAACCAATAGGGGTATTCGTGGGAGGAATCATTTTCTATATCCACAACTTCAGTTCTTTCTTCCCTACCCAAAAGATGTTTCGATCATTATGACATGTGAAATAATCCACTAAAATTAACTTGGGGTTACTAAAATCTAATTTCCCTAATGATATTTTAAGTATGCAACATTGCATAACTACTATCTGTAGTAACATGCAAAAATGTGTGCCACTGGACTACTATCTATAGTTACATGCAAAATGTGACATCCAAAATCTAAGGCAATAACTTAGTAATAATCATTTAAGAGAATATTTATTTTTTGTAATTATGTCTTGGTAACATCTAATATATTTGGAGTGTGCTAAACACATATGGCTTGTAGATTCCACTATTTTGTAAGTGATCCTTTGACGTGCTTCTTATGAACTTAGAATTTCATCTTTGTGATCATAGAGAAGACGGTAAGGACTCCCAATCAAGATGATTGCATAACTACTATGGGACATTTGGGTTCTAAGGAAAATCCAATTAGGTGAACTACATGAACATGTTCGATTTATGAGATATTTAGTATCTCCTTGTTGAATTGTGACTGTAGCCATTTATTCATTGTCCTGGCCCTTATTATAACTATTACCATTCCATCCTTTAGCATGCCCTTAAAAACAATAGCTTGGCCCCCCTTGCCCAGGACATTTAAGTTTAGAACTCTAGTAGAGGAGGATTACTATTTTTTGGAAGTTGCATGACGTCAATAAAAGTGAAAACCATAAAGTCCAAAAAAAGGAAAAAAGTAGTAGAATTTAAACACTAGAAAACTAATTTATGCTAGTATCTGTTTCCTCAAATATATATCCAGCGTATGCTCTAAAATTAAATCATAGGAAAGGGAGGCTAGGCCTTGTTTTCTAGGGATTGATAAAGGATGGAACAATAGGAACAATAGGAACTGTAAAAAGGGCTAAGACAGAGTTGATAAATGGCTGTTGACACAATTCATCGATGGGATACTAATGCTCTCAGAAAATCGAACACGACCATAATTTTCACCTAACCGTGCTATGCTTAGAAGCCAAAGTTCCCCTATTAGTTTATGAATTCGTCCCTAGTGGGAGTCAATTTCCATCCTCTCCATGGAAAGAAAGATGAAGTTTTAAATTCATAAAAAGGACCCCCTAGAGGACCGCTTGCGAAGAGTGGAGGCGATAAGCCACATGCATTCGATACGTACACTCCAAGCCACGACATAAAGAAACAGAACATTCTCTAATTATATGATCATTACAATTTACAAAACGATTCTTACATGAAGAAAACTTCCATATCTAAAATATTGGAGTGAGATAGGTTACCCAACCATTTTGAAAAGCCTTAAGGTGCTGCCCATTCAAAAACACTTGGAAAATTCCTAAAAAGGCTAAAATTGAGAAAACCTTTTGTTTTGTTAGGCAACAAAGCAGTATTTTAAATATAAAATGCTCACATTCTCAAGAAAACCCTATAAACATAATTGTTATAAATATAACACTCCAAATCATATACATATGTATGGGTTATGATCACGGACACAATTTTTGACACAACTCTCAAGTTGTGGGATCCACAAGATCCAAAAAAAGCAAAAAAAAAAAAAAAAAAAAAAGAGTTTACATGGCTAATCTCTACAGAGTATCCAATAAATCAACTTGTCTCAAAAATCTATTATAAATATTGTGGCCCCTAATTTTGATAGTATCTATATATATATATATATATAGAGAGAGAGAGAGAGAGAGAGAGAGAGAGAGAGAGAGAGAGAATGTGTGTGTGTTCCACTGTAGTAACAATACAATTCCTGGACTAGGACAACAACTTAGAATGCGAACCCTGAACTCACCTACAAACCCAAAGTGTAAACCCCATTAAATAAATTCAATACATCAATCATTATTTTGTGTATCATTCACAAAAAGTACAAATAAAAATAAAATCAAATAATCAGCTCAATAAACACAAACTAAATGGCCTAATCAGGCATTATAATGTCTAATCATACCACAATATATAACAAAAACAAAACTATTGAAAATCAAACTCAAAGCATGATATCATGATACATTTAAACAAATTCGAAAGAGCCTAATTAATAAAACTTGGTTTTACCATTAAGATTGATGAGAAATAAAGTGAAAAATGGTACCTGGTTATAGGACTCTGTCCGAGTGTGAATCAAGCTCAAAGGTTGAAGTAAACATGATATGATAACACATATATATGTATTTGAAGAAGAAGATGGGGACGAGGATGAAGTCAAGTCAAGATGGTTTCTGGTAGGATAAACATGCAAGCAAGAGCTCCATGGACGATTCCCTTATTAGGAGAGTTTATGAAAACACTTGTTTTGGATTTAAGTTTTTTTATCAAATCAATACGCCATATTTAAAGAGGTAATGTATACCAATGGCCTATGTCCTTTGACATGCTCTCTCCCCTTTTGAAAAGAGGAGGTTACGGATTCAAATCTTGATCCTTAAGAATAGGTGGGATACCTACTTTTTTGAGATTGGATGGAAGACCTATTTTCCACTCAGGATCCTCTACTTGGGTGCCTTGGTGTACTAGGGTAATCTAACGATTGGAAAAATAAAGCATGTTTATGAGATGAAGGCTGAATTTTTTATAATTATATATTCGATGAACCAAAGAACCCAAGTACCCAAGCAGAGGATCCTAGCTCCCTATTTTCTTGGTAGGGTGCGGGCTATGACAAAAAAGAAGACAAAAAAGAAAAAAATGGTGAATATTAGTTATCCGTTGTAGGAAGGCCACTAATAAATTAGTGCACTTAATTACCTATTGTACACATGCAAAATATTATAATGTGTAACAAAATAATATACATATATAAATATATATATACACACACTAGTTATAGCACACATGCATTGTACATGAAAACTTTTAACTAATATTAGTTATGATAACTTTATTATTATTTTATTATTTTCATTTTTCCATAAAACAAAAAGTTCAAACTTCTAGGTTGTTGTTGGATTTTTTTTTTTTTTTGTTTTTTTGTGACATCATATCTTCAAGACATTGGAAGAAAATTTTAAACCATGATTGGAAAATGATTTTCAACCTATCAAATTAGCTTTTGGATCAATAAAGGCCTAAAGAATAAAACATGTAAGGAGAACCGTGGGTATTCCAACTATTTATTAAAAATTTGGTTTTTAATCAAGTTGAAATTTGTATTTTTCTCAAAAAAAAAAAAAACAAAAAACAAAAAACAAAAAAACAAAAACAAAAACAAAAACGAAAAGCATGAAAATTGTCTTATTTTCTTATCTTTTATTCTATTTGCTCAATAAAACCAAACAATACCCAAATCCGGCTACACCAAATCATGTATGCAAATCTAGATATTGATTAAATAAAAGAATTCCCACAACATTTAATTTTTTTAAAGGAAGAAAGAAAATTTAGTTCAATAGTACGTCAAATCCAAAAGTTTAACAAAGCAAAACCAATCATAACTGTAAAGATTTTTTGAGAGAGACGTGGAGGTTTTTTGAGAGGGAAGTTTTTTGAGTAGAGTGAAACATAAGGTCTTGTGGAAGAGATGGATCGATGCTAAGGTTTTATTCAAAGAAACGTAACGTTTATGAGTTGGATGAGAAGTAATTGATTGATGTAGAATTTCATTTGAAGGAAGAGTACTGAAGAAGGAATATTAATTATTGATGGAGTTGTGATGGAGTTAAGGCACATTAATTTTTTTGTTCTTTTTTTTTTTTTAATAGTATATATAAGGATCATATTTTCTTTTAAATTTTAAATGAAGGTAAAATAGAGAATCAAAAGTTTTTCTCCTTAAGAAACTTTTATAAGTAGTATAAATATAAATATATTTTTTGCCACTGGGGTAGCCTAGTGGTGAAAGAGGGTGGGGAAAAGGGTAGGACTAGAATAGGTTAGGGATTCAAACCCCTCCCAATGTACCAAAAAAAAAAAAGATGTATATTATAATTATAAATTATATCCCCCCCGTCCTACGAAGATAGATCATATTTGCTACTTTTTTTGTCTCAAAATGTTTTTCTATTTTAAAAAGTCAAATCATAATTTCTTTTTAACTTCTTGTATTACCCTTTGTTATTTTAATAATTACTTTCAACACAAAAACCAATAAAAAGTTGGAGGAGGTACTTTTGGAAAAATAAAGTTTAATAAATGGGAAGTCAATGAAATGATATTTTTTTTTCCTTAAACTGTGTGTTTTGTCAAATATGGCCTATCTTTGTGGGACAGAGGGAATAATACAACTATTTTAAGTTGCATTGTGAACAATTAGGAATTGAAGCTTATTAACTCAAAAGCATTAATCATGGCCCATTATTCCTTTGATTTTAGATGCTAGATCCATGTTACTTGATTTTTTTTTTTCTCCTTTTTGGGCTGTTAGGATTGTTCCCAAGGAAGTTAATGGTGGCACTCATGCCCTGCCCTCCTGGGCTGACTTTTGTAATCATTGTAGGTCTATCCCAATTTGGAACTTCCAGCCTTTGTTTTGTGTGCTGATATGAAAGGCTCGGAAGTAAGGGTTCCTAATGTATTTTTTATTTCCTCTTAATGAATATTTGCTTATAAAAAAATTAAAAAAAAAAAAAAAAAAAGAATACTAACATTTAGGGGTGTAAAATGGGTTGGGCCAAGTCATGTTGGACCACTCTTCACATAGGTTGGTTGGGCTTGGACCAATCTTACTCGAGCTTTATTATTACTTGGGCCTAGCTAGTCTCGGGTTGGGCCGAAGAAAAAAATATAAGCTCAAGTCCGATTTCAAGCTTAAGACATGCTTTAAGCTTATATCGGCCAAAGCCTCTCAGGTTAGGCCTAATTCAAAACACCTTTTTATCTTTGTGGCTTCTTATTAAATAACATTTAGACTCTATAAAATTTATATGCATAAAATGTTTATCAATTATAAAAAAATTTGCAAACATTATATATGATAATAAATTTTATAATTTATAATAAGATATTTGCAAATGGATAATTGGTTAAAACATATTCAATCTATTAATTGAAAAAAAAAAATTGGAAAACATAAATATAATCTTTGGGTCGCTGATAAAAAATAAATAAATATAATCTTTGGGAGTTGTTTCTTGTTTGCTTGTGACATTTGTTTAATTATTTTTTAATCTCATGTGAATCTAACGATAAATATAACTCATATTATAATTGTATATTATTTAATATAAAATGGGCTAACTTTAGGCTGGGCCTTGGTTTAAACTATTGAACTGGGGCATAAATCCCAAATCTAAGCCTACCCATCTTAATGATCGAGTTAGGGTTGGGCCAGGCCTAAACGGGCTTAACCAAATTTTTTGAGCATGGGCCAATTTTACTCCCCCACTAAAAGAGGGCAGCTATTGCAACCTCTTGAGTTTATTTGTAAGCCCTAATGTTTTTTAACCCCCATATTTTTATAAGTACACCCCACAACATTCCCAAAGTAACCCCCAACCCATATGCCCCTTTGATTTTCACATCCCATTGCAACCCCAAAAATACCTTAACCCTCAAACAACTGGAAGAAGAAGTTGGAGTAGCTAGAGACAAAATTTATGTCTGAGTAGATCGAGCCACCATTTTTGTCAGAACTCAAGCTATTAGGCATGAAACTCTCTCTAGTTAATGTGTTTTCTCCTTCCTAACTTCTATCCTCTCTATAGATGTATGAAATAATCTAATTTTTTCAGCATTCAATTTTTTAGGATTTACGAATGATGTTCCCTTTTCTTTTTTGCTGTGGATGAAAGCCTTTCCCTTCTTTTTAGTGCACATTTGTATTCTATTTAATCGTCATTAACCAAATATATGAATTTTATTCAAACTTTTAAAACCGAACAATGACAAATTTGGAAGATAAAAAAAAACCCTAATTTTAATGTGAAAGTACATATTTAGTCGCTGCTAGTATCATCACAAATGTCTCTTTCCTCGGTCATTGTTCACACACAATGTCAAAGACTTTCAAACAAAGTGTTTTTTAGTTGCAATATCCTTAATGGTAAATTTGCCAATGGGGTATAAAAAAATATATATTTTCATTAAAATAGGGGTTTACATATAATTCAAGGGTAGCAATAGCCACCCCCCTACTAAAATTCAAGATTTTCCATTTATATACTAATGATATATAGAAGGTTAGGAGCACGATTCTTGTCAGCAAGTGGTCCAAGAGTGTAGACACCCTATTTTGTCCCTATATTTGATGGTGAGTTCCCAATGATGAGGTCTGTGATGTTTATTGTCAACGTAAGTCTTTTTTCTGATAGTAAAGCAAACAATTGGGTTAGGTACATATATATGTGTGTGTGTGTGTATATAAGACCAATTGGGTAAAGTCCTCCCTATACACCCTTTTGACTCTTCTCACCATTCTCATTCATCTCTCATTAATTTCAACTCGTTCTCTTTCAATCGTGTTCATTATTTCCAACCAAATCCTTCTTTATATAGGCTCACATTTACCTAACATTTGAAGTGGCATGGTGATGAATTCATCTCCCATTTACCAAGTGGTGTATCCACCATTTATCTCAAGTGATTCATCCATCATTACTAAGTGGTGTATACCATTTATCACAAGTGATTCATCCACCATTTATCTTAAGTGATAAAAATCTAATGCTGTGTTGCTTCAAAATGACTGTAACTTCACCTTGCTGACTGGTAACTTCATAGTTTCAACAACTTCTTTTCTTTTTAAGTGAGAAACCTACTCCAAGAAAAGATAGAACTGAGGAATGGTAGGGGAAATTAGGTAAATGAGAGATGTGTAAGATGAAAAAAATAAAAGAAGTGGGGAATGGTGGGGCAAATTAGGTAAGTGAATAAGCTTGCACTTTGATTCTTCCCTATAAATAGCAAGAGCTTGGGATAGTTCAAGGACACCAAAAAATTAGAGGGTCCAGAGGGAATATTGAGACTCAGAAAGAAAATAGAGAGAAAGAGAGACTTAGGGAGGAGAATTCTTGTAAGGAAAATACTAAAAAAGAGAGAAATTGCATTGAGAGAAAATAAAAGAGAGATGACTTGTGAGGAAGGGAAATAGCTTGCTTGGCTCAACGGAAGAGACGTTGCCGGATTGACAATGGACCTGAGGGACGGTTTGAACTCCAACCAATTTCTTTTGATACTTGATAATCAGATTGCATAAATTGTTCATATTGTGATTTTGTTGCATACAATATCCGTTTGGATTAACCCCTTTTGCAGGTGAGCTGGTTTCATGCGTACGCATGGCATGTGATGCATACGCATATCTAGCATATGTGTACGCATGTTACTTCTTTTCCTGATTTTTATTAGTTTATCGATGTTGTTAGTTTATTGTTATTACTTTATTATTATTTATTAGTTTATTATATTTTAAATTTGGTATCTAACATTTGTGCAGATATTGTGTAGTAACGTGCGTATACATATAATATGTGTACGCACGTTAGTTTTAATTATTGTTTATATTTTGTCATCAATTGTTTATATGTTATCCTGTGCTATTAACTTGTCATTTGTGTGTATCTTTAATTATTGCATGATTTAAATGCAATCCAAATTAAATTAAAATATTAAATATGGTAAATGAAGACAAAATGAGGGCCAGTTTATTACCAGGCATTGTTGGGTGCCTAACACCTTCCCAACATGTACTCTAACTCCAAACCTTTCTCTGGTTAACAAAATTGGTCCTGGACCCTTCCAGGTGGCGACTCTTATTCATATGCTAATCCTTTGGGGTTAGCACCATCAAAACCAAAAGCAGGTAAAAAACAAGTGTGTAGTTAAAATTGATGCGCTCACAAAGAGCTACAATGGAATCACCTTCAATGACAATATTGTCATATCCACAATAAGCAAACTCCCTTATATCCAGGCAAAAGGCTTTAGCTTCACCAACCTCCGACTCAAGGAGACACTCAAAAGCAGTCCACGTGTGGAGAAAAGAACCCTTAGAATTTTTAACAACTACACTTAAGATGGAGCGATCAGGACGAATGGCAACGTCAAAGTTAATCTTTACCCACCCTTTTGGTGAGGATTTCCATTGCAATTTGGGCAAGAATCACCGAAAGGTCAGCCACAAACTTTTCGTAAACAACTTTGTTTCTAACCAACCAAACTTGGTCCATAAGAATAACCGCAAAAGATAGGAAACTAGGCGCATCAATAGGGCTCAAATTGAGAGATCAGCCATTTCTAACCAACTATTTGATCCATCTGAGAGACAAAGGAGGTTGACTTTGGATAAACGAAAAGACCAATGGGAGTTGAGCCACAAAATCTTAGTAAATTTGCATTCTAAAAAGAGATACTTTGCCGATTCCATAGGCGCTTCACACAGAGGGCATGAAGTTTCTGTGATAAAAAAATCTTTGATTAAGGACCTTTCTAACAGGTAAAATATTTTATACCATTTTCCAAAGGAAGTGTTAGTAACATAATTTTTAACATCCCTAAATGTTAATATTCAAGCATTAAATAAGGGAATATTAGCAATTACCCCTATCAGGGATTTCCAGTTAACAATAGCCTTATCAAAACATTTTTTAATTCCTAAACCCATTCTTTTACTATTTTTTTTAAGCCAAAACTCCATTCTCTTTTTCTTTTTTCTTTATTTTATTTTATTTTATTTTTTATATTTATTTATTCCCAATATGAGCCTCCTTTAATTTATGCTAGAAGTTCTCAAACCATTCCACAAACTCTTCTCTCCCTCTTTCTCAGGGTTCCACTAGCAGAAACTCCTCCCGCCGATGACTTATCTCCAATAATGGCTAGTGGTGATGGATCTTCTCCAACAACAGCAGGTAGTGAAGGATCTTCTCCAACGTAGATAATCACCGCTCTACAAACTTTCTCCTCCACTCTCCCATGGTACCCACCGGCAACATCTCCTATCTGTGACGACTCTTCTCCGACAATAACAACTTGGGACGATTCTTCTCCAACGACAACCAGTAGACAAGTTTCTTTTCCAACGTAAATGTTTTTTTCTCCAACAAAGGCACCAATGGGAGTTTCATTTGTAATAGGTGTTGTTAGATTTAGGATTTGGGGGTTTTGAGTTTGGATTTTTTTGCCCGAATTTTTTTGTGTGTTGGCATGATGTAGGAATGGTTATGCCGAAAAAATGGACTTGGCCAGAAGATATGGTGGCCGGTGATGTTTAGTTATGCGGGTTTGTAACAAAAACCCTAAAAACGACGTTGTCTTGACCATTGGATTGCTAGATTGCCACGTGTCATGCCATGTGGATGGGAAATAAGTTGTTAAATGCTACGTGTGCGCCACATCAGCAGGCACGTGTGGTCACATGACCGTTCCGTTAAATCTACTAACGAACGTTAGCGCCTGTCCTACATTGAAACACGAAAATTAGAATGATCCCAAAATTGAGTCAATCCCTAGTTTGTGGACTAGATTGACATTACCCCCAAAGTTGACGGTACTAAAAAGTAATTAACCCTTGATTTTAATTGTTAAGAAATAGGACACTAGATTTCACTGTATTGTTCCAAGTACAATTTTCATTTCCAACCAAGGAAGAAGAAGTAGACACCAACACTAGAACCATCACCAATGCATGTTGTCCTAGCTAATTAGTTGGAGTCAACTTTTAAGGAGAAGAACTTCCATGCAACTGTGACACAACCCATGTGGTGTCATGGGTCAATAAAAGCCAAGTAAAATGGGATTGTCATAGTATTTTTTGGTCCCATAATCCCACTTTGCTTGACTCTTATTAACCTGTGACACCACGTGGTCATGTCACAGTTGCATAGAATTTCTTCTTGCTCTTAAGATTCACGTAGGATCAATAAAGCTTTAAGAACTTTCTTTTTCATTTCATAATCTTAAGAAAATAAGAGAACTAAACAAAGTGGATGAATGAAATTGATAGCTTTAACATTTTCTAATATCTTTTGGAAGTATTCAATTAGACTGAATGTTTATGCTTACCTTGACCCAAAAATATAGAAGGAAATAAATCCAATAAGGAATTTAAGTTTCTATTTGGCTTGACTTGTTAGAGATATTAGCCATTTATTAATGTGGGTCCCATGTGTAATTTGAGATGGGTTCATATTGGAATTTGTTAATTTCCATGTAGAGATTTAATTCGAATATTTAATTAACCAAAATCATTAAAGGTTGAATGATAAATTGTTCTCTAAAGTCACATTTGAATAGTTGGTTGAAGAATGGTAATAGAGTTTGTCCCACATTGGAAAACTATGAATTCCTTAGTGAATTCATATACCCTTTTTTTTTTTTTTTTTTTTTTTTTTTTTTTTGGGCTTAACGGTTAGGGTGTCTGGGCCAACTTGCACACACCTCAACTAATCCCTCACCGGGCGTTCTTAAGGGCGTACTGCCCCACATCGGCCTAGTGCATTCAGGAATAAATTTCTAGAGTTCTCCCCAAAGGAGCACAGTGGAGATTGGATCCCAGGATGTTAGTGAATTCATATACACATACCTTGGGCTTATGGTTTGGGCCCTAAGGGCACCCAAGTTTTGTAAAGGGGGGAGGACCTAGCCAATGTTGGATTTGGACCCAAAAACACACACGCCCGCCCGCCTGGGCAGTGTTGGGTTGGGTTGGGTTGGATCAAGTAAGACCGACCAATGTGTGTTATTTTTTAAGCAAAATTTAATTTTGCTAATTCAAAGTAATTACCGTTAAAAATCATGTCTGATAACCAGAACAGTCGTGTTCATTAGACATGTACACCTGATTAATGTGTCTCTTGACTGTTCTGGAGAGTCATTTCAGAGTCTATATAAACCTCATTTCGTAAACAATTAGAGGTTGATAAAAAAAAAAGAGTTAATTTTCGCACATTCTGAGTAGTCATTAGAGAGAGAGTAAGGACACAGTGAGTTCGCCAGACGCAAAGATTGCAGTGCTTCTTCTGTGCGTGCAGATAATTGTATCCTGGGAGGCAGACATCTAAAAGACTCAAAGCACCAAGTGTAGACACCCTATTTTCATCCCTAAGAGTTCATGAACTCATTTAATGAGTTCTTGAAAGATTTAAGAGTCTCTAAGCCTTAAAGGACATTTTTGCCCTTTTAAACTTATGTGAGTAGTTCATTATTGCATTCATGTTTTCGTTTCATTTTTGCATTCCATCCCTTGCATTTAGTTTTTAGGTGCATTTAGGATATGTGTGTGTGATTTGGTTCAATTCTAGATAGGTTTGGATAGTTAATTATTACTTGTGAACCCACGAAAAAGCATGGCCCACAAAGGTTTGGCAAAAAATATAGAGGTGAAAGACAACAAACAAAAAGGAGTCCCACCTCATTTTTTAAGGAAAAGAGGAAAACCATAAAAATGTTTTATTTTCAAAAACCACATAACTCCATTAAAGGAAAAGCAAAGTCTTTGAAACCAGAAAATTGGATTCGGGGGCTAAGTTACGACGTGGGAAGGTTTTGGGCAAAGCCCATAGGCACCCACATCGCTCGAATTGGTCTCTTAATTTGATTGGGCTAACTTAAGATCTTTTTCACTCAAATATCATCATATATCATCACAAGGCAGCATGCATAACATATATTCCATCCATCCATCTCATCCATGCATAATCAAACAAGTAAAACAAAACATAAAAAGAAGAAAAGAGAAGAAAAACCTAGGATACTTGGATCCTAGAATGGACTTGAGCTTCAAAATGAGCGCCTACGTACCATGCAGCGAAATACATGGATCAAAGTCAACGTAGTTCGAAAAGAATAAGGTTACAACCTAATACAAACCTATGGTAAAAACCCTAGGTTTCCTTGTTTGAAAATGTATTGAATAGTCCAAAATTGAAAACTTCCACAAGATAAAAACTTTGATAGAAAACCAGAATTTTATTAATGAAGGAAACCCTTGATAATTACCATATATCCGTATTAAGAAGTAACCCTAGGAGGGAGAAGAGAAAGAACAAGAAAAGAAAGGTGAATTGGGGCAGCTTCAAATCCACTTACCTGAGCGCAATAGCTCCAAGCATTAGCAATTTCAAGCAATAGTGGACCTATTTGCAATAGGACAAGCATTGTACCTGTTTGCACCCTTACAAGTGCGCAAAACCATACAAGAAGAACAATATACTAATCTGGACAGAATACTAAAAGTCCCAAAATTATCCTAATAATCATGCAAAAGCAATAATTAAAAGGAAACAAGAAACCCTAGTATGCTCCTACATGGAATATGCCTTCTAACATGCATGCAAGACTAAGAAATATGCAAAAGACTCTATAATAATCATAAGAATGTCAAATAATATCATTAAGCATGCAAACAAAGCTAACTCAAGTCAAAAGTATGATATTTTATGTAAAACATGAAAATATGCCTTCTTACAGCGAGCTTTCTTAAGCAAAATTATCCTAAGATAATTTTACGTGGAAATCACCTCGTATGAAGGTTCTATCAACATATCTTACATAAAATATATACTTAAGAACATAGTAGAAGAGATTTCATGCTTAAACACATTCTCGAATACCCTATTGCAGAACCCTACCCCCTAAAAAGGATAATTATCCTTAGAAAATGATAACTTCTCCAAAACCCTAGAAAATAAACTATATGAATGCAAAACCCAACATGGCTCAACTCCAAATCACATAAATAGACCAACCATGATGAAGAAAAACCCAAATAATCACAACAAATAGGCTATATGAAACATGCATGACTTGAAAGGATAAAAAGGATAATGCTTTCAAAACCCTAGGTAACTAAGGACTATCAAACATATTAACCCACTGAATAACCTTAAAATCATACATATAACATCACAAAAGCATTGGATTTAATCACAAAAGCTACTACATGCACTAGAACTATCATGAAGAAAGAAGGAGAAGAAGAAAGAAAAAAGACTAAATTCAGCAATTGACAGTACGTTTACCTTATGTAGAGCTTCCCTTGCCTTCAAAATCCTTGTTCTCTTGCTTGCCTAAGGTTGAAGAGCCTCCCCTTGATGTTCTTTAGCTCTCCCAACTCGTAGCTCCCCCTCTCTCTAAGTATAAAGTGCACTTGTGGCCTCCCTATGTGCTGAATATCATGTTCTTTATATAGGAGACTGACCTAATAAACCAATGGCTAAGATTAATTCATTAAATAATGATCCTAGGGCTATTAGAGACTCTCTTGGTGCTCAAACAACTCAAAGTTACTCAATTTTAGAAGGAAACAAGTTGTAAGGGCAGAGAAACCCATCAAAAGAGGAAGGAAGAGGTAGAATCCCACTTAAAGACGGATTCCCTCGAGTGACTATCCGGGCTTGGATGGCTGACCATCTGGCTTGGACGGCTGACCATCTGGCCTCGGACAGTCACCCGAGGGCTCCCGTCAGCAGACCTCGGTTAGACTCCTTTGCCTTCTGGAAGTCTTTTAGGGGTTAAATTAAGTCCGATTTTGACGAAAATAAAAGCCAAAACGATCGTGGTTTGATGAGGAACACATTTTTAGACATTTTAGGACAAAAATACTTAACCATGGGTGCATGGTTAGGTTTTACAAAGGCGGCTAGCTATGGTTCACTACTGTCGCAAAGCTAGAGTTTGTACACAAGGTTAAGCCAAATGCTTTCCAAATCAAAATTCAACCTTTTTAAGCATGTTTAGGGATAAAATAAGGCCCAATTGAAGTTAAATGAGAGAAAATTAAGTGGGTCACATGAGTCGATTTGAGCGAACCAAGAAAGGGTCTTTTAGCCAACCTGAACCGTTATTTGCCGAATTGTTCTTAAACCACTAATTCATCAAATTGAACCTATATATAGACTCTATATACTCATATGAACTCTAATTGACAACTTGGAGATCATTTCAAAGTCAAATGGGAAAGATACGACTTAAAAGACAATTATGCCCTTAAAGTCACAAAATCTCTATTTGACTATTGAAACCTTCTCCAAATCAAACCAAAATTCATATACATGATCTTCAATGCCATAAAATCCTAATGCAAATGCCTAGACTCAAAAATAAAATAAAAACTTACATGAAATGATGACCTCAAAATAGGGTGACAAAAATGGGGTGTGACACTACTTTTGCGGCTTGAAGAGCAATTTCGTCTTTTAACTCGCATCTTTTCCAATTGATCTCAAAATTCATCCTAGATTGTTCCAATGAGTTTATAATGATGAAAAGAGTCTAATTGTAGTGTCAATTTAAAGATTGAATAGGTTTAAAATTGATTTACCATATTATTCACCCATTAGCTAATTGACCCATTTTCAGTTAACCGTCTTGTTAAACCTAGCCACTTGACTATGATTGGAGATTTTTTATTCAAGAATATTCTAAACTTGTTCTTCATTGAAATATGAAAATTTGAGCTTTTGAATAACTTAATTCGGAGTTAATTTGACTAAGATATGATCATTTTAAGATAAGGACCCGAAATGGGAAGTAACCGGAGGGAACCTAAGCCAAGCCTCGGGTGACCCCAGTTGGCCCAAGCAGTTGGGCCAACCGGTCACCCGAGGTTTCACATCCAATTTTCCTTATTTTCAAGGATACGCGTTTTTGGACTCTCATACTCTGTTTTTCTTGTTTCAAAAGAGTTTTAATTCTATTGGTAAGTGACTTTGAGTTGTTTAAAGCTTAAGGTTATTAATAATATCCTTATTTCATGTTTCTATATAAAATCATTATCTAATGCATCATGTTTTATCTTCTTTTCATGTTTTGAGTTCTTATATGGTATTTTCATCATAATAATTCATATTTAGCATGTTTTTAATAGTTTTATGCATGATAGTGAGTCTAGGGCATATAGGAGCATATAAGAGTTTTGTCTTTCTTTTGATTTTTGTTTTTTGCATGATTATTAGCATGTTTTAAAGATGTTTAGTATTCTGTCTAGATTTGATTTAGACTTTCTAATGATGATTTGAGCATGAATATGGTTGGTTTGAGCATGATAATTGTCCTATAACATACATGGGGTGATTAATTGGTGATTTCTCAATGTTTTGAAATTGTTAGCATATAGTAAGTTGGTTCATGGTGAGTTTGGTTATGAATTATTTTCTTCTCCCTCTTGGGTTATTCTTTTTACATTGCATTATAACTCCTAAGCTTCCTGTTTCTATAAAACTTCTTATTTGTTAACAATTCTATCTTTTCCCAAATTCCTATTTTCTCTCATTCCTTTTTTGGAAATTTCTTACTTTTGAAAACTGTTTTTTTCTTTTAATGGAAACTTAAGATTATTAGTTCATTATAAAAGGAGTAACCCCTTCTCAATCGAACTACGTGAACTTTGATCCTTACATCTTTGCATGTGGGGTACGTAAGTGCTCATTTGATGTTCAAGTCCACCCTAGGATACTTTTCTTTTCTTTTATTTCTTTCATTCTTTATCTCTGTCTTTATTATTTTCCATATCTCTCCTTACTTGTTCATGAATGTTTATGAATGAATGGATGATTATAGATGATTATTTACATATGCATGGTGACTAATTAGGAAGTGATTGAAATAACCCATATAAATTAAGAGACTTATTTTGGGGCGATATGGGTGCCTATAAGATGTTTCCAAAAACCTTCTCACATCTTAACTTAGTCTTCAAATCCTCTCTTTGGTTTGTTAAGACTTGCTTTTCCTATATTGGAGTTGTGTTTGGTTTTTAAAAGGTTTTCTCTAAAATATTTTATGGTTTTCCTATTTTTCTTAAAAAATGAGGTGGCGACTCCTTATTTGTTATTGTTTTTATAAACCTTAAAAAACATATTTTTATTTATTTAAATCTCTACACTTTTTAAAAGGGTGATCAAAACCCGTGGTTCACATCAAGTGAGGGGCGAAATCTGTCTTAAGGACATAGCGTCAAACGCTAGCCTTGATTATCAATTTTTGTTTTAATCATCTTCTGTGTACTATAAGTTTATGATTTTCCAGAATTTATTTCATTCTATTTGTGCTTTATATGCTTACTGTTTTGACAGAATTATAAAAAACACATAATTTCCAACATGACTTGCAAAAAGGAAGAGAAAGCCCCGCCGCCCGCGCCGGGGGGGAGGGGGATTAGGAAGAAAAAAAAGTTGAGCCTTGTTGAATAATTCTGCATTTTAGTGTACGTTCCATGCAAAAAATATGCACCATTTCAAACATCCATGTCAAATGTTGAAAGTTCCACCAAATCATTGATGCATGATCTCAACTGCCATATTAAATTATCCACAATAAATAAATAAATAAATAATTGACAAAATTAAAAAACACCTAAGGAAAAAAATTCAAACATGAATAACAAAACTATATGTACATTTTAATAGCCATAGCCAACCCCAGTTGGCTTGCTGAAACGAGTCAGGAAATGGCAAAACCACAGAATCGGCCGCTGGTCTTGTAGCTGCAGTGATATTTCTCTTTCCCTTCTCGTAAAGTGAGATTAGGGTTTGAATCCAAACTGGGGTAACGGGGGTAGAGTATGTGTAAGGTTGCAAGATATTCATGATTGTTAATTTTTGTTATTTTATTTTAATTTATTTTTAAGGGGATGAAGTGACAAGCGGGTAAGATTAATCAAGGGGCAATGCTATGTGTAGCACCATATATAATATAGCACCTGATCATGTGGCAATGGACTTGTATGACAATACCAAATGGTATTTTTATCAACCACCTCATGGCATATTAGATGCTATAAGTGCCGTACTTAGGTATTGTTTATAACATTTTCCTCAATCAAAGGTATGATTGAGTTCATCCCCGTGTGTTATGAAAGATTGGGTTGGATGTACCATTCTCATGATTATAACTTTTTTTTTCAAATATAAAAAAATAAAAATAAAAAGAAAAGGAGGGAATAATGATTATTAATCAAGGGTATGGCTAAAATGATCTGATAGTAGATCCACGTCTCAAATTTGTGTTATGTACTGCTCTAATAGTTGGTGGACAATCATTATCCATGAATTGATCTATCACAATTAATATGTACGTTAATCAATAAGCTTGAAGGTTAGAGAGGGACCTATTGAGATAGGGTTGCATGATGATCTCGATTGTACCAAAAAAACGGAATATATGCCAAAAAATAAAAATAAAAATAAAAAACAGCTAGGCAAGCACTTATTTAGATAACATCCTGTTATTGCTTTTGACAGGATACCTATATAATTAATTCAAAAGGTAAGATATATGGCATTATCTTTTTTAAGTTATTTTGAAAATTAAGCCAATTGATCAGGTGGTTAGATTATCTAACTTAGGTATTTTTCCCTCCTAGATCTGAAAGATTGACCCCATTGACGAAGGTGACTTGTGCTTATCTCTAGGCTGTGGATGCTTAATAGACAGGAGGGCCCAAAAAATATAATAAATAAGTTGGTACAAAGAGATCTAGAAAAAAAAAAAGAAGAAAATCTCTCAGCATGACGGTTAATCATTATCAAAATGAAAAAAGAACAAATAAATAAAGGACACTACTTGGCTCCTCACAATGAAGGAGTAACTCCTTTTCCCTTCCACTCATATTATGTCATGTCTCATAATTAATTTTAAATAATATGGATATATAGATACGAACACGTTAATACTTGAATATAAATATATTGACACATATTCATATTTATTTGGACATATATATATATATATATATATATATATATATATATATATATACATGTAGACGCATGTCTATAATAACATAGCATAGAGATATATGTACATAATCAATTCTCATTTATTTTGTTAAATACGTTGCGTAATATAATTGAAAGAGAATATGAGTTCTTCTGCTATAAGGGGTCGAGTACTATACATAAATAAATGGGTAGATACGAATGGGCATAGTGAGTGCAAAGGCCAATGATTAATTGTTGTCGCTTCATACTAAGAGATGGAGTGACGCCAGTGAAAACTCAATCATCAGAACAAAAAGCAAACCTTACTAATACCGTCGCCAGCATTTCAACGTATTTTAATTTGTTGAGTGGTGCTACATGGGATTCTTATATCGGCTGATGTAATTTTACCTTTTTCAACGCATGAGACCTTTGTAAATTACAAAAAATACCAGACACATCAACTTGAATACATAATAGGTTTTTTTTTTTTTTTTTTTTTTTTTTTTTTTTTTTTTTCAATTAACTAGCTATTATCTCATGCCAGGACATTACAGGTAAACTAAGTATTTCCTATGATTGTGAAAAACAAATACTACAAAGGCCGTAAACTAACATGCACTTGCCCCAGCCTACAGTACGTTAGTGGCGGCTATGAAAGAAAAATGCGACACTACGTATGTTGAAGGCATTTGATGTAAAAGAAGTAAAACAACTAGGGGAAATGACCTTTTAGTGACCAAAAGAACAAGAAAAAACGTTTAGGGTGCAATTAAATGATTAATTAATTAATGCCAACGGTGTGAAAGTTATGGTTAACGATCCCCTACACCCAATAATGCACGAGTCCTAGTGTCCTACAAAGCCTCTGCTCTATCTCTGTCTCTCAATCTCTCTCTCTCTATGTGTCGGGTCCTTTTAGTGCCTCATCACCACAAAGACTACTCATTGACAGTGAAGGAAAGAACCATATAGGGTCTTTCAATTTTAATGGTGCCTGTCAAGCTTGCAGAACGGCTCTTGCATGCACCAGCTCCTCGCCAATTCATGTTACAAGCTAAGGCTGCAAGGAAGATGAGAAACTACAGGTTCATTTTAAGAAACCCATCACAGCAACCACTTCTGTTCCCTAGTGTGACCAAGTGTGGTAAGGAGAGTAGAGGATCTGACACATTGGTATGTGACATTCATGGAGTCCTTTTAAGATCCCATTACTCTTTCTTCCCTTATTTCATGCTGGTTGCATTTGAAGGTGGTAGCATTGTCAGAGCATTTTTCTTACTGTTATCATGTCCCCTTTTGTTAGTTTTGGACTATGGGCTCAAATTAAGGGTCATGATTTTCATCACCTTTTGTGGGCTTCGGTTGAAAGATATGGAGAGTGTTGGAAGGGCTATTTTGCCTAAGTTTTATCTTGAGAATCTCAACCTTCAGGCCTATGAGGTGTTGGCTTCAACTGGGTCTAGGGTTGTTTTTACTAGTGTCCCTAGAGTGATGGTGAAAGGCTTTCTCAAGGAATATTTGGGGGTTGATAATGTTATAGGGACTGAGTTGCACACTGTCGGTCAATACTATACTGGTTTGCTATCTGGGTCTGGTTTGCTTGTTAAGCATAGAGCTCTTAAGGAATTCTTTGGAGAGAAAAAGCCTGATATAGGCCTTGGAAGTTCAAGCCTGCATGACCACCTCTTCATCTCTCTTTGCAAGGTATCCTCTTTATTAATTTACTCCATCTATTTATTTTCTGGGGTTACAAACAAGAACGTTGTACAATCTTTGCAAGGTTCTTCAGTTACACAATTTCAATACCCAGCACAAATCCTTTAGAAAGTTGAAACATTGGACAAGGGGCGAATTTGGGAATTCCAGCTTTAATTGATATTTTCTTTTTTTTCTTTTTTTTTATTTTTTTGGTAATCCTTGAACTGCCTAGTCAATCTACAGGCAAGGGCTGGAACCCCAACCAACCCCACTGAAATGGCTTCGATCTCCACTTTTGAGCCCTGTAATAAATTGGGTAACCCACGAGGGTGATGCATATGGAAAAGGATCATGTGCAGTTTAGGAATTATAGGTCTCTAATTTGAATCTTTGCCCCCTCATAATCAGATGCATGAATTTCCAGTTGAACTGCATATCACGTGGGACTAATCTAAGCCCAAACCTTAGTGAAAGTAGGCTTGAGATACGCACATTTGCCATTAAAAAAAAAATTATTAAATTAATTGTACCTGTTATGAGCTTTGCATATATTATAACAACCTTTTCATTGACACATTCGAAAACCTCAAGGTTCATTTGGATAAGTTTTTATTTTATATTTCTTACATTTAAAAATAAAGAAATGAAAATTTTTTTAATAGTTTTTTATAATGCAAAATTTTGATATTTACTTTTAAAAGTTGAGATAATAAAAATTTCTTACTTTCTCAACTTTTAAAAAGTAACTTCCAAAAAATTTCCCACTTTTTTTTTTTTTTCCTTTTACTTTTAAAAATAAAAAATAAAAAGTGAAAACTTATCCAAACCGGCCTCATTTTCCTAGTAATATGTACTCTGATATAGTAGACAATTATCCTCACTAAGGTTCCCAGTTTTCTTTCACAAGTCATGGTTAATTTCTTTCGAAGTCGGACATGCTAATTCCCTACGAGTATAGAAAATCCAAAACTAAAAATACTATATATGTACCCATTTTTTCATTAATGTGTATTTCGATTTTTTTTTTTGGTGAAAATGTGTATTTCGATTTATTTATGTGTCTGGTGACAGGAAGCTTACGTGGTGGACAAGGAAGACAGCAGGAGCAATGCAAATTCAGTGGTGCCAAGAGAGAGATACCCAAAGCCTGTGATATTTCATGATGGAAGGCTAGCCATTTTACCTACACCACTAGCAACGCTATCCATGTTCCTCTGGCTGCCACTTGGAATAATCCTAGCCATCTTTAGACTTTGCGTGGGCATCTTTCTCCCTTTCAAGATGGCCATTTTTTTAGCCACTTGGAGTGGTGTAAATATAAGGTTCAAAGGGTGCGACCCTTCAAGACCACATCACAAAAAAGGGGTTCTCTATGTTTGCTCCCATAGGACCCTCTTGGATCCTGTTTTTCTCAGTTTAACACTTGGTAAGCCTTTGACCGCAGTCACGTACAGCCTAAGCCAAATGTCCGAGTTCATATCTCCTATAAGAACAGTTCGGTTAACAAGAGATAGACAGCAAGATGGTGAGACCATGCAGAGATTTCTTAGTGAAGGTGATTTGGTGGTTTGCCCTGAAGGGACAACTTGCAGAGAGCCATATCTATTGAGGTTTAGCTCTTTGTTTGCTGAGTTAGCAGATGAGATTGTCCCTGTGGCCATGAACACACATGTAAGCATGTTTTATGGGACAACCGCGAGTGGGTTCAAATGGTTAGACCCCATCATCTTTTTCATGAACCCTAGACCTAGCTACCATGTTCACGTCCTTGGCAAGGTGCCCAGAGAAGTAACATGCGCCGGGGGAAGATCTAGCTATGAAGTGGCAAACCATGTACAAAAACTTCTGGCTGATGTTTTGGGATTTGAGTGCACTACCCTTACAAGGAGGGACAAGTATATGATGCTAGCTGGGACTGAAGGGTTGGTCAAAGATAAGGGAAAGAAACCCTAGTTAACAAGATAAGAAGAGAAAATGCTGTTTGATGTGATTACTCACCTAAAATAAAATCTCATATGATGGGGCACAAGTATATATTCTGTAAGCAACTTACTATTAGATGCTTATCAAAAAAAAAAAAAAAAAAAAGGTAACTTATAACTATTATATAGTTGATTAATTGGCACAAGCCATATATATCCTTTGTGATTTTATTTTGAGTGAATAATATGAATTAAATAACCGTGCTCATAGGAATATTTGCATACAAAGGGGTTGGATTGATTGGCGCAAGCCACATTATATGTGATTTTATTTTGAGTGAATAATATGAAATAATAGTACTCCTAAGACTATTTACATTACAAAGGGGTGGGGTGTGATTGAGTTACTTGATACCAGGCCAGATGGACATGGTCAAAGCCAGCTCTTCGCCTTGTAACCGAATTCAAGTGGCCCAAGAAACAAGGGGTGTTGGGCTTTGCATGCAAGTTGCACCCATTATATTTTATAAATTTATAAGCCGAAGGGTGATGGTGCTGTCGTCCCTACCTGCCTTTGGAAGAAAGCAGCCCTCATTATATGTAGTGGGCCGTATTTGATATGATCATATATTATTCAATACTCATGAAGAAAACCTGAATCGATCAGTAATGCAGAATACTGAAACTCGTTTTCCCTTTTTTCCTTTTTTTTAATTGTAATTTGATCATCTTGAAGTAGGGGCCAGATGTTCATGGTTTAAGTTAAAACTGAGAATCGAACCCAATCAAATCAAATTGGTCAGATTGGTTAGGTTTTTCTTTCATTTGGTTTGGTTTGGTTTGGTTTGGTTTTGGTTTGCATGTTAAAAAAAAACAAACTAAACCAAACCAAACCAAAAAATCGAAATGTATATAATATATCATAATATATGTTTATTATATACTCCGTCCGTTTCTAAATAAGTGGACTAATTTTCTTTTTGGGATGTTTCAAAATTGTTGTCACATTTCAAAAGTCATTGGTTCTTTTTTATTCATTTCTTAAAATACCCTTAAAAAGGTATTCTCTCATTTTCTAATGTTTTGCACACTTAAGGACAAAATTGGAATCTCAAAACAAATGCATTGATGTGAAAGCATTTAATAAGGTTTTCTTAAAAAGTGTGTTTTTTCAAAGGGGAGGTCAATTTGAAACGGAGGGAGTATTAAACTTCAATAGGTAAATTTCCTATTTTAATTTATATGTTTCCATTTTAATACAATGTATTTTTTTTAGTTTACAATCATTAATGCTATTATTAAAATTGTTTTTATTTTAATTTGGATTCATTTTTCCATTTTTGTTATATTTATTCAATTATCCATAATTTGTTACTTGATAGGAGAAAAACAAAACAAAACCGATATTTTTCAATTTGATTTGGCTTTTTTCTAATATGGTTTGGTTTTGATTTAGTAAAATTTACTTTAAAATGAAATCAAATCAAATCAAATCAAACCAAACCACAAACACCTCCGTTAATTTTGCCGTCTTAGTATTCAAAGTCAATGAGCCAAACGAGGCCACCCTATTGTAGACGGCACTTAATGTCATCATCATTATGTAGTAATCTGACCAACCAATTAAAATCTGTCAACAATAGATGGACTGATGTGATAACCCATTTGGATAAGTTGATTTTGGCAAAAATTAGGGACTTCATACATGTCTATGATAACATAACATAAAGATATATGTATATAATTAATTCTTATTTATTTGTTATATACGTGGCATAATATGACTGGAAAAAACCTTTAGGATGCAATTAAATGATTAATTAATTAATGCCAACGGTGTGAAAGTTATGGTTAACAACCCCCTACACCTAATAATGCACGAGTCCTAGTATCCTACAAAGCCTCTACTCTCTCTCTCTCTCTCTCTCTCTCTCTCTCTCTCTCTATGTGTCGGGTCCTTTCAGTGCCTCATCACAACAAAGACTACTCATTGACAGTGAAGGAAAGAACCATATAGGGTCTTTCAATTTTAATGGTGCCTGTCAAGCTTGCAGAACGGCTCTTGCATGCACCAGCTCCTCGCCAATTCATGTTACAAGCTAAGGCTGCAAGGAAGATGAGAAACCATGGGTTCATTTTAAGAAACCCATCACAGCAACCACTTCTGTTCCCTAGTGTGACCAAGTGTGGTAAGGAGAGTAGAGGATCTGACACGTTGGTATGTGACATTCATGGAGTCCTTCTAAGATCCCATTACTCTTTCTTCCCTTATTTCATGCTGGTCGCATTTGAAGGTGGTAGCATTGTCAGAGCATTTTTCCTACTGTTATCATGTCCCCTTTTGTTAGTTTTGGACTATGGGCTGAAATTAAGGGTCATGATTTTCATCACCTTTTGTGGGCTTCGGTTGAAAGATATGGAGAGTGTTGGAAGGGCTATTTTGCCTAAGTTTTATCTTGAGGATCTCAACCTTCAGGCCTATGAGGTGTTGGCTTCAACTGGGTCCAGGGTTGTTTTTACAAGTGTCCCTAGAGTGATGGTGAAAGGCTTTCTCAAAGAATATTTGGGGGTTGATGATGTTATAGGGACTGAGTTGCACACTGTTGGTCAATACTATTCTGGTTTGCTATCTGGGTCTGGTTTGCTTGTGAAGCATAGAGCTCTTAAGGAATTCTTTGGAGAGAAAAAGCCTGATATAGGCCTTGGAAGTTCGAGCCTGCATGACCTCCTCTTCATCTCTCTTTGCAAGGTATCCTCTTTATTAATTTACTCCATCTATTTATTTTCTGGGGTTACAAACAAGAACGTTGTACAATCTTTGCAAGGTTTTTCAGTTACAAAATTTCAATACCCAGCACAAATCCTTTAGAAAGTTGAAACATTGCACACGGGGCGAAGTTGGGAATTCCAGTTTTAATTGATATTTATTGTTTTTTTATTATTTTTTATTTTTTTGGTAATCCTTGAACTGCCTAGTCAATCTGCAGGCAAGGGCTGGAACCCCAACTAACCCCACTGAAATGGCTTCTCCACTTTTGTGCCCTGTAATAAATTGGGTAATCCACGAGGGTGATGCACATGGAAAAGGATCACGTGCAGCTTAGGAATTATAGGTCTCTAATTTGAAACTTTGCTCCTTCATAATTGGATGCATGAGTTTCCGGTGAACTGCATATCACGTGAGATTAGTCTAGACCCAAACCTTAGCGAAAGTAGGCTTGAGATACCCACTTTTGCCAATAAAAAAAATAATAAAATTAATTGTACGTGTTATGAGCTTTGCATTATAAACAGCCTTTTCATTGACACATTCGAAAACCTTAAGGTTCATTTGGATAAGTTTTTACTTCATGTTTCTTACATGTAAAAGTAAAGAAATGAAAATTTTTTATAGTTTTTTATAATACAAAATTTTGATAATTACTTTTAAAAGTTGAGATAATAAAAATTTCTTACTTTCTCAACTTTTAAAAGTAATTTCCAAAAATTTTCCCACTTTTTTTTTCTTTTACTTTTAAAAATAAAAAATACAAAGTGAAAACTTATCCAAACCGGCCTCATTTTCCTAGTAATATGTACTCTGATATAGTAGACAATTATCCTCACTAAGGTTCCCAGTTTTCTTTCACAAGTCATGGTTAATCTCTTTCGAAGTCGGATATGCTAATTCCCTACGAGTATAGAAAATCCAAAACTAAAAAGACTATATATGTACCCATTTTTTCATTAATGTATATTTCGATTTATTTATGTGTCTGGTGACAGGAAGCTTACGTGGTGGACAAGGAAGACAGCAGGAGCAATGCAAATTCAGTGGTGCCAAGAGAGAGATACCCAAAGCCTGTGATATTTCATGATGGAAGGCTAGCCTTTTTACCCACACCACTAGCAACGCTATCCATGTTCCTCTGGCTGCCACTTGGAATAATCCTAGCCATCTTTAGACTTTGCGTGGTTATCTTTCTACCTTTCAAGATGGCCATTTTTTTTGGCACTTGGAGTGGTGTAAATATAAGGTTCAAAGGGTGCGACCCTTCAAGACCACATCACAAAAAAGGGGTTCTCTATGTTTGCTCCCATAGGACCCTCTTGGATCCTGTCTTTCTCAGTTTAACACTTGGTAAGCCTTTGACCGCAGTCACGTACAGCCTAAGCCAATTGTCTGAGTTCATATCTCCTATAAGAACAGTTCGGTTAACGAGAGATAGACAGCAAGATGGTGAGACCATGCAGAGATTTCTTAGTGAAGGTGATTTGGTGGTTTGCCCTGAAGGGACAACTTGCAGAGAGCCATATCTATTGAGGTTTAGCTCTTTGTTTGCTGAGTTAGCAGATGAGATTGTCCCTGTGGCCATGAAAACACATGTAAGCATGTTTTATGGGACAACTGCCAGTGGGTTCAAATGGTTAGACCCCATCATCTTTTTCATAAACCCTAGACCTAGCTACCATGTTCACGTTCTTGGGAAGGTGCCCAGAGAAGTAACATGCGCCGGGGGAAGATCTGGCTATGAAGTGGCAAACCATGTACAAAGGCTTCTTGCTGATGTTTTGGGATTTGAGTGCACTACCCTTACAAGGAAGGACAAGTATATGATGCTAGCTGGGACTGAAGGGTTGGTCAAAGATAAGAGAAAAAACCCTAGTAAACAAAATAAGAAAAAAACAATTGTTGTTTGACGTGATTACTCTCTTAAAATAAAATCTCATATGATGGGCACAAGTATATGTTGGGGATATTCGTGGATTTTGTGAAATTCTTCATAGAATATGTATTGAAAATTAAACATGAATATAATTTATAACACAAATTAAGAAATCACAAATACAATAGAATTGAACACGGATAAATCTCTTAATAATCATAACTTAAATTAACAAAAATCAACACAAGAAATATTGAATTAAAATAAAATAAAATGAGTAAGAAGAGCTGGCCTGTGGGAAGGCACGTGAGATCACGCTGTCCTAAAGGAACTATCGCCTCCCTACGTACAGGTTCTGGCGGACGATAGGACCTCCAAGATACAACCCCAAAGCTCGCAGCTCTCTCTTCTATGGGTACGTCCACAAGAAGAGTATAGTGAACCCGTCCACGATCAGTTGCCCGTAAATATAAAATATAAAATAACTCAATAAAATTCTTAGAGAAATATAGTAGAAAAGGATTGAGAAGACAATGTAAAAAACCCCCTTTGTTCATGTAGAGAAGCCCACTATTTATATTAGTAAAATGCTGAAATTGGTTTGGGCTAATAAAAGCCCAAAATAAATATCATAATGATTCTTATAACAGCCCAATTAATAATATGAAATAAAAGTCCAACGGCTAATAACGGACACCCATAAATTATAGAAATTAAGGTCCAACGGTCAAATGAAATAAACTCATATAAATAGGCCATTAAGTCACTCGTGTGCTACGTCATGCGCCACATCACAACACGGCCGGCCGGTCCGGGTCGAGGTGGGCTATGAAGGTGTGCACACGTATGTGGTTCGAAGTTTTAAAGCTTTAAAGAAAATCACATATTTTCTAACAATCCCCCACAAGATTTAAAAGTTCGACAAATAAATAATTAAACAAATTAAATATATATAAATATATAAACAAAATATATATATAGGGCAACTATATACTATGCAATAGGTGTAGGTGTCTTCTGGACTTGAACCTCACTTAGTGTTAACCGTTTCCATTTGAGGAATCATAGTGGCAAAGCCTTGAACTAGACCCCTTGAGCCAAATTTCAACAAGTCACACACATAGTATTGATATGGGACTTGGTTCTAAGCGGGTTAGCGCGATTTATGGCCATGCGCTATATCTTGATTTTCATGAGAGTTTCTAGGGTCAGCCCAAACCCATAGCCGCGGCCTCACGGCGGTTCTCACTTAGGTAAGTCCTCCAAGGGTACTGTGACTATACCCTGCAGGAGTGTTCCTGCATCGGGCTTATTCAGAGTAAAACTCTTCCTTACTGTCACATCAATAGCACTCTCATCATAGGGATGGGGAGGAGACACTCTCCTAGTAAAAAGTGCTCTTTACGAGTCACGCTCTACGGATTGTTTCTACCCATTGAACCTCCTTCATGGGATCTCCAATCACAAAGGTTGGGTTACTTCCGTTGGTGACTCCCTGTGGGCTAAAGCCCCATCCCCCTCGATGGATATAATTGCACTTCTGCATAAGCCTCTAGTTGGTTGATCAGCCACATTTCACACTATATTCTGCATCTCATATTGGCATTATCAATTTGTTTCCTGCATCACATAATGCTTCATATAGACATTAGTCAAACTTTAGATGAACCGGCCCCCACAGTTTTGAATATTTTCCCTCTTAATGAATTCAAAAATAACATAAATTGAATGTCTATAATTTCTAACAATCATTTCATGAGCAATGTATGTTTTATCTCAAAATCAAATTATATTCATGATAGCATAGCAAATTCTAAATAAGTAGAATATGGTAAATATCATATAATTTCTAATTTCTCAAGATTATAATCACAGTATCATGTCATCTCCAAATATATATAACCTTTATTATGTCACAATAAAATATAATCCTCACATAAAATATAATATGCCATAATAATCAATACTTGATTATAAACCCCCACATTCAAAAGATTCTATAATATGCCATATAGAATTTCACTTGAAAATAAATATCTCATATTTAAGACAATAGAATATCTCATATATCTCACAATATTTAGTTTTGAGTTCACAAAAAATAAACCATACTCACTAGATAATTACTTTAAATAAACAATTAGATGAACAATTTTATATCAAGAAAATTCCTGGTTCACAATAAGATGATCCAACAATATAATTTGTTTAATGCTACACATGCAAAGTCATAATTGTCTCACATCACACAAATTTCGAATATTACACAAGAAAATTAAATTTTTAGACTAAGATCAAAGTCCCATGCGCAATGTATATTTTAAATTCATATAGCAAATAGGAAACCTCAAATAAATTATAGTCATGGAAGACTAATAGTTGTGGGACAACCTATTGTTTTCTCAAACTCAGAAACGCAAGGAAACTAAATTAATATTGTTTACTAATATTTCATGTGAAATCTGAGCATAATAATAGAATAACGTACGGCCGGTATATATGTAATGATAGCTCCTGAATCAACATTAATATAGTCTCCAGCCTAAAGGCTATCAAACCAAAAATATAACCAAGGAGCACACATGGCTTCACATGGAATAGTAACTGACCATCTGATCCAATAAGTATTGTAATGAACCATTATACATTATCCCTTCAAGAGATTATAACATATTTGATCAACAATTAAATATAATAGTAGCATTCCAACAACTCAAAATAATAAAGAGATTATATATATATATATACACACCTGCCACAGAATCCAACAACTAAAAGTCATATCACCCAAAATTATATACTATATATATATATATATATATATATATATATATATATAAGTTCTCGATCTCTTTATATAATGTATTCATGAATATGCAGTAATCTTGACCTCATTCAAAAACACAAGGGTGTATGCCAGGATAGTGAAGAGACTTTAAACAGATTATATATGTGTTTGTGTCCATATACCTATTTACATTTTTTTTTAAATTATAAAATATAGCTTGAGATAATTTAGCTAAACATGAATAGTCAGGTATGCATAGAATGATAACCTTCACATTAACCAACTGTTACATTTTAGAAGAGTAACAAATACCAACGGTTACTTTGTAAACTAACTTCACCATTTAATTACCTTTTGTTATTTCATTTAATCACTAATAACCCTTGATAAATATAGTAATAATTATAAAACAGTATTAATGTTGTCTCTCCAAAACAGCCTAAATGAGTACCAAAACCAAAGTAAAGAAGCTAAAGAATGTTATAAAACGTGAGGATGCACCAAAGCAAAATATATGTAATTATCTATATAGAGTACTATAGAAATTTTTTTTTTTTTTTAAACACTGTTATAGTTTTAAATTAAGCAGGCCTCATGCAAAAGACACAACTTATAACAGTAAGTAACGTACTTATCTTTGGTTTCCAAATTCCAACAGACGGTACACAACCCCTTTTAGCATTCTTAAATATATGTTCCTGAACAAATGCAAGGGATATACCAACTTCAACACATGTACCAGTTTTTATTATTTATTCTTTATTTATATGTGGCTTTGGTACTGATGGTTCTCATATATAGCATTATAACCCACAACATTCCAAATAGTAAAGATAATAAGTGATAATTGTGACCTTTTGACTTACATGTAAATAATGACAACCTACTAGTGTAGCTCCACTTTAAAGATCATAATATTCACCAGCTAGCCATTATAGTATAATGCTACAATAAGACATCCAACGGCTAAAACTATAATATGCAATACAATATTTATTTAATGAAATATCACCAAATGGTTAAAACAATAAACTAGATACTCTAAATGCATACATGATTCATATCTACCCTTGGTCAAAGTATCAAGACCGGATCAGCTCTTAAACTTATTTGTAGCCTCTAAGGCTCCACAGAGAAACTCAACGAGCACAAAATTTTAGTAACAACTATAAAGAAATTCTCACACTAATTTTATTGATACAGAACTTCCAACTTTTACAGAAAAGAAAAAATATTAGAATTTGGTAATAAGTTCTCTTAGAAGTTTGCCAATGAACAGGCTACACTAATGACTTATTAAAGTAAATTGATCAATTGTGAGAAATAAATTATATTATTACTATAGAGCATTAAATATATAAATAAAACCTCTTCATTGAAAAATAATTATAGATATGTATATTCTTTATATCATGCATTCTTTTTTATTACGGTTCTTTTCTTTATTTCTTCAAATATTCCAAGATTTCCACAATCCATATTCACAGATCACAACTAGATCCACCAGTGTACACATACACAAATAGGAAAATAAATAAATAAAAATATATCATTTCATAATCTGAACTTCATACGGGAAGAATATCACAAAGCTTTAAATATATAAAAGAAATTAACTTAATTTACTGTATGTAACAGAGGACACAATAATTATATTAACAACATAAACGACTTTCACTGTGTACCGTGAAATAAAATGCGGAGTAACCGTAAAAAAATAAAATAATAATAATAATAATAATAATAAAGTGAAAACTGTTACAGCTTTAAAGCCAAACCGTCTAAAAAAAAAGCAAATGTGATATGCACGTTGATTCAGCTATCATGAATAATATATTGAAAATAATCATGTGTAACAACAATTGCAATGAATAAAATAATGCTTCAGACATAAAGCAGAAATATGGCTACATCTACCACATCAGAAATCTTAACATATAATACACTCACATGTATTGTGAAATATTCACACATTACGATTAATTTTATTTTTATTCTTAAACTTAATTTTTCAAGAATAAATAATTCAAACACCACCTTTCAAGTTGTTCACTGCTAGCTAGGAATATAGGTTCATGGTGACCTCCACCCTTGATAATCATTAACGCACACAGGGAAATAAGAAGATGAAATGAAAAATGCACACGCCATACCAATGAAGTATCCCTAATCAAACAAATAGTATCATAGAATTCCATACCTGTCATATAGGCTAATATAATGACCATATAGCCATGTACCGAACTGCTCTCTCCAATAATATCTCATGGAGACATATATGATAACTTCTACATTCATACGTCACAAGTTTTCAACAACAAAATCCACTATAATTAGAAAGCAATAGTTCCTTTAGATTGTTGGGGATATTCGTGGATTTTGTGAAATTCTTCATAGAATATGTATTGAAATTAAACATGAATATAATTATAACACAAATTAAGAAATCACAAATACAATAGAATTGAACACGGATAAATCTCTTAATAATCATAACTTTAAATTAACAAAAATCAACACAAGAAATATTGAATTAAAATAAAATAAAATGAGTAAGAAGAGCTGGCCTGTGGGAAGGCACGTGAGATCACGCTGTCCTAAAGGAACTATCGCCTCCCTACGTACAGGTTCTGGCGGACGATAGGACCTCCAAGATACAACCCCAAAGCTCGCAGCTCTCTCTTCTATGGGTACGTCCACAAGAAGAGTATAGTGAACCCGTCCACGATCAGTTGCCCGTAAATACAAAATATAAAATAACTCAATAAAATTCTTAGAGAAATATAGTAGAAAAGGATTGAGAAGACAATGTAAAAAACCCCCTTTGTTCATGTAGAGAAGCCCACTATTTATATTAGTAAAATGCTGAAATTGGTTTGGGCTAATAAAGGCCCAAAATAAATATCATAATGATTCTTATAACAGCCCAATTAATAATATGAAATAAAAGTCCAACGGCTAATAACGGACACCCATAAATTATAGAAATTAAGGTCCAACGGTCAAATGAAATAAACTCATATAAATAGGCCATTAAGTCACTCGTGTACTACGTCATGCGCCACATCACAACACGGCCGGCCGGTCCGGGTCGAGGTGGGCTATGAAGGTGTGCACACGTATGTGGTTCGAAGTTTTAAAGCTTTAAAGAAAATCACATATTTTCTAACAGTATATATTCTATAAGTAACTATTATATAGTTGATTAATTGGCACGAGCCATATCATTTGTGATTTTATTTTGAGTGAAATAATATGAATTAAATAACTGTGCTCATAGGAATATTTGCATACAAAGGGGTCAGATTGATTGGTGCAAGCCACATTATATGTCATTTTATTTTGAGTGAATAATATGAAATAATAGTACTCCTAAGAATATTTGCATACAATGGGGTAGGGTGTGACTGAGTTCCTTGATACCAGGCCACATGGACATGGTCAAAGCCAGCTCTTCCCTTGTAACTGAATTCAAGTGGCCCAAGAAACAAAGCGTGTTGAGCTTTGCATACAAGTTGCACTCATTATCTATACTACAAATAAAATCAATTCCCTTTGTGGTTGAATTGCACCTGAAAATACTAAAATACCTTTATAAGTTAATAAAACTAAAAGATAATTTGGTAATTTTATCAACTTTCGAAAAACCCACTACAACTTGTTTCTCCTTAATTCTTTTCCACACACACATGCAGTTTAGAAACTTAGAAACTGACATATCAATTCCACTAATGAAATAGAAACTTGAAAAAATGTGTTGAAGCGTGTGCTCGATTACTAGTATTATATTATATAAATTTATAAACCGAAGGGTGATGGTGCTGCTGTCCCTACCTGCCTTTGGAAGAAAGCAGCCCTAATTATATGTAGTGGGCCGTATTAATTTGATATGATCATATATTACTCAATACTCATGAAGAAAACTTGAATCTATCAGTAATGCAGTATTGCCTCCTTTCTTCTTTTCTTTTCATTTTTTTTTTTATTTTTATCATCTTGAAATAGGGGTGTTCATGGTTTAAATTAAAACTGAGAATCGAACCCAATCAAATCAAATTGGTCAGATTGGTTAGGTTTTTCTTTCATTTGGTTTGGTTTTGATTTGCATGTTAAAAAAACCAAACCAAACCAAAAAATCGAAATGTGTATAATATATCATAATATATGTTTATTATATACTCCTTCCGTTTCTAAATAAGTGGCTTACTTTTCTTTTTGGGATGTTTCAAAATTATTGTCACATTTTAAAAGTCATTGGTTCTTTTTTATCCATTTCCTAAAATACCCTTAAAAAGGTATTCTCTTATTTTCTAATTTTTTGCACACTTGAAAACAAAATTGGAATCTCAAAACAAATCCATTGATGTGAAAGTATTTAATAGGATTTTCTTAAAAAGCGTGTTTTTTCGAAGGGGACAGTCAATTTGAAACGAAGGAAGTATTAAACTTCAATATGTAAATTTCCTATTTTAATTTATATGTTTCCATTTTAATACAACGTTTTTTTTTTTAGTTTACAATCATTAATGCTATTATTAAAATTGTTTTTATTTTTAATTTGGATTCATTTTTCCCATTTTGTTATGTATATCCAATTATCCATAATTTTTTATTTAATAGGAGTAAAACAAAACAAAACCAAACAAAACCGATAATTTTCGATTTGATTTGGTTTTTTTATAGTGTGCTTAATTTGATTTTGGTTTAGTAAAATTTACTTTAAAACCAAATCAAATCAAATCAAATCAAACCAAATCACAAACACCTCCGTTAATTTTGCAGTCTTAGTATTCAAAGTCAATAAGCCAAGCTAGGCCACCCTATTGTAGACGGCACTTAATGTCATCATCATAATGTAGTAATCTGTCCAACCAATTAAAATCTGTCAACAATAGATGGACTGATGTGATAACCCATTTGGATAAGTTGATTTTGGCAAAAATTAGAGACTTCATGCAAAAGTGAAAAATGAAGCCAACTATAATGGCTTTATCACGTTAGAAGTTTCACTCTTTAAGTTCAGTACCATCAATTAATGCTCTCTTACCCGAAGTCATTCTCCTCGAAGGATTCAACTTTGGGTAATCCTAAAAAAAAAACTTAAAGATCGAGGGGAGAAAAAAAAAAAAAATCCAAGCTTCTATTTGGCCTGACCATAAAAGAAGGGGCAAAAAATAATTAAATAAATAGAAAATAACAACAATACAAATGGAGTGTGAATAGATGATTCTACATACTAATGTTCCATGCAAACGATAATGAAGCATCCAAATCAAATGATTGAAACTTCACCAAACCATTAACGAGAAATGCATGATCTTCAACTGTCTTATCTACCAAAACCCAAACCCGAATTATCAAAGATTCCAGAACCAAAATTATGTCATAATTTTAATATGGCTCTTTTTTTTTCTTTTTTATTTTTTTTGCTATATGGCCGTAGCCTAACCCCGCCACACCCCCCCCCCCCCCCCCCCCCCCCCGCGGTCCAGTTGGCCTGAAGGTTCAAGGAAACGTGTCTCGGTAAATAGCAAAATGCAATGTCTATAAATTTTTTTGGTGAGATACTGTTGAGATCTCAACAAACTTTTATGACTAAAGATGGAAATAATCCTGTGTGAGCAGTACCAACTACAAGGGAGACTATATGAGGGCATCACCACATAAATATATATACACAATAAAAAATATCACACCCAGATAAAGCCTCAATACACACACAATGAGCTTTAAAGATTGTTTATATATATATATATATATATATATATAGATATGCTTAATCAATGGTAGTGGCTAAAATCATCTGAAATTATCAAATCTCAGACTTATGATTCAAGCACATGACCATGCTGGGCACATGACTTGGCTAGTGTGTTACTAACCACGTTGCGCAGTAAATTTTATCAGATAACCGTTGGATATGCACAACATCAAATCCGAACCCCCAATCTCATACACATGACTACCCTAAGTAGATAGTGGACCGTTGCTTATCAAAAAAAAAGTTGATAGTGGACCGTCATGGTTGAACTTTTGAATGGATCACATTTAATAAATCAACAAACAGGGTGAAAAAAAAAAAAGGGTGAAAAACAGAATTAGTTCGGCGCTGACAGGATTTGACCTGTGGCAATTTCTTTGTAAAATGCTTTGTACAAGTCAATGAATCGGAGGGTAGATGATTAAACTTGAGTTTGGACCCTCTAGATCTGAAAAAAAGAAATGAAACCCCATGGATGAAGGTGCTCTGTGCTTATCTCTAGGCCATTGAAAGACGGTAGGGCCCAAGGGTATATGCCTAATCATGTGCACACATGCCAATACTGAAGGAAAATTGGTAAGAGGGACCAATTTTCAAACATAAGCCAAATACGCAAATACGAGAGTTTTTTAAACAAAATTCAAATACAACTTGAGGGGTGAGAGAAATATTCAAACCCAAAAACCAAATGGATTACTACAAAGGCGGTCACCAACACTACAACCTACCTTTATTGGTAGCCAAGGAAGAAAAAATGTAATAGTATATGTTGAAAATACCTGAAAAAAGGGAAAAAGTAAGGGATAAATAGCTAGGTTTAGGGAGCAATTAATGCCAGCGGTGTGCATGCTATGGTCAACCTCCCCTTACACCCTTTAATGAGTACTATAAATATCCTCTGCATCCCTTTCTCTTCTCCACAGCCAGCCCCCATTTAACCCTCTCAAACAATCTCTCTCTCTCTCTCTCTCTCTCTCTCTCTCAATTCTCTCTGTCCATTTTCAGTTCTTTCTCTTTGTCAACCCCCTAAAGCCTATTCATCGATAGTGAAGGAAAGAGTTAACCATGGTGTTTCTCATGGTGCTTGTCAAGCTTGCAGACTGGCTCTTGTACCAGCTCTTGGCTAACTCATGTTACAAGGCTGCAAGGAAAATGAGAAGCTATGGGTTCTTTTTAAGAAACCCATCTCTTAGACCATCACAGCAACCACTTTTGTTCCCTAGTGTGACCAAGTGTGGTAAGGAGAATAGAGGATCTGACACATTGGTATGTGACATTCATGCAGTCTTGTTAAGATCTCACTCTTTCTTTCCTTATTTCATGCTGGTTGCATTTGAAGGTGGTAGCATTATCAGAGCATTTTTCTTGCTGTTATCATGTCCCCTTTTGCTGTTTTTGGACTATGAGCTCAAATTAAGGGTCATGATTTTCATTACCTTTTGTGGGCTTCGGTTGAAAGACATGGAGAGTGTTGGAAGGGCTGTTTTGCCTAAGTTTTATCTTGAGAATCTCAACCTTCAGGCCTATGAGGTGTTGGCTTCAACAGGGTCTAGGGTTGTTTTCACAAGTGTCCCTAGAGTGATGGTTAAAGGGTTTCTCAAAGAGTATTTGAATGTTGATGATGTTATAGGGACTGAGTTGCACACTGTAGGGAAATACTATACTGGTTTGCTATCTGGGTCTGGTTTGCTTGTAAAGCATAGAGCTCTTAAGGAGTTCTTTGGAGAGAAAAATCCTGAAATAGGTCTTGGAAGTTCAAGCCTTCATGACCACCTCTTCATCTCCCTTTGCAAGGTAATCCGTTTTCTCTCCTTTTTTTTTTTTTTTAAATTGAATTAAAACATCGTACAACCTTTGCAAGGAATTTTTAGTAATACTATCTCTATACACGGACATCCTCTAAAAACAATAGAGCATAAATCAAGGGGCAAATTAGGGAAGTCATGTGTTATTTGACAATCTTGTTTTGTAATATTTCTTTTTCTTGCAATATATCCTTCACCTACCTAGTCTACAGGACCACAGGCTAGGGCTACGGCCCTGACCAGCCCCACCACTTTTACATCCTGTAGGAAATTCGGTTTTGACCAGGACAGCCGGCCTTTTCATCAGCTAGTGCAAAAACCTTATTTTCCAGAAAATGTTAGTTAACCCACATTATTCACTCAAAATAAAATCTTATCTAGTAAGTCTATATATATAGTTGAAAGTTTATTTTTTAAAACATGTAAGTGTGGAATATATGCCCTATTAGTATATGGGTGAATAGCATGGATTAAATAGCATTACTCTTCTTAATAAATATGTACTCTTATAGCAAACAAATTGCTCCATATTTACCGGCCATTTCTGTTTCTCAACTTATGGTTTCTTACACACATCGACATGCTAATTCCCTTTGGGTATAGCAAATCTAGTACCGTAATTATAGATTACATATGTATATGGCATGGATGTTGCCATTGATGCATGTCTGAAATTATGTATGTTTCTGGTAACAGGAAGCTTATGTGGTGAACAAGGAAGACAGAAAGAGCAGTGCAAATTCAGTAACACCAAGAGACAGATACCCAAAGCCTCTGATATTTCATGATGGGAGGCTAGCATTCTTACCCACTCCATTGGCAACACTTTCCATGTTCATGTGGCTTCCCCTTGGAATAATCCTTGCCATCTTTAGACTCTTTGTGGGTATCTTCCTGCCTTACAAGTTGGCCTTTTTTTTAGGCTCATGGAGTGGTGTAAACATAAGGGTCAAAGGGTCCGACCCTTCAAGGTCAGATGTTAATAAAGGGGTTCTCTATGTGTGCACCCATAGAACCCTCTTGGACCCAGTTTTCCTCAGTTTATCACTTGGTAAGTCCTTGACCGCAGTCACATACAGCCTAAGCAAGATGTCTGAGGTCATGGCTCCTATAAGAACAGTTAGGTTAACAAGAGACTAGACAACAAGATGGTGACAGCATGCAGAGATTGCTTAGTGAAGGTGATTTAGTGGTTTGCCCTGAAGGGACAACATGTAGAGAGCCATATCTATTGAGGTTTAGCTCTTTGTTTGCTGAGTTAGCTGATGAGATTGTCCCTGTGGCCATGAACACACATGTGAGCATGTTTTATGGGACAACTGCAAGTGGGTTCAAATGGTTGGACCCAATCCTCTTCTTCATGAACCCTAGACCCAGCTACTATGTTCATATCCTTGGGAAAGTGCCCAGAGAACTAACATGCGCCGGGGGGAAACCTAGCTATGAAGTGGCAAACCATATACAAAGACTTTTGGCTGATGCTTTGGGATTTGAGTGCACTACTCTCACAAGGAGGGACAAGTACATGATGCTAGCAGGGAATGAAGGGGTGGTACAGGATAAGAAAAAGAAACCCAAGTCAACAAACTAGCACCTACCCATCTTTTATGAAATTCCTCTCATAATTTTTTTGTATTAATCTTGCGATATCTTCTTCTTTTCTTTTTATTTTTCTTATTTAACCTTAATGTAATTTTTGTTATTTCTCACTTGTGGGTGTGAGACCTATTTGTTCTTACTATATATTGTTGCCAAATATATTATTTATACCTAATGGAATTTTGAGCAATTCACTATATGAAATTATCAAACCATGCCCCAAATGAATTGTCAGATTAATTCATTCATCAAATGGATGTTGCTATAAACATCCCATAAATTTTTAATCTTATTGCATCATTTACTACAGTATTAAATGCTCACACCTTACTCTTAATTCCATTACACGTGTATAGCAACGGAGAGATTAAACTAGAGAAAAGATATGTCTCCTGTGAACTAATTTTATATTTTCCCCAAGAAAACCACCAATCATTCATAGCCAACAAAACCAGGTGCTAAGAAACTGGTGAACTAGAATTTGGGCCACGTACCATTTTATTTTTTAAAAAAAATATCACGTACCCAAGGATGCCAGAGGATTTTAGCCCTGCAATACAGAAACATAACTTTCATTAATATGTAGTTTGGTTAATTTTTTCATTATTAATATGAAATAAAAATATGTTATTATTCTAGAAGATTAATTAGATAAATTTAATTTTTGGGTGGGACTATTTCCAGAACCATTTTAGCTGTATCCACAGCCCCATTAAAAAAATTTGATACCTTGTCCAATTTACCCCTTCACTTTTATTTCCCACCTTTCCCTCTCCCTCTCTATCCTTCTCCCCACTTCACTTCCGGATCCCTCGACCAAAAAGATCCCATCTTCCCCAAATGATTAAAACCATTGTTGTTTATTGTATTTCTAGAAGGAAACCATTACCAAAGGAAAAAACTGATCATCTAATTCATGAATAAATAATCCATTTAAAATGAATTATTTCATTAAATATAACTAGCATGATTACATGCGTGCTACGCATGTATGAAAGTATGAAACTGGAAAATGATTGAAGTAATCGCCCCTTGGTTTCTCCTATCCTCAAAACAAACGATCTCTGTTACAGAATTTCTGTCATTATTATTGTAATTGTTACTACAATTTTTCTTCCTTACTGATGAAGCACTACTCGATTGTTTATTTGTTTCGACTACAATATTTCTTTTTCTTTTTTGCCAAACGTTGTTTTTGTTTTTGACTATATAGAGACTAATGCAAACAAACAACAATGATTATAGCTACCCAGAAATCAACAATGGTTGCACCATTGTGAGCACTCAAGGCATAAGAAATTGCCTAAAAATAAATAAAAATAAAAATAAAAAAGGAAAAACGATAAGCTTTTCCTTTTGAGCTCCATAATTTTGGTAAAAACCAAAACTAACTACAGAGATGTGTTATGATCGAACTACTTTATTAACATTTTTAGTTCCACAATTGGCAAAGGTTAGGTAACAGGAGGAGCCGGGCGATGGTTAAGTTCTAGTCGAGTGTCAAATTTTCTACCAAAGGTAAATGGGAGAGAGAGAGAGAGAGGAGCGGACAGCGGGAAATAAGATTCAAGGGGCAAATTGGGTAAAGTATCAAAACTTTTTAGTAGGGCTGTGAATATAGCCAAAATGGCCAGCTGTGGAAATAGCCCTAATTTTTTTTGTTTATATTAAAAATATGATAAATTACACTTACACCTCATCTAGTATCTAATGATTGCAAATACACGTGCACCATTTCTGGTTTTGAAATTATATTATCATTCTTTGCTTTACAAAATAAACTACATGGACACCCCCTCCCTTAACTACTATTACTAACTCCATCCAAGTTAAGTAATGTCAACCTTAATTTTTCTCAAAATACCAAAATTACCCCTTAGATTAAGAAAACAACAAGATTAATAAATCAAGAAGTACAATGCTTCTACATAAAATTTTTATAAAAAAAAATTATTTTCCATTCCACAATTTTCTAGGCAACTAAACGCAAAGGGCATAAGGAGTGTCGTGAATCTCATCCAAAATTATAGCCCATTTATTTATGATTAAAAACAAAAAAACAAAAAAAAAAACCGAAACTTCTCCTTTGTTCTTCTCTATTCTTGGTCCTATCTATTATTGGAGTTGGTTCCTCACTCTATGTTTTGCATGGTTTCCAAATATTGCGCTTTGTTTAGATGGGATTAAAAATAAAAATAAGAACATGTTTAAATGTTGTGTTTTATTAAGTGCATTTGTGTCATTTTATTTGTGTTGTTAACCCTGTTAACGAGATAACTTTAACAGAAAGTGTTAGTGTAATTTCATAAACGAGAACATGTGTATTGTAATTATCATATTCTAGAGGGGTGTAAATGCAATTTACCTTAACAATTAAAAAGGTGACCTCACCGTACGTCCATCATAAATACATGCACATACCCCTGTAGTATAACAACTTTAGCAAGGTGCAATTAATAAAAGTAAATCGTTCAAACTCTTAACTTGTATGCTAACCAGTAATTAGATCACCACAAATTAAGTAGTTGACTAGTTTAACAATAAAATCTATTAGGCCTACTTTTCTAGGAGGATTGATGAGGAATTAAGAACTATTTCTATTACCTTTCTAGATATAATATATCTATATGTATGTATATATTTTGAACCGTGTCATTTGAAAAAGTGGAGAAAAGCTACTATGATGGCATCTCATAGGTGTATTGACAAACTGCAAATGGTATGATAATCTAATGGCATTCTCTTTACTTGTTAAGTTATGAACAATCTCGGATTCAAGTTTATACAGAAGTATTAATACCCATTTATTGATAATAGAAAGTTAAGGGGAAAGATAAATTATATCGATTGTCCCAAAAAAAAAAAAATGAAGAAGAAGGATGTATCAATAAACTCTCTCCATTGATTGGATAATACAAAATATCATTATAAAATGCTAGGTGATTTGATCGATCACGTTCTAATTAAGTTTTATGTAAGAGTGCGAGATCAAAATTTTTGGTTGACTTTGACTAGCCTATATTAAACTATTTTAAAATGTATTTTTTCTTAAAAGAGATGTGATGAATTTGAGGATGACGTAGCTGGTCCTCCTCGCAGCCTTAATCTTTGATCATTATATGGGTGACCTAAATTTTTTCATTAAATTAAATATAATAAGCTAGGTCAGCTAACTTCCTTACCCGTGAGGGAACGTTTTAAATTTCATTAGTTGGAATTAGTCAATAATCATGATGACAATTTTAAGCTTTCACGCTATACGTCTTTATAAGTTTTTTTATGTGGGAACTATGGGAGAAATTTATTATCATTATTTTTTTTATTTTTTTTTTAATGCATTACGTTGAGATGCGTGAATGGTAATGGTGGGATGATGTCAAAAATCTTCTGCACTGGCAGTAAATGACACAATAAATACTAGTTTCATGTGACATAATTGAATGCTTGATGCTGCAGGGTCATGGGTGTGAATGGTGCAGTGGTACCTCCCGGCCTTGGGAGAAAGAGAGAAGATGTGTCTCCAATTTATGTAGTTCTACACTTCATATGGGCCTGGTTGGCTTAGACATTATTCTATGTGATCCAAAAAGATGCCTATATACAACTTGACTCTGTAACAATTTAAGCACATGCTATTTTTTGGATCTCATGTTGGTATAGCAGATTCCATTAGAGAAGATTTTTTAAAAAATGAATTATATTGAAACTTATGTTTTGGCCCAAATTGGTGTATTTTAGGAATCAAATGATCAGGCTATTTAGACGAGGTTAGGTTTTGGGACCACATTGCTTCACAATATGAACTTTGAGTATCAAATCAAATAAATAAATAAATTTAGTCCACATACTATATTAGAATTAATACAAAAGTTCAAGAAACCAAAGTGTTTTTTTACCCAAAACATAAACAATTCAAGGGCCTGTTTGGGAACTTCGAAAACTAGATTAGACTAGATCTACTCCATAATTGTTATCTAACTTTTAAATAAACCAACTCACAGTTGGTTTGTAAAAAAAAAAAAAAACAACACTGTGTTTATACCTTATTTCAAAAAAAACCTGAAAAGTTTAGCAAGGAAAAGAGACTTACAAAACAGTATGAAATCAAAACTGGGCAGACTTATCCTCAGTTGGTTAGGTTTTCAAGTTTGCCAAACAACCCCCCAAGCTACACAAATACAACCAAATGAATTAGCTATGCACACTGACACACACCTAGAGTGATAAAATCAAGACAAAATTCAAACACACACCTTAAAAAACCTAATCTTTGAGGAGGTGATGGTACTTAATTACCTTTTTTAGGTTTAATTTGTTAAGTTGGAAACCAAAAATCAACTATGCCAACAGCCCACTAAACGTCTAAGGGAATGGCTATTGCAACCCCCCATTCTTATCACCCCATCCCCCATCCTTTAAGTTTTTAAGGTTTTATGCAAAATATAAAAGGTTTTTATGAAAACTAGCCATGTAATCCACTAGAAAACATCATTTTGAACAACTTTGTAAAATAAAGTTTTTCCTAAATCTATCATTTAGATATACTTTTTAGCCATTTATAGCCTTTATTTCATTTTTTGCCAAAAAGTCTACCTAAACGATAAATTTTGGAAAAACTTTCTTCTGCAAAGTTGTTCAAAATGATGTTTTCTAGTGAACATCAAGGCCAGTTTTCATAAAAACTTTTTATATTTTGCATAAAACCTTAAAAACCTAAAGGATGGGGGTGGGCTTATAGGAATGGGGGGTTGTAATAGCCCTTCCCCTGACACAAATCATATGGAGTTTCATGGGCTGCAAGACTGGGTACATAAGTAAGTGGGCCGGAGTACATGTGGTTTAGACGTTGGGAACGGCTACTGCAACCCCCTATTCTTATAACCCCACCCCTTTCTTTTTGGTTTTTAAGATTTCATGAAAAATATAAAAGATTTTTGCAAAAACCAATCGCATGGTCCACTAAAAAACATCATTTTGAACAACTTTTCAAAAAAAAGTTTTTCCAAAATCTATCGTTTAGGTAGACTTTTTGGCAAAAAATGAAATAAAGGCTATAAATGGTTAAAAAGTATATTTAAACGATAGATTTTGGAAAAACTTTCTTCTACAAAGTTGTTCAAAATGATGTTTTCTAGTAGACCTCATGGCCGGTTTTCATAAAAACATTTTATATTTTGCATAAAATCTTAAAAACCTAAAGGATGGGGAGTGGGCTTATAGGAATGGGGGGTTGCAATAGCCGTTCCCTTTGTGTCAGTCCTAAGCCAACCCAAAGTTCCTTAAGAATGCTCGGACGCAGGCCCATAACATACATTATCCATATGAGGCCCGTTAGCTAAAACAAATGATGAAAAGAAGATATATAACTCTGTTGCAAATCTAAACTAGAACATTAATCCTAATGTTTTTTAATCCTAGGAAATTAAAACCTAGCTCTCACCCGGCAAGATGGAAATATGATCAGAAGTATTTGAATACAATATGTTTTGTTCTGATACCAATATAACTTACCAACCCATTTAAAAGTTTGAACTGTTAGAGAATAGACCGAGAATAATATAAAACAAAAGGCTTTTCAAAATCTTCAATTTTCTAGTATTTGCTTACCCTCACGGTTTTAAATTTATTTATTTATTTATTTATTTTTTTTTTTTTTTTTTTTTTTTTTTAGTTTGACGGTCAAGGTGTCCGGATTAGCTTGCGCGTACCTCGACTAAATCCCTCCCTGAGCGATCTTAAGGGCGCACTCACCCACATCGGCCAGGTGCATTCAGGAATTAATTAGTTTGATCGAGATGGCATGTATACAACCTTATAGAAAGCACTGGGAAAACTTTGTTTGGCACAAAGGGATTAGGGCCAGAGAATGGAAAGGAATATATTTCAAATTAAATCCCCAAGAAATTGCACTCCACAATTAATGAAAATCAAGTTGAAGGCATCATAATTATGAGCAATTGTAGCATGACTGGGTTGTGACTTGTGAAGGTGTTACTATAACTATATGGTTTTAATCGTGCCCTTGGAATGTCAGTTGGAGGGGTCTGGAGCAATTTAATATTTGCAGAAAAATTATATGCTTTCTTAACAGTGCCAAGTTGCCAACACACAATGTAACCTTAACGAGTGAATCAGTAATTTCTAGGACTTTTGCAACAATAAGTGAAAGGAATTTCTTTTAGAGTTAACCATTAACTGAATTTATCATGGTCTGCATTGCTGCCTTTCATCATTTGGTCACTAACGGATTGGATTGAACTGATTCTTTTCAATGGTCCTGGTCTTAATTTAAGCCAGGTTGAGGCCAAAAATATTTTAATTTTTGCTGTGGTTTTAATGGATCTTTTGTGGTTTTCAAGCAACTAGGTGGCTTTTAATGGGGCAACCATTGATCCTCCAGCTCTGCTGTGTCAGATTGAAAAGATTGCTGCTGAACATATTACGGTTTGTCCCTTTCTTGGTAGGCCTCCCAGCAATCCTCCCCCCTAGTGGTCCCCCCACCATTTCCGTGGTTTAAACTTAATTTTGATGTTGCTATCCTCCCATCTTTGTCGGTGTTGTGTGCACTCATGAGGGATTCCAATGGAGCATTCCTTTTTGCATGGACTAGTTTGGAAAGCCCCCTTGAGCCCAAAGTGTCTGAAGCAAAGGCTATTTGTTTGGGATTGAATGAAATCAACAAGTTGGGTTTAATAGGAGTTATTGTGGAAGGTGATGTTTCTACCATGATAGACCCCCTGGTTGATTGGAGCTTTCTCCCAGATTGGGCTATTTTGGCTGCCATATTTGATGCTAAGGTTTTGTTAGGTGGTTTACCCATGTGGGTTGCTAAATGTATTCTTAGATTGACTAACAAAACAGTCCACTCTTTGGCCCAATGGTCGGCCCTTTATAATTGTTTTGATTCCATCACAATCACCTCATTACCAGATGCTGTTATCTTGACTGGCAGGAATGAAACGGTTGGAAACATGGCCTTGCTTTCTTTTAAATATTAAAAAAAAAAACAACAACAACAACAATGGCCTTACCTCTATCCACGAGACTAGTAAATTGAATGTTGTGATAAAAACACCCGCTGTGAACACAATACAAAAATACCTCTTTTCCCTTTATAAAAGCTAGGTTAGGGGTTTAAAATTCAATCCCTAAATTAAATTAAATTAAAGGTGAATTTTGTGAGATTTGGATTCTTAAAGAAAAATAAAAATAAATAAATACAGAGTAATATGTAAAGACAGAAGTACTATGAAACACATTATGATCGAGGTTAGGGAAAAAGTGCATAAACTTTTCGCAGCAAAAAATAAAAATAAATATTAATTTTGCAAAATGCATGACAACTTAGAAATCAATGAAATTGGTCTTCATATAAACTCAAATAGGACAAACCTGGTTTTTATTTATTGCATTTTATTTCTTTTTGTTGATATTTGGATTGGATTACGACCCGAACAGATGTTGTGTCCACGTGGTCCATTCACTTGTGGGTGTTAGATCTTAGTGGTTGGTTTCCTATAAATCTGAGGTTTTCTATGTGCAATTAGAGGAACCCTAGTCTTCTTTTCTTTTCTTCTTTTGTTTTCTTTTTTTTCTTTTTTTTTTTTTCTTTGGCTTTAGAATTGGAATGGATAGGGATATATAAGTCTCCACGATCTCTATTGGATTGATACTAACAAAGAATACAGACTTACAATGTTACCTATCTACGGGCACTCTCCCCTCTTTCTCTCTAGCACTGTCTAGCATCACCATAGTCTATGGGTATTGGCAGCGTAGAAATTTTGGGAGGATTTTAGTAGCAATCTCTACGATATTCATGACAATGAGGAGCTCACACAAAGTCCTAGTTTGTACATGTTGGAGGTGAGAGGAAATGTGCAACAACTACAAAGGACTCGTAACAACAGACGTCAAGTGATTCTCAGATATGTTTTGTAAAAGTATTCTTTAGATTTGTATGTTATATGCAGTAGTTAGAGTGTATTTACACTTTTACTATTATGGGATCAATCTGTACATACGTAATTTCCTTTATCAGTATGTATTTTTACTAGGGGTGTTAATGGTTTTGGTTAAAACCGAGAACCAAACCGAACCAAACCGAACTGAGTGGTTTGGTTTGGTTTTTTTGTCATTAGGTTCGGTTATGGTTTTAATTTTAGAAAACCGAACTTAATTGGTTTGGTTTTGGTTTTCAGTTTTAAAAAACCGAACCAAACCGAAAAACCGAAAAAACCGAAAAATATAATATATATATATAAACTTAAAGTTTGTAAATTCCCAATTCTAATAAGGGTAAAATAGGTAATGGACTTGTTTTTGTTGATTTTAAGTTTCTTATTGTTTTCCCTTTTTTAGATTGGCATGTATTAAACTAGCTATTAATGTTGTGTGTATTAATGTTGTGTGTGATATTAACATATTAATATATGTTAATATGTTTCTATTTTAATACAATGTTTGTTTTTTTTAGTTATTAATGTAATGTTTTTATTAAAAATGTTTTTATTTGGAGTTTGGCACATCATTTTTTTCATATTCAATTATTTGTTGTTACTTGATAGGTTAAAACCGAAACCGAACCGAACCAAACCAAAATATAATAGTTTGGTTTGGTTTGGTTTTTTTATAATATGGTTTGGTTTTGGTTTGGGAGGAACAAAACCGAAGTATAATGGTTTGGTTTGAAATCTCCCCTAAAACCGAACCAAACCGAACCATTAACATCCCTAATTTTTACTATTAAGTAATCCCTACGATATTCACAACAATGAAGAACTTACACGAAAGTCTGATTTGTGTTGCAGGTGTGAGGAAACATGCAGCAATTACGTGAAGCTCCTAAAAAGAAACGACAAGTGATTCTCAAATCTCTTTAGCAAAAGTTATTCCTAAGACTCAATTTTATATGCTATATGCGGCAATTATAACATATTGACGCTTTTATTATTACAAGATCAATTTGTACGTAATTCCCCTTTTTAATCTTTTTGATCAAATGGCTTCCCGACCACGTGATTTATAGGGAGTACTTGCTTGGCTCACAAAGTCACAAGTCACCAAGTAACAGATGGGGACCAACTTGGTGGAGAGTTTGCATCCACTTGAATACTAGAGTAAAATAAATTGAATTCAGTTTTTCCACCTTATCAAGCATCCACTTGCTTAATTCTTTTTCTTTTTCTTGTTATTGTTAGTTTTTAGGCCACCGCTCTCTCTAGAATACAAACTCAAATTGAAACCCAAAAACATGAAAGTCCCATCTATCAATTAGTGCATCACAAAATCATTTTATACTGAGCACATGCAAGTATAGACCACCTTATTGGAATCATTTTTTGAAAATCCGGTGGTCAGTTGAGACGGCGGCATAATAGATTTAGGGTAAATTTTTATGGGAAAAAATTCACCCAAAAGATGATAAATTTTAAATTTAAAAAGCCTACTAAGAAATTCAAAGATTTGGCTATTTACTCCCTTTTCTCAATAAATTGATTGTAGGATTCCAAAAATAAATTGGTTTGCTCTATAGGACGATGATACACCACTAATAGCTTTTTTTTCTTTTTTCTTTTTTCTTTTTTTTTAACACCACTAATTACTATTACTAGAATCTATGAACGTGAAAAAAAAAAATAAATAAATAAATTCAAATCTAAATCCTTGTTAAGAATACTTTTAAATTGCCCAAGGAAAGAAATTAAATAAAAAGGAGACACTATTATTACTCCAAAACAAGCTTCCCATGCTCTTCCTTCTTCACACATTTGAGGAGTGTGCGAAGTCTTTTTTTTGGAGTGCTAATAGTAATTTTTCTATAAAAATTAAAAAAAAATTAAAATTAAAATGATACTCCCTAATATTTAAAAGAAAATGGAGAGAGAGAGAGAGAGAGAGAGAGAGAGAGTAATATTTTCAAATAAATGAACATGAATTAACGGCAGATAAGACACAGGATATAACAAAATAAATCAAATATCTAAAACAAGGTTAAAACAAAGAGAAAGAATTAATAGAGCACGAGCTAAACAAGGTTGATAATTTACCCAAAGAATCGTTTACCACTGGTCCCACAATGTCATTTTCATCATCAATGACCAATGGGTACCCCTCACAACTGAACCGCACACTGCATGCACCCATGCACCTTGCATTTATCCCCATGCAATAATTGTTAAATTAAAGGCCCAAAACTACAGTGTCACTTTCAATAATTTCACCGTAAAGCGAAATCACCTGACCATGAAAGCTCTGCCGCTCTGGTGCTTCTTTGGACCATTGTATGAGGCACAAAGCTGCTCAACTGGTAGGCCTAGTGCATCATCCACCATCCATTCATGCCATCGACGTCGCATACCTTGGTTCAACCGTTGGATGAACCCTTTCTTCTGCCCTTCACAATAATGCAAGAAGTGTGCCACGGCCACAGGGTCCTTATCCTTCCAGCAACTGTAATTGCCAGATTCCGCCGAACCACCAGCGCCGCCGGGATTCAATTCACGGCCGAATCCGGCCAAAATGCTAATGTACTCAACCATGCCATCTACAAGTGACGGCGGAGCACTATGTTCACCGCCGTCGTCCCAAAGCCATACACGTGCCATACCGCGTTGCACAGCCGATAACATGGCGTAGTTGACATTACTCTCTTTCATTACTGAGGGACTTATGTGCATGACGAAAACATGATTTTCACCGGGGTCGACGATTACCGGGTGGGTCAGATTCCGGCAGGCGAGCCGGAGAGTGACATGGCTCACTTCCTTCTTAGGGTGGTTTTTATCAGGATAAAGAAGCTTTTCAACGAATCTGCTTGTGTTAAGGACTATACGCGTGGCTTCGTCGTTGGATACGTACAAGAGTTTGAACCGTCGGCCGGCGGGAGAGTGCTTGGCGTCGTTGAGGATGGATAGACGGAATCCTTTGGATGCTTCGTGGTCTGCCCAGATGGAGAGAATTCCGATGAAGAGGATGGAAAGGAGGCGTAAAAGGATGGCAGAATTGGACGAGGAAAGCTTGGTGTTGTCACCATCGATCTCATTTAGAGAATTAGAGGTGGAAGTGGTGGTGGTGGTGGTGGGGATGGGTACGAGGGGTTGGAAGAGGTATTGGTCTTCCATGTTTTGTGGGGAGAATAATGTGACCGTGAGTTTGTATTTTAATTTGGAGAAATAATACAGTAATGTGGTGGAAGTGATGAGACGAAGTTCCATAAAGTACCCCACTGGCTCCTGCCCTATGGCTTGGCTTGTGCCAAACTTTTCCTTTACTGGGGAATTATACCTAACTATTAGGACGAACCGAAAAGAAAAAATGGTAATGATATCTAATGGGCTAATTTCGAACATGCAAAAACTCCATCTTTGTTTGGCAGGAAATATAAGAAGATGAAATATCAAATTTCATTCCACTATTCATGTGGTTTGATCACATAAAGTCAACCAAAATTTGATATTCTATTTGATAAATTAATTTTTTTTTTATAAATTTTAATAGACTCATGTGATTAAATCGTTAGTTATTTTTTGACAAATTTTTAAATGCGAGACAATTAAAAAGTCTTTTATCTAATGGTATAAGTCTTGTCTTGAATATTATAAATTAAGGGAAAGCTGATCAAAATGGTTTTTAAAAGACAGATATTTGTAATTAAAAAAAGTACAGATTTTTCATTAAGTTTTCTTAGAGAGATTCTCGCAGGAATTCTCTAGAGGGAGATAGGACTTCTAATTGTTATATCTGCTAGGGAGGACCCTTGTGTGTAAAGGAGAGGATGCCTATGTTGTCATCTCATAAAAGTTACTTTATCTACATATATTCTCCTATTCATCCATATGTGATAGTTTTTTCTTATTCTATGTTAGCCTTCACAAGTTTCAGGGTGAAGACAGAAAAAGGGTACAACATGAATAATAGAGACCCAGTAAGGGATAATGGAATTTCAAATGGTAGGCCAAAAAGATCCCAAGTATAATGATAAATAATGGAGGCCATAGTTTGTAGTTCTGCCTCACATGGAAGCGGGCCAATGGAGGTAGAACAAAGCGGACCACATGGCAACCAAGATTGGGACCACAAGCGTATAGAGTTACCATTTCTTGGTTGCCACCTTAACTCAGAAATTAAAATATTTTTGCCAATAAGGATGGACTTCCAAGTGTAACCAGTGGAGGCAAAGGTATGACTTTCAAGGAATGAAGAATGTGGAAAATATGTGGGACCCAACATGGAATAAGAAAAAAAATATTATTTATGAATGGATGAGAGAGCGTGGATGAAATAGTATAATCCTTTTTCTAAACATAAACATTCAACGATAGTGAAAAGCCAAAAGTGCGAGGTTTGCATTCCGCGAGTGGACATAGGCTAAAGGCCGTACCAATTTATTGTGTCCTGTGTGCTTGTGCCTTTATTTCCTTTCTCATTACTTGCATCGATTTAGGTTTACCATCTGCACACCAAGTATTTGATAAATTGCTGGAGTGAACAAAAGCTATTCAGTGGAGTGATTAATTGTTATATATATTCAACATATAATTTCTCTAGCAATATTATCATGGCTAGGAGGATAATCTTAATTATTGTTGATTGTGAATTAGTTTATTCATCCTTAATCGTATTAATTCACATTATAGGATCGAATTGTTTGAATTAGTCAAATTTGAAAGTCCTATTCAACACCAACCCCATCTGTCTGCTGGACTTGGATTAGTACACTCACAAATTCAACCCAGCGCTGCAACTCAAATGGGGTGGTCGGACTATGGGTTAATGTAACCAGGGTTAACTAGTCCACCTCTGCTCAACATAAGGTATAAGTACAAGTTTACTGGGGCGTGTATAAGGCACTGTCTTTAAGAGTAGTTCCACCCCTCTGAGTATTTAAGTGAGTAGGTCACAGGGGTTAATTCCGGCTGAACATGTGAAGCCAATTTTCGGGATTTGCACCCCTCCTGTGGGCACGTCGTACGCTCACGACGCGTCCGAGTAAGTCAATTTTCGGATCCCAATCCCACAAATCACTCGATTGGACTCCGTCTCATGCGCACATGGGGACTCCCTACATCCCCCCACATGATACCATATACAATAAGTGGAGTACTATATAAGCCCACTAAAACTCTTTTATTTTTTCAATGTAGGACAAAGTGTCATCACACTCAAGTACAAAACTCTTTTATGAAAACCTTTAATTTTTTGAAATACTTATTTTATACTTAAAATACAACATTAATTTCTTAAGGTTTTAAAAAAATATGAAAGGTTTTTATCAAAATTGACTGTGGTGTCCCCTCGAAAACATCATTTTAAATAACTTTAATTTGTAGAAGAAAGTATTTACAAAATCTTTTGTTCAAATGGATTTTTTTAACCAAAAATGAAACAAAGACAGTAAATAGTGAAAAATGTTAAATAAAAATTAGGACATGTAATTAGTGCATATAGCGTTAGTCTTAATTTTATTACTTCGTGAATTGTTAAAGTCCTCTTCGTTAAGGCAATCAAATTGTACACAATCGCATGATTAGTGAATCAATTACTAAAAATTAGTGATATTCCGGTCGATTGAGGAAAGGGGGAAACAATTACCTTATGAACCAACTAACACAAGAGCTTACCAATTCTTTACTCCAAGTTGCGCACTCAAATTCATTTCCATACAAGCAAATCCTCTCTATCCATACATACATGACATAAAGCTGGTTCATATTTTTTGTGCTTTCAATTGTGTAGGCATGTAAAATCCATGATCAGAAAATTACAATTGATACTATCCCCAACCAAGATTTCTCATTTCTGTCATTAATCAAAGAACAAAAAACATTCGAAAATCCGAATAATCTTTTTCTGCAAAAATATGTTATTGTTTTGTAACACTACAAAGAAGCAAAGTTTACTATAGTATCTAGCTACCATTACAAGAACCCATCACAAATTTTCTCTCTTTTCTTTTATCTAGGCGGTCTCTTTTCCATCACCAAGGCATTTTTCACAGATCAAGTATAAAAAATAACCTCAACCTGAAACTATAGCCTTGAGATATACATTTGTATGTCCCTACTCAAACTGCATTTCTCCTCTTGGATGCTTTCCGGTCTAAGAAAAAGACCAGACTTAATGGTCTATTAGGCAAATTTAATTTCCTATGCTTTAAAAATGATTTGGGAGAAGCAAAAAACCAGGAGACATGTTGAGATGGAGAAATGTGGTAGGCTACGAGCCATGGCAGACGTGGAGCTGGAGGAGCTCGCAGGTTGCGAACCAAAAACTGTTGACCCGCTTGGATTTGTCGTGTTTAAAACCGATGAGCTTGTGCTGCAATTCCAGTGACAAATTGTAAGGATTTCTCTCTACTAAGGGTACCAAAAGGGGGGCAAAAATGGAAAATAGAATGGTTAGGAAAAATCACCTAGTTGATGCATATTGACATGTCCCAGAACCTGAAATCATGGGAAAAATGAGAACAAAATGATTTAGATGTTAGTTTGAAACTTCATTATAATCATTCAAGTAGGTGAAGTAATTCAAGAAAGCTCGGTGTTGGGAACTACTTCAAGGAGTATCCCAAATGGTACTTCTTGGGCAGCAGTTTGGAAAACAGCCCCAAATGTGTAACTCTCCTAACCAAAAAAACAAATACTTCCAACCACCCACACACAAAGGATTCTATACCGTACCAACATATATAAATTATGTGCAATTTTAACAAATAAATTGGAGTAAATTGGAACTTGGTTCGCTAATGGCAGTGGCATTTTGCCCATTTGTTGAATGAGTTATCTTGGGTTCAAGTTTATAGAGAAACATTAATACCCATTTGTTGATATTGAGGGTTAGGGGTATGGGCAAATTCTATCGATATATTGTCATAAATAAATAAATAAATAAATGGTACCTTGGTTCAAAAATTTGTATATAAGAATTCAAGATTGAAGATACAAATATCTGATTCAAAACGAAATTATTTCTAAATGAATTTCAGCATTTTTCTTTCCTTTCTTCGATTTTTCTGAAATGAAGAGGGGAAACGAAGTATGATGACTTTCAAATACATTTTTTTTTATTATTATTATTAAATAAAGAGTTGTTCACCTCTAAGTGTAAACAACTCTAAATATTATAAATAAAAAAGAAAAGAAAAAAATACTAGAGTATATGCTAGAGTATATGCAGCAACGCTGGGCAATGTCTCAAGTTCATCTTGGGCCAGCCCTTCTTTCTAAGATAGCCAGCCCATTTAAAAAAGCACCCGAACTCAAATAAATGCTTAGAAACTAGTTTGGTCGACTTGGGTGATCAGGCCCAAGAGCCCAATCCAAACCCATTTCAATAGGTTCAAAGAAATCTGCTTTTTCTCTACAGGCCTCATGCAGTCATGCTCGTCTTTCAATAAGGTCATGGACATCATTTCTGATCCACTCTCATCAGTGAGAAACCAAAAACCAGCCCATTACCAACCCAAATAAATCTTTAGAAATCATTCTAGGGACCATTACAAATCCTTCATTCCTAGTATATGCTTCCTAAAAACACCCATAATCAAAATGTGCAAATACAAATTAAAGGCACAACTTACTTGGGTCAGTGCTAGTAACAACAGCAGTTCCTCCAAAATTACAGCTCGTCGGAACCGGGTTCTTTTGATAATAGCTATTGAATGCATAAGATGCATGGTTTTGAAGTGTGTTTGGGTTGTAACAACTTCCACCAGGCTGAATTGGTGAACAGTCTGCACCACCATAGCCACATGCATAGTCTAGTGCAACCTGTAATGCGGTTTGTGATGCAGTTTGGCTAGCGACACACCAGCTCGCGCTTGAGGATACTGGCGATGTGGTGGTCGTGGTGGTGGTGGGGGGAGTTGAGACAGGGGTCATAGTGGCCGGTGACAGTGGGGTTGAAATTGGGGTTACCAAAGGAGTTGTTGGAGTGGGAGTGATAGGATTGGTGGGAGTTATCATTGGTGTGGTAATGTCCTTTTGGGTGGTAGAAATTGAGGAAGAGAATACTTCTTGTTTTTTAGCAGGGTCTAGTTCTTTGTTATATCCAATTGCTTCCCTTTCCGAAACAGTTGAACCTGAACTTGCATTCAAAAATTGAAGTTAGCTTTTCTTTGTTTCAAACATGTGGAGTAAAATATAAAAAAAATCAAAAAGAGAAAATTAAAAAAAATATATTATATCTATATATATATATGGTTTTCTTAACGTGTGCCCTTAGAGCACATGTTAAGTTGTAATTAATGACCCAATTATTGCAATGGAAATGATGAAAATGTATTGTAAATGGAGAAAGTCGTTTGGAAAAATATAAAAATACTTAAAAAACTATGAAAACACATTTTTCCATGCTATGATTAGATTATTAATTGCAGCTTAACGTGTACCCTTAGGTCACACGTTAAGAAAACCCATATATATACATATATATATATATATATATATATATATATATATATAATATGGAGGAAAAAAGGTTCTAGGTTTGAATTGGATTCATAGCTGATGAGAAAAGTTTGTGAAAATTCAATGCAGCCTTGAACTTGAAATAAAATTTAAGTAATATTTTCCTAGATGAGAAAAGGTCAAAAAATTCAAATTATGAACAATCCTAGCTAGAATTTTTATCAAACTCTATCATGGTTATAAAATTCACCTACTTGTGGTAACTACTTTGACAAATTAATTTGGTCATGTGTGGGGTAGTGATGAAATGTAGTTGAACATATATTTAGGTAAGACTAGGTAGATCCTTTTCTTTTTCTTTTTTTCCCTTTCTTGGATAAATGAATATAAATTAAAGCAAAATAAATCATCATGTCGCTTACATCTTGGCGACTCAATACCCCTATAATCAATACCCAAGAATTCATAAATTGAAAGCATGAAGATGTGAAGACTAAAACAGAGTCACTTGGAATTGAATAAGAAAACTATACCAAATTAAAAAGGAACAGAATTGAAACCCAAGCATGTAAACAGAAAAATTCAAATTCAAATTCAAACTATAAGAAGTCACGTTTGAAAAGACAATATTCACACTAGGAGAATTATACACATCTATATTTCAATGCAAGTGGGAGGGACTTAATTGGAAAAGAAAAGAGAGTTAAGAATACATTCACAGATCAAAAGCAGAAAAGAAAAGAAAATTCAAAATACCAGATAGAAAAGAAAATTGGAAACAAGAAATCCAGGTGGAATTACAACCCCATGGAAACAGAAAATGCAATTCCATATTAGAAAAATAAACAATGAAACCAAAAATATACACATGGAAAAGAATCATACCAAACAAGGCAAAGCAAGTCACCTGAGTAGAGGATATGACCCAGAATGAGTAACAGTTGAAAAGGAATAACCCATCTTCCCATATCTCTAAATTTCCCTTCTTCTTCCTCTTCTTTAATGTAGTTCTCCAAACTGGTTCTGCTTTTTACCTTTGTATGATGCAAAGAAAGAGAAGCTAAGAAGTTTCAAACTGGAGAAGCATCCATGATCTTGTAGAGAAAAGAAGAAGATTTTGTACCCTTCATTAGATATTTATAGATAGAAATATGTGTGTGTGTGTGTGAGAGAGAGAGAGAGAGAGAGAGAGAGAGAGAGAGAATATGAGAAAACTTGAGAAAGGAGACATGGGGTGTAGGAAGCAATTAAGGGGTAAGCAAGAGAAGGTGCAAAAAGGGGGGAAAAGATAAGAGAGGAGGAAAAAAAGAAGCAAAAGAAGGAATAGTTTGGAATTTAAGTCAGGTGTGTGGGCTGTTCCAAGTGACCACTGCAATGATGGTGATGATGTATCCATTTTTCCCTTTCTCTTTTCTTTTTGTTTTTGTTCTTTCACTGTTCTGATAAGACTGAATTTAGTACCAAAAGTTGATTAAGAGGTAAGAGGGAGTACACATGCCCTCTTTCTACCCATGTACGAGAGAGATATCACACAAATCTTAAGATTTGTATCTAATTTTACAATAAGAATTTCACATACAATATCTCATTATAAACTTTCACATGATTTTATTACATGGGCTAATTAAATTCAATGTTGTTTCTCTCACAACCATGTTTGATTGAAATTTTCTTTTATCAATTTTTATTGATGCATATAAGTTAATTTTGCCAAAATTTATAGAATGTGTGATGTAATAAATATGATTATATGATATGCTGTTTGAATGACATGCCCAAGATAGATTTTTTTAAAATAATAATAATAATAAGAGAAGCTTATTGTAACCTAACTCAAGAAGTAATAATGGTTGTATAATCTTTGTGTTTTGTGGGTTTGGTGCTCCCATTTTTCAATAACTTGGCCCTCCATATCAATGTGAATAGAAAGCCAAAATTGCCCTAAAACTTTCTTTTTGCATGCCAGTATATGTGGTAAAACAAAGATCAACAAGGAGGGCAAACAAGTCTTTGACTAGGAGATTGCCCTAATTATCAAACTGGGATGTGCTCACATCATCAAACGTGACACACTAATTATACTTCCTTTTCCTTTCTTTCCCTTTCTTTTTTTTTTTTTTTTTTTTTTGGGGGGGGGGTGTTGTTGGGTTGTTATGTGACTGAGACCGTCTGAGGAGAAAGATTTTTATATTTATTTTTCATTATTAAAAAATTGTATTAGTTGCCATGTCAAATTCAATTTCACATGGAAGAATATGACGCTTCCCTGTTTGTAAACACACGTCGTATCTTGATTGGTTGAAAGCAATATAGTCAACTCAGTGACCTTTTAAAAGCAATCAAATAGCACATCCCAATGAACTTTAGACCGTCTGATGAGCACTCCCTCTGGGTTTTTCTTATAACCCTTGACCCCTGGTTGTCCCCTCCCCAGTCCCCACCAGTCCACCGCCAACCTGCCCACCGATTCGTAGACACAACCCCACTCCCAAAAGGTCATATTTCACTATTATTGTTGTCATTTCACTATTTTATTTATTAAAATTTTACTTATAAACCCTACAAAAATTGAAATTGCAACAACCATCATGTAGAATCACCAATAAATTCAATAGGGGGACTTATAGATTAGTCTCGTTTATGGGCAAAGGATTTCATTTCAATACAAATGACTACTAACTTGGCAGTAAATGACTACTAAATTAACAAAGAATGATTACTAATTTGCAATTATTTGCCTATAACCGGATTAGTCTGTAATTCCCCCAATTCAATAATAATAAAAATAATTAATTAAGAAGCTAGAGGGACCTCATTTTCGATGCACTAGGGGGATCTTAGTGACCATTTTTTATTGGGGAAATTACAGGTTTGTCCAGCTATCAATTAATAATTACATATTAATACAAGTTAGTAATCATCTTAATTACGTTAGTAGTCATCTATTACAAAATTAATAGTCATTTGTATTGATACGTAATTATTTGCCCTTAGCCGGACGTGCCAACCTTGCACCTAAGTTCAAAGGTTGAGTCCCATCTCCCCAATCTTTCATAAATAACATAAAATCATTGTAAGTCATCGGACCATCCATCCTCAATTGCCACTAGATTTAGGACAAATGTATGGTTGAAGATTATGTTGGGGGGGAGTAGGGGACCATATATATAGTGAAATAGTAAACTAAGATGGTGAAAATGGGTCTTTAAAGTGGACCATCCAACATCCTACCCTAAGCCTGCACTTTTGACCAATTGGGATTGAAATGGTACCGCTTACATATGCATAATATATATTCTTATAGACTCTTTTTGAAGGTCAAGTAAAGGCGCAGCTTGATTGTTGCCTCCATTACATTTTTTTTAAATTTGGGAATGTGTTTGATGGAGACCCAAAAAAATAAAATATTCACAGATGCCAAGGACGACTCCATAATAATAATGGCCTAATATGTATCCCAACAATCTCAGTTTGAAATGGGAAAATCTTGAATATGTTGCCATAATCTATAAAAGAAGGGGGGACACAATTAAATTATGTTATCTATGCCCAATTGTTGCCTATGGAATCATTACTTGGAAAAAGGTTGCATAACACAAAACTACCTTTAGGAATGAAACACCTTTAGTGTGATACCTCACCAACAAAAAAATAAGGCCTGCAATAATTGTGACCATGTTTTTTTAAATTTGGCAATTAGTAGTGAGTAGTTGGCCGAATTTGGATTGGATAATTAAGAAGCCTAAATTTAACAAAGTTTTAATCCAACTCCAAACCACCCATCCACCCACCCAAAAAATTTATATATATATAGATTAAGAGAGAGGTTAGCCAATTCAAGATCTTTTTTTTTTTTTTTTTTTTTTTAATATTATAAATTCAGCTATGAACCTATATGTATAGATGACTTCAAAATTATGATGACATTTGGTTGAATTTGGCTAATCCCAAATGAGATATAAATTCAGCAATTTGGACAAAAGTTAGATTTTGGCCAAAACAATTTGCCCAGTAATTTTACAATCAAAAACCAAGCTAATATACTATCAGATTGTCGAAGTCGTTGTAACATACTGGTGCAAGCAGTCAACCATGGCATCTAACAGGTTGCAGTGGGATCGAGGGTTTAATTATTTTCAATTATCAAAACAAAAGGAAAAGGAGAGACAGAGGGGGCCAAAAAAAGAACTAATGGATTAATGCCAGTCTTAAACCCACTTCATCATGCTCGAAAGTGAATAGAAGCATAATATTATTTATATATATATATATATATATATATATATATATATATATATATATATATATTTCTAGTCACTATATAATAGGGGTTATACCTTATGCATTAATTTAACGTATCCCGTGACCCAACAATGCATAAGGTACAACTTTCAATGTGGGTGTTGATATAAGTTATATCATCACACCTCACTTGGCTGTCATCCTCTATATCTATATATATATATATATATAGAAACGTTATGAAATACTTATGCATCCGATTAATCTCTCTAGGCACATGCAATCACCCGTGCCACATTTACCAGACAATTTTAGGACAAAGACCATAAGATGACATTAAGAAAGAGTTATGAGAGTTGAATCCAAAACCTCTTTCTTGACAAAAGACAGAGAACCGCTCGGTCTACCCGTGTTAATACACATTATACCACATGGGATCAAATAAAAATTCATGGTTGGGAAACGGGCTGTGACTACAAGTACTTACAGCCCACTGTGAGTCTAGTTTTTTCCTTCTAGAATATCAGACACTACTCAAATCATATCCCCCGCTTCCTCTATGTGTTCCATTCTTTGCCACCCTGTTTTCCACAAAAGTGGATAAGATACTCACGCCTCAGTCACAGAAAATAGGTGCCACCAGCAAATGGTACCTTGTTTTTGCTCACTCCCTCCACCATCAACCTCCATATCCAAATTCATCTCAGACAAACCTTACCTCACCATGCTAGACAAAAACTGCACCACCATGAAAGACCTCCAAAAGATCCATGCCCACCTCATCAAGACTGGTCTAGCCAATGATACCATCGCCGCTAGCCGTGTCTTAGCCTTCTGCGCCTCCACGGTCGGCGACATGAGCTATGCCTACTTAGTCTTCACTCAAATTCAAAACAAGAACCTCTTCACTTGGAACACTATCATTAGAGGCTTCTCTCAAAGCTCAACTCCACAAAATGCAGTATCACTCTTTATTGACATGTTGGTCTCTTCTCCAGTTCAACCCCAAAGACTAACTTATCCTTCAATCTTTAAAGCTTATGCTCAACTTGGTTTAGCCCATGATGGAGCTCAGCTCCATGGGAGAATCATAAAATTGGGTCTCGAATTCGATCCCTTTATTCGAAACACCATCATATATATGTATGCTAATTGTGGGCTTTTATGTGAAGCTTGGAGGCTGTTTGATGAGAATGTGGATTTTGATGTTGTTGCGTGGAATTCGATGATTATGGGTCTTGCTAAGAGTGGGGAAATCGACGAGTCCAGGAGGCTGTTTGATAAAATGTGGACTAGAAATCAAGTCTCATGGAATTCTATGATTAGTGGGTATGTGAGGAATGGGAAGTTGGTGGAGGCATTGGACCTTTTTGGCAAGATGCAGGAGGAGAGGATTAGGCCGAGCGAGTTTACAATGGTGAGCTTGTTAAATGCTTCGGCTCGCTTAGGAGCACTTAAGCAAGGGGAATGGATTCAGGACTATATAAGGAAGAACAAAATGGAATTGAATGCTATTGTCGTCACAGCAATTATCGACATGTACTGCAAGTGTGGAAGCATTGACAAGGCTCTTCAAGTGTTTGACACTGCCCCAACGAAAGGATTATCTTGTTGGAACTCCATGATCTTGGGCCTAGCGATGAATGGCTGTGAAAATGAAGCAATTCAGTTATTCTCGAGGCTTGAATCCTCGAATCTTAAACCAGACGAAGTTAGTTTTATTGGTGTTTTAACGGCTTGTAATCACTCGGGTTTGGTAAACAAAGCAAGAGATTATTTCTCCTTAATGACTGAAACATATAAGATTTTACCCTCAGTTAAGCACTATGGTTGCATGGTGGATGTTCTTGGCCGAGCTGGGCTTCTTGATGAAGCAGAGGGGCTAATAAGAAGTATGCCGGTAAACCAAGATGCTATTATATGGGGGTCTCTACTCTCAGCTTGTAGGAAGCATGGGAACATTGAGATGGCCAAATGGGCAGCGAATCATATAATTGAATTGGATCCAAGTGAGAGTTCTAGTTATGTACTCATGTCTAATGTTTATAGTGCCTCTAGTCATTTTGAGGAAGCAGTGGAGCAAAGGCTTTCCATGAAGAAGAAACAGATTGAGAAAGAACCAGGATGTAGTTTGATTGAAGTAGACGGGGAAGTTCATGAATTTGTAGCCGGTGGAAGACTACATCCTCGAGCCCAAGAGATCTACTCTTTATTGAATGAATTGAGGCTGATTTTACGAGAGAACATAGCTTGAAGAATGGTCAACTTGTTCTCAACTTGATTTATGAAGCAATTCAAAAATAGATAATGACATAAAAAGGGGGCTCTTTAGTGTTTCTGGGAAATATCTCTGAGCATTGTCTTCTGGACAAAAATCAACATTTTGAAGATTGCATTGATTACTTTCCAAAGTCAATTGCACAAATTGCTTATTCATATTCTCCTTCATTCCATTTTCTGAATTTTTGGTGCTAGTGGCATTTCCAAAAGTTGTAGATTCATTTGCATTGATACCTTTGCAATGTCACCTTCTCAGCCACAAGCATATGCTGATAATCAACAAGTTGAAGACAATTTCAAGACTGCTTATTAAAAAATTTAACCCATGATTGTCCCATTTATTGGTGCTTCCTCTTGAAATGGAATGTAAAAGCCTTGGCTGTCATAAAACCTTTCGGAACTTCTAGTTTAGCTAGTGGGTATCTTAAGTTTGATACACACATTTAGAGATATAACATAAATGCAAATACCAATTTCTACATACCAAGGGGTCTAAATTCAATTATCCCATACTCTGTCCATGATCTTGGTTAGTGAAAACCATGTGGGTAGGAAAGAGATAAACCACTGTTTCAATATGAATCGGCGAGTGAAGCTACATAGATGCTGCTCTTTAAAGAAGCTTCAACAATAAAACAGAAGGGACACAACATTTGTGAATAAATATATGGTTACGAAAAGGGACTAATGGAATAAATGCTAATCAAGCTAGGTTTTTGACAGGGTTCGCCCTGGTGCCCATGAGTATATCTCAGGTGGCATTGCACCATTGGTAAGTAAGTTCTGCGGCATCCCATACAAATCCGAAATATCAAGGTGGTGGTGGTGACGACTATTCTGGTAATGCTGATTCTGCACGGCGGTGGTGACTTCATCATCATCCAATGGCAAGCGATCGAAAGTGGCATTCATGAATGTTGCAGCCATGATCACAACCGGGCCTGAGGCAATGAGTGCACCCACCACACCCCCACCCACAACCTGCCCTTGCGCCCCTGCTAAGTAGATGGTAAGGCCTGTGATCCCCGGAGGCGCGGGTGGTGGCAGGATTGATCCAAGCAATGAGAGTATCTCGAACCGGCCATGAAGGGTCACGATCGCCCCCGACGAGGCCGGTTGTCGCAGCGTGACATTCGTTACACACCCACTCCCACTAAGTATGCAGATACCACGTTGCTTCCTCCTTGCAAAGTTGGCTAAGCTCTCACTCACATCACAGCCTGAGCTCACCTCCATAGCATGGGCCCGAAGCGCATTGACGCTGTCTCGGGTGACGATAATGGGTGGCTTCGGCTTGTTTTTAGACCCAGCTGGCCTGCCACGAGGCCGCCGAATGGTTTCCCCCTCAGCTGCTGAGGAAACTACCGGCATAGCCTTCGGCAATTTGGTTCCCAAAAGCACTGCACCAATGCCTGGCCTGTGGTTATTATTGTTATCCGTTTCTGGGTTTCGGTCCATGGTACTTTTGGAGCCAACAGAATGGACAGTCAGATCTGTTCGCCCCGCCATTTATGCACAGCAGCTCACGGAGAAATCGGTGATAATGTGTTGAAAATGTGAGTATAAGTAGTGGGCATGTGCTGATAAAATTATGATAAAAACCCAAAAGAATGATGGGGGATTAGGAGATGGTTAAGTAGAACCAACCGTATAATTAAACAGTATCTTTATGTATTATTCTCACTGCCTAACTCTCAACAGACTTTCCTCTCATGTCAATCGCCTTTCGCAACAGATACCCAAATCACATTTAATAATTCTACTTTGAGGCAAATATAGAGAAGTTTAAACAGCCCAAACAAGACCATATATACTAGGAAGCATATAAAAATAAAAAGGCTATGAAGCTGTCAAGGGAAATTCGAAAGGTTTGTATTCAATAAATATGCCAAGAGAAAAAATGCATTCCAATCAACCAAAACATTACTCTAACTAGATTGCTGCTTGTAACGAATGAGAGACCATTCAATGGTATGAACAGAAAGCTTTCTCGCACTGTGGGAAATTGAAATTAGCAACCTAACTCTAAACTCAGAAAACACGCCCGACGTTAACTTACGTAATGAGTACAATATCAAGGCACAGAGCAATAGCCAGTCTACTTCTCTTTGAAGTATGTACAATTGGCCAGACAAAAACACTCAAAAAAATCATTTAAACTTCTTTGACTGAACTGTAGTAATGCCTTGATTCACCACTTTCAAACTCACTAAAATACCCTTCAAAAAAGAGGTAAAAAAATTAAACGAAAATAACGAGGTTAGTAGCTGTGCTGCCACAATTGGTGTGACTGCTTGGATGACGGGCCTTGGATACCACTAAAGTTGGCATCACTGGGGCTTTGCTGCTGATGTTCTTGTGTGATCCCGGTTTGAGAATGAACGTAATTCGAATACCCAAGACCTCCATAATGCTGTGAGGACTGCTGACCCTGTCTATATCCAGCATGCTGTTGATTCTGTCCTTGCAAGGCGTAATATGCACCAGCTGAAATATTAGGCAACGTTCTCGAGCTAGGCCCATAACCTGATGTAGCAGAGCTCTCATTCTGGTAACATGAGAAAGTCATTATTAGGTAAAGGAAGCACCAAAAAATATGTAATAAATATTTAGGCCCTATTTGGGAACTGATAGCAGATTAGATCTGAAATAAGGTGGCATATAATTTCAACTGCTCTCATGTTTGGAGTGCCGGAAACTAAATACATTGTCCACAAAATTCTCTACTTCTCTCGAAGGAAAGCAACTTTTTTCGTTTGGAATTCATTTTTTGAAAATTAGGCAAGGCATAAACAATTACACATTTCTCATGCATCGTACTATGCATTATTATGCATTATTCCAAGCATAATACTCCCTCCATTCCTAATTGACTGTCCCCTTTGAAAAAACATGATTTTTTAGGAGACCCTATTAAATGCTTTCACATTCCAATTTTACCCTCAAGTGTATAAAACATTAGAAAAAGAGAGAGTACCCTTTTAAGGGTAGTTTAGGAAATCAAATAAGAAAAATCATTAACTTTTTGAATGTTACAATAATTTGGAACATCGCAAAAAGGAAAAGATGCCAATTAAATAGGAACCAAGGGAGTAGTAACCATCAAAATAATACACGTGTTATCAAAGTATCAAACAGCATTGAATGAAATCCTGTTCCTGATATTATGTTCTATGGAAAACAAAAGGAACCCTAGAAATTATAAACATGGAATAGTTTAATATTTTTACCTGTTGATGCGGGATAAAATGATTTCCATCCCTATATGAACTTAGAAGATCATCATAGCCAATTGTAGTGCCTGTGGGGGTAGTGGATGAGTTTTGCAGAAAGCTTCCTGGAATGTTGGTAGAATTCCCAAAACCTCCATAACCAGAAGCATTAGCAGCAGACTGGGTCAAGCCACTCACAGAGGCACTACTTCTATATTGCGGGTGGGTGTACTTCAAGCCAGCACTCTCTAATGCAGCCAGCGATTGATGGAATGCACTGCTACCTGGGTATGCTTCCTGATAAGCAGATGGCAGATATGTGAAGCTCTGAGGCATGAGAGGGTAGCCCATCATATTGGCAGAATGTCCCATGGGAAGGGCTGGTTGAGAGTACGAGTGCACTGAAAGGTTCTGGGGAAGTGCCGGTCCCGTTGCAACATTAGTTCCAGGCAGAGATAGTGAAGTTGGCTGAGGTACAGAAAAAGTACCTGCTTTCAAAACCTGCAAGAGTTCAAGAATACGTTAGTTCTATTTGATTTTAATTTGCATGTGAACTTCAAACTCAGTGTCGACTCTCAAGCACCAGACAAGTCAGTATGGAGGTGCAGGACCCAACAAAAGATGGGCCACAGTCAAATACTTAATGCTAAGGTATCATAATCACCAGATGTTTTTGGAAGATCTAATTTCAAGACTACGGAAACTGTGAAGACCCACAGGAAAAAAAATGACCCTTCTAAAAACTGTAAAATCAGATTATCAAGGTAATCTGATCTAATTTTTTGAATACTGATAGGAGATGCCATTTACTTTGGTCTGAGACTTTAATTGCAAACCGTGTATACAAAAAGTAGGATGCTTATGACAGTCTGAGCACTCAGATACAAGTTCTAACCTACTTTTCAAAAAATAAATTGATTAATATGTCACTAAGCAAATGATGCTTCTCTTTCTTCATTTTTTTCCCCCCAATAAACTTCTTGAAACAAATAAATATCGACAGAATACACAAGTGGAGTTACCAGGCTTTAAAGATAAAAGAGATCATAAGTAGGATACCTCCGACATGGTTGGACTATTGATGGATGACACTGCACTGCTGTATCTTGAGGGCATGGATTGTGCCGCAAGGAATGGAGAGTAGGGAAGATCAGATTCCCTTAAAGACTGAACAGTTGATGCCAACAAATTACTTGGTGGAGAATTTGAATATGCATGCTGTAAAGCAATACAAGTAATCAGAAGTGATGCTTCACAGTTCAAGAAAAACAAGAGAAGTAAAAGAAAAATCAACAAGCAATCATGCAAGTAAAAATGCAGTCACATAAACAAAAAGGATAACATCATGGAAATACGTATTTATTGAAATGCATAAATTATATTAGAAAGCATTAAAAAAATTGACTGCAAGTATCGGCAAAAATAATTAAATATTTAAAAAACGCCCACGCAACATGGTAGCCACCAACTTAACAATATCTTTGGCCCTATATAGAACTGAATGATGAAAAGATATGTGTGGCTAAAAACCATTTACTTTGTTTAAGGCTTCACATGAAATTATACATCTAACAAGAACACATCTTCTCAGACGAAACATGTCAAGGAAAAAATAATATTTGCATCTAGACAAACACACTGCTCACAAAAAAGATTGGTAACTTGAAGGAATAAAAATTAAATTTCCAACCAGCCTAGTTCTTTTTTATGCGTTTGTGTGTGTGTGTGTGTGTGAGAAAAAGATAGGTAACTTGAAAGAATAAAGATTAAATTTCCAACCAGCCTAGTCAAGCAGCCTAATCCGCATTCACTTAATATAACAATGCACAGCTAAGTGCGATTAGGGTGAAAAACTAAACAAAATTTAGTTCCTCATATTGAAAGCAAACAGAAGTTCGTTCCCTCATTGTCAAAGCATCCTTTCAATCCCCAAGAAGGAAGCCAAATAACATAAGTAATCAACTTCATTTTTTATTTTTCCTTACGAAAAAGTAAAGAAATATTTATTGTTTCCGGCCTACATAATACTCACCATACAGATTTCTAACAGAAGAACAAAGAAAAGCATATAATCAAACAGTTTATTGATGCAAACAGGAAAAAATAAATAATAATAATAATAAAAGAAAAGCACATAATTGTACAGTTAATTTCCAACATGCAGTGAATCCAGAATATATGCTCCAGCTACCAGCACCACTGTACCAGTAGGATATACGCACACAAGCTTTAACTGAAAATTTGACTAACAGGCTGGGTTGATAGAGCAGGATTCATTTGCCTGCTATATTGGGATATGGTAGCAGGCAATGGAATCAAATATAATAAATATTTATTTCCAGAGTCCATTATCTTGGCCCTGTTTTCAAAACCCAATAGAAAAAGAAACCAATATGTATAAATCAAAGCAGTCGACTTCATTTTGCCATTTTTCTCCATCAAGAGAAAATGTTAATCCAATAGAAAACACTTTTTCTCCATTAAGAGAAATGTTAAGTCTCCTCCATTTTTGTATGGCTGTACCACACACCACTGTGCACATGCGAGTTTAACAGAATATATAACTAGACAGGCTGGGTTGATACAGCCTTGCCAGCCCCATAATGGGATAAGGTTGGCAATGGAATCAAAGAAAACAAAAATGCCAGAGTTTATTGTCAATAAAAATGCCAGTGTTCATGCTCTTAATACCCTCTAGAAAAAGGAAACAAATGTATAAATCAAAGCACTCAACTTTGTTTTGCTTCAGACTGTTCTAGAGTCTAGACAAAAAGCTTTTCCCTATATAAAAACAAACCGTTATAACTCCCATTTTGTACAGTTGTTCCATGCTCCATTTGGAGGGCTATGCATGTATTGTTCTGGACAATTTCAATGAACTCAATCAGTCCAGCTAAAATTAGGTACCCTGATGTACATAAACCGTCTGATTCAAAGCACAGGGGAACTTTCTGGGTAAAAAATACACAAAAATAAAAAATAAAAAATAAAAAATCCAATGCTCGACTGATGGAATCCACCAGAAAAGAGCAGCAACAAATCCATCTAAAACTGATGAAGAGGGGATTTCATGTAGGATAACAAAGGTTGATGACAGAAGCATATCAAAATATCGTCATCTGTTTCTCAGAGGGTTCCATGCGGATTCCATCACAGACGAGAGAGAGAGAGACAGAGACAGAGCAAGAGAGACAGAGACAGAGCATTAAGTTTCTGTGGTAGTAAACACAGGCATGCACGCAGCACGTCCATATATACATCCACATATTAATGGTTAATTTGGAATAGAACATAAGATTAATCCATTGCAAAAAGGCTTCATTCAAATGGAGACACTGAAACGCATACCAAAATGAAATTGGCGATGTTGGTTTAGTGGAAATTACTGTGACAAGAATAAGATTTCCGTTTGGCCGCCTCCAGCTGTCACACTTGCAAATAAATGAGTTGTGAGGTGACAGTTTCACTATGTCACAAATGCATGTGACAACAAACTATTGGTGAGTGTCACACATGAATGAGGCCTCAGCTCACCATGTGATTTTATTTTGCACTTTGTAAACAAAACAATGTTTTCAAATATATGGGATCCCAGCAAATACAAAATCCATCTAATCATTGCTAGGAAATACTGGGAAACACTTTAGTGGTCAAAAACAATACTTGAGAGTTGAGATACGCTATGCCCTTAGATATGAACAATAGGTAATCAGATTCAGTCAAGCTATGTTATACCCATAGATATTAGCAACAGTGATCAGATTCAGTCAACAATAAGATCCCTCTACTGTTGATGTCCAATTTATAAGTTTTGCATATGAATATCACCGAAATAATAAATTAAAAAAGGGCAAGATAACATTATGATGTGATATTTTACCATTGCACTTGTAAATGTTGAAAGATCCCTAAACTGTGGGTTCGGCTGCGCATAAGACAAAGCAGAACCAGGCTGATGTCTGTTTTCAATATTGTAACCAGGTACAGATGATGGGAAGGTGACTTGATGTACATGGGTTGCAGCAGGGATAACTTGTTTCATCAACTCTGGCTGTGAAGATACAGGGGAATCATAATTCCGAGCATCTGGAGTTACTCTATGAGCATCAGACGTGGACCTGAGCTGCAGATCACCATGGTACTCTAGAATTCTGCACAGAAAAACTCATGAGCCATTATAAACATACTAGTAGGATATATTGTGACTAAGGAAGTGAGAAGATGGCATACCTTGTGTCCAAGAGTGCAAGTGATGACCCATCCATTGTTACAGGAGAAACTTCCTCTAAGGGATTAGATACAACTGACCCAGAAACAGTACCTGATTTAAAGGTACCAAAACTCAAATGCGAACAGTCAGCAGCTGAGACTTGCAAATGATTTGGAATCACTACTGCACGGTCATCTTCTGTAGGAAGTACTGTCATGTCCTCCCCTAAACTTAGTCCCTGGAAGTTTGCAGCAGCTTCTGATACTGCTACAATGAAATCATCAGTTAAAGGTGTGGAATGATTAGGAAAGGATAATTGTGAGCCACCACCTATGCCTAGAATTGCAAAATATCAAACAAAATAAAACAAGGGATATCATGATCACAATAAAAAGCAGAACTTGTGTGAATCCTGCAAGATAATAATAATCAAATTTAAAATATAGAAAAAAGAAATGCATCACAGAAAAATGAATTAAATTCGCTTTGACATACATGTGGCAGGCATAGACAAGTTAATATATGATTTAACTGACAATTGTAGTTAAAGTGTAATATCTTATCATTTATTCTCTACTAGTTAAAATCTTGAAACAAGTGCCAGAGTCAAAACATCCTATGTGCTAATACAGTTCTTTCAGAGCTATAAATTAATGTCACACTGCATGTTACCCCGAAGATGGATTGGATTCACACTGGACTAAGGTATTTTTGAATCCCTTTTGGTCATAAGATTATCCAAATCCGATTCAATCTGACATCCCCACGGATTTTAAGAAGATAGTTTGACTTTAAATCCCTTGAGTTATTGACTTGTTAGAAGTCCAATCCAATTTCATCTACAATTAGTACTGAAATGCCATATACATAATATATTCAGATAAGTTTTTTAGTGGATTGAATTGACCTATATTCATATCCAATCCATTAGTTACCAAATCAAACGGATGAAAATCCCTTATTACCCACACAGATTATATTCAGATATAAGATTTATGACATTATATGACGCACTAAATGAAAAGTCCATCTACCCTGTCCACATGTTGGAAAGGATCAACTATAATACAAAAATTGGTGATCACAACAGGTCAAGCACATATGAGCTTGAGAACGTGTCAAGTTAGACTTGGTTTGAAATTACAAGTTAATACTACAACCTCTGCTTTTCCTGATATAATGCAATTAAACTTTCAAGACATAATCAAGCCATCAAGGTCAAAGGCTTTAACCCATAGCATCACTCTAATAAATGAAACTGCTCTAAAACTATTGGCCACAACTTCCCCTTGAGCTGTCCTCTTAGTTGACACATCTGGATCCACATACATAGCCAACATATTGAATTGGAATAAAAAATCAAGGGTTAGAACATCAAAACTGATGGAATATAGTAACTTCAAGATACAGAGATTAAAATTATCTTTGTTACGGAGATTGAAATATCTTTGCATACATCAGTTACAAAATCTTTTAAAATTTTGCAAAAAAAATCCATCTGATATGAAGTGATTCATGATACTTCCTAAGACAAAAGGCTAAATTAAACACCATGCTAGATAATGTTGTCAAATCAGTTGATCCAAACTAATCCAATCAAAAGACTCGTCCTCACTACTTACATGCTAAGCTAAAACGGAAACCATCATGCCAACACAATGTCAGAAAATATAAACAAAATAAAAGATCTAAAGGATCAAAACAGGCAACTCGACAATAATTAGATTTTTTATTTATTTAAGAAACTCGACAATCATTAGAAATATGGGAACATTCACTGGAGTAGGTTAGCCTTCATATGAATTTTTGATAACGAGGAAGCCTTTGGGCAAACCCCAGGCCCATATAATACCCCACAAGCCATATGGATCAGCCTTCATATGAATTGGAAGATTATCCAAGGATAATCTCAACCAATGAAGCACTCAGATCAAGCAAAACATGTTCAGCACCTCCTCCAAAACTACAATATGGAGATTAGCTGAAAAGTGATCCAATGGATTGAGAAATTTTTAATACAGCCACAATAAAACTAATGACCACAACCTCTCTTTTGTTGGCTTTTTAGATATGTTAAAACTATGGATTGGGCTTTTTTCTTTTTTCTTTTTTGGCTAGCACTTATATATATCTTATGTAATTGGGCTTTGCCCCTTTCTTTTTTTTTTTTTTTTTTTTTTTTTTTTTTTGTGATAACAGTTGAACAATCCCACAACAAGACCCACCCATGGAACCTAAACCCCCCAAGGAGACTAGCGCAGCAACTCACCGCCACAGCCCCCACTTAAATCTTGGGTTGTCCTAGCGGGGAATTGAACCCGAGACCGTGCACCTACCCGCACAATCACAAGTTCACCCTTACCAACTAGGCTCCCCAAGGATGGGTTGCCCTTCTTTTCTAATACAATACTTACTTCATCAAAAAAATAAATAAATAAATAAAATAAAAAATACAGCCACAATAAAACCTTTGAGAACATGAATGAGTCTAACGTAACTATAAAATGAATGCATTTCTTCATGTGATAGGGAGTTTTAGCCTCATATATTCTCAGCTCTATATTTGCAATAGCAAGATATTAAAACAAAGACTGAAACTCCAGGCTAATTACAGAATCATATGCCAAAGTTTCTGTTCATTTGGTGCATCTCTTAGTAGATTATAATTTACAAATCCTGAAGCATCGAATTGCAGGATGTGCCTAAGAGTAATAGCATATAATGGGAAGGAGACAAACAGGTTCAGTCAAAGAAATGGAGGGGTATGCGAAATCCGCTATATTCGCATTCTCAGCATATTTAACAGTGCACTATGAAGACATGAATCTACCAGCAGATCCGTCTATCAAAGAATGAAAACAACATCTGCCAAAGTCAACTTTTGAGATGGCATCATCTATAATTCATGTTGCAATGAACTTTTATATAAATATATCTTAAAGAGGAAATAACATATCACAAGGTTAAATTTAGAGCACAATTTGCTACCTTCCTGATGGTCAAATGTCTGCCCATGAGAATGATAGGATCTCATAACCTTAAGTGAGTCATTATCCAATTGAGATACACCTCCAGCACTATCCACCATTATTTTTTTTTTATCAGCACTATCCACCATTATCTGTCTACTGGAAACAGAGGCCGATCCATTATGCTCTGCAATATAATTTTTGAAAGCAACATCTTCGTCTGATACTTGGACATCATCTGGCTGGTAGTTTTGAGACACATTAGCTCTACTACTATGTGAATTAGATGGGTAAGGATAAATCTCAGCATCTGAAACAGCAGATGCATCGAGGACAGATGACCCACTAGCAGCAGCTGGCTTATCAATCACAGGCCATTCCTCATGATAAACATGCTGGCCAGCACTAATGCCAGGCTCATTGATCGACTCTGATACATTAGAAACAGGATTTTGAGACCACGAATCTTGGTGTGATTCTGCTACCAGAGGTGCAGAAATTTGGGGACGTTTGACATAATCGTGGGATGAGTTAGGAGCAACTGAATCATGAGGTGAGTAAGAAGTCTCAGTTGACATAATTGGTGTGCTGGAGGCTTTGCTCTGAAGCCGACCTAACCTCACAATGTCAGCCATTGAAACATGTCCTGGTGCCCCTGACCAAGAAGATTGAAATCCTGGAGTTTCTTGTGCAGATGAAGCGATGGCATCACTTGTGTCTATTGACCATCCCTTATTTGCAGCACTAACAAAATTGCTGAAACAGATATCAAAAGGTCATGTAAAACGAGTAACTAGACATTTAATCAATAAACATATTTAAATAAGATTGAAACATTCTTATGGTATCCATTATCAGACACAAATAACGTGTTAAAAAGACAAACAAAAACAAATAGAAAAGTAAATTTTATTCCCAAAAGAGTAAAGTTTCCTGTACTTAAAAACTAATGTGGAGTCATGATAGCTACTATCGATATTTTACAAGGTTATTATTATATCACAAGTCAACAAATAAATCTGAATAAGACTTTTTAAGTACCTTGGTTTACATATGGGGTATAAATACATTATATATAGAGAGAGAGAGAGTCTACCTTATCAAAAAAAAAAAAAAAATATATATATATATATATATATATATATATATATAGTCTCCTTCTTATGAGGTTAACCTAACCTAACTTTGCGTTAGGTCACCCTACAAAACTATACATGCGATTCATATTTTACAAAATCAACCATTGGATTAGATAACCTTATCATGTAGGTGATGCATACCAAAAATCAAGTTGATCCAAGATTGATTACTATTCGATCCAAAAATTACATTTTTTTAATCAATGACAATCGCTCATTTTGGACATTTATGAATGAAGTAGTTCTTAATCTCGGATCAACTTGATTTTTTGTATGTATGACCTTCACATGAATTAGATCTAATCCAACGGTTGGTTTTGAAAAATAAAAATCACAGATAGAGTTTTGGAAGGTGACCTGACGTAAAGTTAGGTTAGGTTAACCTCATAAGAAGGAAACTCTATATATATATATATATATATATATATATATATATCCAAGAGAAGTCTGACAATTTATAATTTCCTAAAGGATCGGCTAGTGTGAAAACTATGGATGAAAGCTTAGTGGCTGTCTAAGGGTAGAATTTTTATTTTTTTTGGACAACGGGGGAACCATCCCACAGTAGGTCCCTTTGGATCTAAGGGTAGAAAGTATACCACTCTGGTGGAGGCAGTTCTCAATTCAATCCCCATGTCTTCCATCTCTGTGTCTAAATATTGATGTAGTGGTCTTACCAGTGGGGTCATAAGGTTTTGGCGAGCATGTGATAGATGGTGATAAAAGTGTGAATTTTTTTCAGAGGCTATGGTCTGTCCTGTGTACACCGGAATATCTTAAGGACCTCGAATCCAATTTTTTCCAAATCAAACCAACACTCACCAGAAACAGTTGGGAAGCTTTGAACTCAGCCTGCCTGTTTTCTTAGGAGAATTTTTTGCTCTAGATATTGTAGAAGGAAGTATTTTTCAGGGCTTCAAGGCCTCACCCTCCTTTATAACATCAATAGAATAGGAATAGCAAAAATAAAAAATATGGGTGTGATGAAGTATGATATATAGTAACATAGGAGAGATTTGCTAAAGTGAAGGTGTGAATTGGAACGTGGAGACAGTGGCACGGCCATACATAACATAGAAATCACACTTGGAAAGGGTGGACAATTAGCCAGAGCAGCGGGTGCTGTAGCGAAACTGATTGCAAAAGAGGGGAAATCAGCCACATTAAAATTACCTTCTGGGGAGGTACGTTTGATATCCAAAAACTGCTCAGCAACAGTCGGACAAGTGGGGAATGTTGGGGTGAACCAGAAAAGTTTGGGTAGAGCCGGATCTATGTTCATAGCCTTCCTGGTAGCTTCATCGATGTTACCTACCAAATAAAATGCCTGTTCAAGACTTCAGGAAGACCATCTAATTCCCCTGAAAGGATTAATTGAAACCCTCTAATTGTTTCTGCTAGACCAACATATTTCCCTGGAGAACCAGTGGTGCTGCAATTGATAATTAGACTGCCAGTTTTGATTTCATACTATTTGTAAGCCTCTTTTTATTGCTAATCTGTTCAGCTTTCTACTGAAAACAAGGAATAAACACAGTTTTTTTCAAACCAACTAACCAACTGTTAGTTAGTTTATTAAAAAACAACTAATATTTAAGGATAGGACCTGATCCAGTTTTTAAACTTCCCAAACAAGCCCTCAGATTCAATAGACATTCTTGGACCTCTAAACCCTAGAATCTCGCTTGTTTACATTCTGACTTTGATTCCGCCTCAATTTCTAGCTATTTTCTGTTATATTATAGCTGAAAATTCCTTTTAAAAGTAGTCTTTTCAGATATTGTAGTAACTAAATAGCAAGTTTTTGCCTTTTTGCTCCATCAAAGATCCATGTGGCAGAAGAACCTCTAGCACAATGGAACAAAGATTGGTGCGTAACAGAAGCATAATGAGATGCCAATCAATAATAAAGTCAATTTTAATTTAGAAGGTTTCAGCAAGAATTGGTCACAAGGTTTTAAACAATAATAATGCTGCACTTTTTGTGGAGTATCTATACTATTATATAAAAGAGAGAGTGTACCACATGGCACATCTCTTAAGTTTTCCCTCCTTTCATCACACGTTGACACATTTTTTGATCAAGTTCATCACACGTTGGCACATGGCACACTTATAATTTCTTTTTTACTTTTTTATAAAACTCATTTTAAATTTTAAAATTTTAACGCCAACTATTTTTAATCCTTTCAAATTTTAACTCCCCTCAACACTCACATCCTCTCTCTCTCTCTCTCTCTCTCTCTCTCTCTCCCCCCCCCCACTTAAATTTATATATTTATTTACATTTTTCTTCAATTATTTCGATTTATTCACATTCTTTTTTTTTTTCTTATTTTGTGATTATCGAATTTTCAATTTTTTAATATAAATTTATATCTATTATTTGTTTCATTTTCTTAGATCTATTTTTTTTAATTGCCGCGAAACACACAGGTGATGACTCATTTATGTGTAAGCCATTGTTCAGATAAATCTAAGACTACTAAGAGGACATCTATGAATTGGATGGAAGGATCAAGAATAACAAGGTTGACCATAGGGCCAAACTATGCAAAAGGATTGATCAACTTTTTGATAAAGGATTAACTACTAGTTTTAAACTTGAAATGAACATTTGTAATTCACTTCAGAAAATCATCTCAACAAATAAGAAACTAGGGTATGCTAACTGTTACAAACGATAAAAGATTTGAAATTAAAAACTATATACATTCATTGTACAATCATGCACAAAACCTATGTTAATATAGTCTTCATTAGGCAAGCAAAGAATGCATGACAGCATTCTTAGGAAGTTCAGAATTAGAATAAACAGAAAGGCATTGAGATACCATGTAAGCTTCATATAGAGTTCAACATATAACAAACCCACATTTATAAGTTGTATTCCACCCACTAATAACAAATTTACAAATGAGAGATACCAGGTAAAGCGTCACATATAGTTTAACAAATAAAAAACAAACAATGATGTGTTCCACCAACTAATACATCGCCAGAAAACATAGGTGACACATCAACTTAAATCAAATAATAAAACTGACCTATGAGATTGAGTAAGATGATTCACAGTTTGTCCTGCTGTTCGAGGTGTAGAAGAAGAAGATAATAGAGGAGCAACTGACCCATTCTCTCCCTTGTATGCAGGTTTACCAAGCTCTGAAAGGAGCAATCCAATATATAGAGATATCAAAAAATACACACACCAATGCAAGCACGGGAAAACAGCCCCACCTTGTACAAGAGCATGAACATACCATAGGAGCTGATCTGAGTTTGTCCACTGCGTCCTACATTACGTTCACTACCACCACCTTTAACATTACGATTTGAACCAGTACTAATAACGCGAGGTCTTGATTCATGTGTGTCCTTCAACTGAAGCAATGACAAGGGAAATAACAAGCTTAGTATGCAGATTCCTAGGGGTAATAAGAAGAAAGGAGTCCGTTGGTCATGTTGAATATGTCTCGTACGCTAACTAAATTATTTATCCATAACCATTCATCTATTTCAAAGTTCCTTTCTAGACAATGATAAACCCAATTCAACACAGCCAAAAAGATATACTAAATATACCATACTAAAGTTCTTACATTGTATCAGCAACCAAACAGAACTAAATCAAACCTAAACTTAAACATACATCAGAATAAAGATTTCGCAGTGACAATGGCGCCAAAAAAAAAAAAAAACGCTTAGAAGTCAGAAAATTTACAGTTCTAACAGAAAGACATAAAACCTCCAGTAATATGAAATTTAAGCATCATACAAACATAAACATATTTGTATACACACACATAATATATAAGGGTACCTCTTTTCTCCTGTCACGTTTGCTCTTCACCTCATGAAAAGTATCTACATAATTGGAAAAATAATCAAATCAAGGACAACCTTAAAACATTGTTAACGTAAGAAACAATAAGTTTTTATCGACCCACAAAAAATAAGGAAAAACAACTAGCAATGAAATGTACCAATAGGAGTAGCCACACACAAAAAAATAATAATAATAAAATAAAAATAGCAGAACCAAAAATAACAAATAATAATAACAACAACATAGAATGGCCAACAAAGGAAGATTTAAATAATAATAATAATATATTAATCTAACAAGAGCCCCAAAAATAAAATAAAATAATAATAACCCAAGTAATCATAGAAAAACCTCTCTTTATTTCTCTTTCTTTTTTATTTCTTGACACCAAGAAACAGAAAATGCTATTGCCAGCAATCACTATGTTTCATTGCTAATGTCCTACTTGATTGCTGGGAAAACAACTATTCGGCTACTCAGCTTAAATGAGTTTTGGCATAAAATGGTTCAATATTTTTCTGATTCTGTTCCTTAGTTTTTTCAAAAACCAAGCAGCAACTATAAATAAATAAGGGTTTTTGCCACTTCCAAATAATTAATTTAAATAATCATAAATCAATCAAACCCAAGCCCAAATAATAATAATAATAATAATAATAGTAGCTCATGTACCCCAAAAAAAAAAAAATTTCTTTGACACCCAGAAACTGAAAACGTTAATGCGAAGATCCCATCAATCACTAGTTCACTACTCTAATGCCCTGTCTGGTTGGAGAGAAACCAACAACTATTTAACTACGCTAATGCCCTGCATAATGATTCAACAGTTTTCCCGTTCTTTTCCTCAGTTTTCTTGGCAGCCAAACAGAAAGCTTTAATAATAATAATAATAATAAAGCGTTCTTCACTAGCCCAAAAGAATTCTTTTAAACAGTCATATATTAATCACAACTCGGCCTAAAAAATATATAAATAAACAAATAAAAATTGCTTCTGCACACAAATAAATTTTATTTTACAAAAAAAAAAAAAAAGGACCTTTTCCCGGTTTTATTTGACACCCAGAAATAGAAAACTCTATTGCCATCAATCCCTACCCCAATGTCCTGTTTGGTAGCTGAGAAACAACAACTATCTGGCTGCTCGATTTAACTGAGTTTTCACATATAAAAGATTCAGCTTTTTCTTAGTTTGCTGGGTAACCAACAAGAAAGTACTAAGAAAGAAGGGTTTTCTCTCGTTAATCAAAAAACAAAAGAAACTCAGAAAAAGAATATACACATAGAGAAAGAGAGAGAGAGAGAGAGAGAGAGAAGGGGGTTTGAGAGAATAAAGGAGGAGGAGGAAAAACAAAAAGGGGACCTTGGCAGAGAAGTTTGTGAACGGTGTCGTTTGGGTCCATGTTACATTCTTTGAGCATGGCGTAGATCTCCTGTTCAGGACAGTTCACAATCTCCTTCAACCCCTGTACTATCTTCCTCGACGCCACCGGGATCGCCGCCAGCCCACCACCACCACCACCACCACCACTACCATTCTTGCTCCCGCCGCTGCTCATTGTCTTCTCTCTCTAAACCTCTCTCTTCCTCTCTGTAAAACCACCACTCTCTCTCTCTCTCTCACAAAATCCCACTCTCTCTCTCTCTCTCTCTCTCTCTCTCTCTCTCTCCCTTTGCGGCTCGCCCTCTCTAAACAGATCGAAGTCGAACGAACGAACCAACAAAACCCTCTCTTTATACAATTTTTGTTTCCTTTTGGACTGATTTGAGTAAATAGTAGTGGTAAGTCGCAAGTCATCCTACCGACACGGGCTGTCACATAAGGTACATCACGAGCACATCATTATCGTCTGATACGGCAAAAAAAGGTCGGTCAATGGAGGTGGAACAGTCTGATGAAACCGACTTATTTCAAATTGACGGCTAATGTGAGAGGCGGTGATGACTCGTGGGTCTTTCTTTGATTGGAATTATTATTTTATATTATATATTGAAAGATTTGCCGATTTGGGTGGCTTTACTCTTTAGTCAGAGAGGGTCTGGTACTTGTCGAAGTTAAATTGGAAAAAAAGTGCATTAGTGTCCCTTAATTTGACACACATTAAAAATTACTTAGAGTCTAGAAAGCATTGAGCTTTGCACCATCCTTTTTATTTTTTTATGTTTTTTTGGCTAAGGGCCTCCCTGCGCACCATCTTACATGTATGGTGTAAATTTCTTGAACTTAGGGTTAGATTGAACTTTGATCAATCGACTCATTTTAAAGATCTAAGTATCAAATTAAATTAACTTTATGTTCAAGGTGTTCTTTGCAATTTGCCTTGAAGAAAAATCCTTTTTTTAAATAAAAAAATGATGATAAAAGGTTGAGATAAAATCATAATTAATAACTATGGAAAAAGGTTTACTTAAGATCGTCATTATTATGATAATTATAATAAAATGTTTACTTAAGATTACGGTTAATTTTAAAACAATGATCAAAAGTTAACATAAAATCATACTCCCTCCGTCCCATGAAGATAGCTTATTTTTACTACTTTTTTCTATCCTAAAATGTTTGTTCAATTTGAAAAATCAAATCATAAGTTTTCTTGAATTTTCTATACTACCTTTTGTTATTTCAATAATTACTCTCAGCACAAGACCCAATACTAACTAAGAAATAGTAATTTTAGGAATATGAAGTTTAATAAATGACAAATCAATGCAATGATGCTTTTTTTTTAAACCGTGTATTTTATCAAACTTGGTTTATCTTTATGGGATGGAGTAGTTTTTATGATAACCATGATAAGTTTGGTTGGTTTTAAAAATAGTTAAGAGAGCTAAATGAATAATACACAATCATATTTGAATTTTTTTATTTTCAGATTATCGATCATGATTTTTTACCTGAACTTGATATATTCTTTATATCCTGGTAATGGCTTGGTTCGGCTCTTATATTTATAGAATAATGGGTGTTATAATGCTAAAATTTCATTAGAAACATTAGAAATTTTAAACAATTTTAAAAATGACCATTTCAAATCAAACCAAAATTGGTATTATAACATTCCTATCTTTTAGAACTTTGTGACACAAAGATAGAAGCACAATCGCACAAAGTGACCTATATTTTGGAAAAATGACCATTTTAGGTACAAAATTTCTCATTTACTAAAGCGTTACAATGCCCAACATTTTCCATGACTTTACTATTTATTTTCACAATCTCAAAAGCGACCCCAAAAAAAAAAAAAAAAAAAAATTGATGAAGTCTAAAGTGACCAAAACATTCTTTCAAAAACATAGTCATTATTTGGAATTATGAATTTAAATATACAAAGTTCAAAATCCAAATTTTTGGACTTACATTTAAGTATGGTAATGCCAATGTCAATGGTACAAAAATGTACCTCACTCTAGATTTAGTGACCCAAGTTGACAAGCTAGAACACCATTATCCATGTGTATCATACATGTTATGTGTACTATGTACCATGCATATTCATCATGACTTATGTGACTTAGATGTTACTACCTAAGATTTATACGTCATACATGTTATGCTTATTCATTGGAGAAAAACCAGTCTCAAGTCATTTGTATATATAGAGATACAAAACCAAACATGTGGGTGCTTGTTAGAGAAAAAGTCCAATGAATGTAACCTACATATAGTGAGCATACTATATGGAGTTTTACTACCTATTAAATGGTAGCTAATAAATTAATAATTATAGTGATAGTAAGTAATCATTGGATCGATCTAAGACATTTTGGTTGTCTTGTGATTACAGTTTGATAATACAATGTGTATGACATTCTAACCATGAAATATATACATATATTTATTGCCTCTAGTAGCACATGCATGGAGCCATGTAAATGTACAATGAGAAATCCATAAAGTTCCCGATGTGATTCTCTTAGATATAGCTTGAGGGAATCTCTGAGAGGCCGTAACTTAGAAAAAAAGTTTTCCAAGTGTACCAATATGAATTGATTTCAAAGGATGGACCATAAATGATTGAGTGGGGGGTTTGGCGAAAATCCATACCTAGTTTTCCAATTGGGGTATTGCATGATGGAAGGATTGAATTGCTCATAATAACAACATAATGGTTCACTTACCAACTTTGTTCTTTCTTGGGTGTGTTGTGATATGTTGATAGGGATCACTCATAACTAGTAAAAGTCCAAAGAACATTAATCAATAATTGTTCTTCAAATAGAATTAGAAAGGAGTTCTACTTGAATCCAAAATAGAAAAAGTTATATTCAGGGCACTATCAATGCCCATAGGTACTAGAAGATAGATGTGAGCTTTTAATTAAGAGTTAAAAGAAGGGTCAAAAGGCAATTTACAATAAATTTTGCAAACTAAAGTACGACAAGGGTTGGACAATTCTACCACTATAAGAGGAATGATAGTGCTCCTTTTGACTTGCACTTGGTGCTCTCTCCATCTCCTATATTTTTTCTTGCACCCTCTTGCGCAAAGAAGAAGAACAAAGATGGAGATTATGGGAGGATGCTTGTGTGGATTATTTTAGAGGCCTCTCACTTATGTGGCTTAAATCTAGTTGCGTCTTAAGGCTGTCAAGTTGAGGTTTGAACTTCTCTCATGTAGCCTTAGGGTTTTAATCTTGCATGAAGCATGGGATTCACAGGAGTCAAGTTTTCAAATTTTTGAACGCAGTCTTCTACTTGCAAGTATTTCTCTTTGATTCCTTTTAATCTATACTACCTATAAAAAGATGAATGTAAGAAAAACTTTTGATTGACTAATATACCCTTATTTTAATTTTTAAATACACAACTACCCACCCTTCTGCATATATAGGAAATATAGCAATATGGAAACTATAATTCTAAAACACATACCTTAATATATAAAACACAAATAGGAATTGAAAGGAAACGGAAACTATAATTCTTATATGATAAATAGAAATATATAGGAATATGGAAACTATAATTCTAAAACACATACCTTAAAATATAAAATATAAAATATAAAAAATATAAAATGTTTATCTTTAAAAATATTTATGAAAAAAAATATAAAATGTTTATGTATTTATTATTTTGTATAACTAATATTATTTAAAAATATTCATGTGCAACGCACGTGTGCTATATCTAGTAGTAGCAAACGCAACTTGTGTGTACACATAACATTTTAGTTATTTTTTATTTATTTATAATGTTTAGGAGAATAGTGAATCAATTTATTTTAATTTAAATTGATATGATATAATTATTTGGTTTCCTTTATTAATTATTTAAGGGCGATTTTGGCCACAAGTCCATTCTATATAACTTATTTAACAATAGATTTTGCTTCTTTTTCATTAACCTATATAATAGATCCATTTGACCAAAATCTGACTAAAATGCGCCTATTTTGTTACTCTATAATTTACTCTCGTGTCATTTGTTAAATTGGAGAACGTTTTATTAAGACATAAGTAATCATTCCATTATTTATCTCAAAATCAAAATTTGGATATTTTTCATCAGTATTGGAATATTTGGAAAATGATTGTCTAAGGTAAATGGTAATGTGTTACAAATTTGAAGACAAGTTTTTTAGAAAATATAGTAAAATATTTATGTCTTTTGTTTAAAACAATAGCGTCTTAATATTTCCTTTCTTTTTTATGATGTGTCAATTTATTTTAATTTAAATTGATATGATATAATTATTTGGTTTCCTTTATTAATTATTTAAGGGCGATTTTGGCCACAAGTCCATTCTATATAACTTATTTAACAATAGATTTTGCTTCTTTTTCATTAACCTATATAATAGATCCATTTGACCAAAATCTGACTAAAATGCGCCTATTTTGTTACTCTATAATTTACTCTCGTGTCATTTGTTAAATTGGAGAACGTTTTATTAAGACATAAGTAATCATTCCATTATTTATCTCAAAATCAAAATTTGGATATTTTTCATCAGTATTGGAATATTTGGAAAATGATTGTCTAAGGTAAATGGTAATGTGTTACAAATTTGAAGACAAGTTTTTTAGAAAATATAGTAAAATATTTATGTCTTTTGTTTAAAACAATAGCGTCTTAATATTTCCTTTCTTTTTCATGATGTGTTTAAATAGTTGGATAATGAATGTACAATGGAAATAGAAACAATAATGTGTTATTATTTGAAGAGGAGTTTACAACAACAATTCAGATTTTAGCACCATTATCAAACAAAGTTAAAAGTATTACAGTAACTTACTGACTTTTCACTATTCACAGCATGCCGATTCTATCCTTTGTCAGCCACATATCTCTTTTCCAGCTCATCCAGATCAGATCAATTCATTTGGAACAAGAGAAGACAAGACGGCACATTCACGGATTTGTTTGAAATCTGTCCAAACTTAGGTTATAAATAAGAACCAAACTAGTTGGTTCTGTAGATCCATTTGGGTATTCTATCCTTTTATAATCTCTCTATCTTGGAACCCCCTCTTTAGCCTTGTATTTTCAACCTTTTTCTTACTATAAGTTTTCTATTTTCTTCCCTTTTCGCTTTTGTAAGTATTTCTACTTTTGTACTTTAAAGTTAGTATATTATGATATTATCCATGTTCTGTATTTTAATTCTGTAATATAAAAGACTGTTTGTTTTTTTTTTTCTCTTCTTGTTTCTTTCCTTGTGTCTTTCCTGGGTTTACTTATTTTGTTAGTTACAGTAATAATAAGGAATAAAAAATGGAAGATCATCACCACCCAATAAATAATGAAATCATTTCAAAACCAAATAAAGAATATTCTTAATAACATCCCAATTAATATGGAATATAATATTCCATTAGTTAATAAAAAGGGTGAATAGGAATAATTTGAAATTATTTTTCTTAATGTTATTAAAAGTTAAAAGAATGGACCCAATGGATTAAAAGAAATGTTATTGGATCTATTGTCAATTTTCCCATTATTTAATTATAAGATAGTAATAGAGGTATTTGAAGATTTAACAGGGATGAGAGTATTGAATCCCAAAGTTAGAGACGAAACACCTACCGATTCTCACATGATAATTTGTTATTACAAAACCGTACCACTAAACACGCGTTCACACAAACATAAATGACTCGTATACCGAAGAGCAATGCTATTCATCCTTGATTTTTTGTTTTTTAATTTATTTCCTTAACGATATTAAAGTAGTCACATCAACAAATGCATCTTTTGTTCTTTTTCTAATATATGACACATCAATAATCATATCATTAAAATTACAAATTGGTATCAATAATAATCTCTTATGCTGGATATGTGTCTTTTTTTAAATATTTATTGTTACAAGAAGCAATGATAAATCAGTACTGAAAATCTTTCTACTAAAATTTGAGGAAAAAATTTTAATATTTACAATATTGTTTTCACCTTGCCTGTGTACCCACGTGGCTAATAAATTCATTCCTCCAATTAACACATTTTACATTAATGACAAATGGCATGTTGTGAAATTTATGAAGATCATAGTTTTATACTTCATATTTATCCTTAGCAAATAAAAATAAAATAAAAAATAAAAAATTGGCACCTTATAGCTTGAACGTGTCATTCTGAGAGGCCATGTACAGTATGACAGAGGTGTGAGAATCGCCACTTCCTATTCTCTTAACACTGACACTTTGCTGCCAACCGCAAGAAGAGTCCGAGAGTACATGCAGTCTCACGCTGCTCCGCACACCGCGTGCGCACGTTAGCAACCCTTCTTGCCCAGGCCAGGGGAGCTATTTTCCCCCTAAACGCTTGTTGCTATGAGAAGAACTCCCATGGAACTGTTGTGTAGCCGTGCAATCAATCAATTACAAACAAGTAAAATTATGATAAAGTATAGAGTGAGATTATTACTATCACATAAAATACTCAAAACCCATTAGTTTACACTTTTTGAAATTTTATGAAAAATATAAAAGGTTTTTAAAAAAACTAATAGAATTGTTCACTAGAAAACATTATTCTGAACAACTTTATAGAAGAAATTTTTTCCAAGATCTATCATTTATGCAGGTTTTTTGGCTATTTACAATCTCTATTTCATTTTCCATGAAAAATTATCAAAAAGTCTAGTTAAATGACAGATTTTGGAAAAAGTTCTTTTTATAAAGTTATTTGGAATGATATTTTTTAGTGGATTATATGATTAGTTTTTGTAATTTTTATTTTATTTTATTTATAAAATCATAACAATATAAATTAAATGGGGATTTAGAGTATTTTATGTGGTGGCAATAACCTAGCCCAAAAATATATTGACAATCTTACTTTACTTGACTGTGAATGGCTGGTTGCACCATGTGACATATTACAACGGTTCCATGGAAGTTTTTCTCTGTTAGACCAAGAGAAGACCCCACAGAGGTTTGAGTTGCTACACATTTTGATGCACAAAGACTGCACAATTCACTGGTAAGCTTTCATGGCCATTACCCTTTTTCTCGATTTCTAACCCTAGCCCTCTGTTTGGTTGCAGAGGAAACTTAGTAAAAGAAAATTGAAATAAGTGTTTGATTCTTTGCATTGTGTTGTTTTAATTTCCTGAGAAAATGAAAAAAAATCTCATCTCAGCTAAGCCAGATAATTGAATGATATTTTCTTTAGTTGAATGGAGGTAGTCGTGACTCAAAATTTTGGCTTCCTTTTCCTTTTACTGAATTTTCTAAGCAACCGAACGGTGGATACAGTTCTTTCATCGCATAGAACACCTCTCTTTGACTCATTCATTTGATTTTTGCTATGAAATTTGATGCCTTCTCATGCAAGTTTTTCTTTAGTTGATTTTGCTATGTGTAGGTTTTCATTCTGCTTGTTAAGGTGCTTCTGCTGAAATGTTAGATTAAAAGTGAACAGCAGTAGTTGAGCTTTCACAATTGTCAGAAGTGTTCAAACTTACTGTTAAAAATAGTGCGGCAATGGGTAGAAGAATCAGAAAAGTTACAGAAAATTAAGAGGAGTTCAAGTGCAAAAAATGGTCGCCGTCTTTAAGGCAATATTTGCCCCCTCCCAATTGAGTTTGCTAGTAGTTCCAGGCAAATTTCCTTTAAGATATAACAATGACTGAAAACCTACAGATACAATTTTGGAGATTTTCAGAATTTCTCCATGAAACTGTATAATTCCTTTAGTCGAAGAGAGAAGATAGGAGAGTAATAATTTCAGGAAGAAAGATGGTTTGATACACGGAAAATAATAATAATAATAATACTAAATTTAATAAAAAGTCATTATTTAAATAATAAAAAGTAATTATTAAAATAATTGTTATTATAATAATTTTAATAAAAAGCAATTATTCAATAACTATTGTCATACTAGACTATTGCTTGATGAGATTTGACTTATCCAAAGGAAAAAAAGGAGGTTTTCACAAAAACACACATCCCATGCACCCAAAAAAAAAAAAAGAAAAAAGAAGGAAATTGTGAAAAGCAATCAGCAAATAGTGTGCCTGAGGAAACTGCAGGAGGTGCTTCATGACCTGTATGAACTGTAGGCCAAGAAGGGCTGTGTTAATCTCATTGAAGCACCAAAAATCAGTACAGTAATGGAAGATTTTAAGACCATTTCATGAAGACTTTTTGGGGTAGGGAGTCTCCTTTGGATTGCTTATGGGATATGGTGCATTTTTGGGGTTCATTTTGGGCCCATGCTTCGAAAGAGTTTGGGGATATTCCTTTGTTTCTTTTAAAGTCAGATTGGTTGGCTGCGTGTTGTTAGTTTTTGGTTTCTTGTTTTTTCTTTGGCTTTTATTGATCTTTAGGTGGACTGCTTGTCCTCCTCTTGTACTTCTTTCTCCTTAATTAATAAACCTCTTTTTGTTGCTGATCGAAAAAAAAAAAAAAAAAAAAAAAAATTCATAAAGACTTTTAAAAAAGGCCAGTACTGTACATTGAAAAAACATTGCATGTATACAGACATCTCTCTCCCTCTCATGTTCTCTTCCCTTAACATGTGCAGTGAAAAAACATATGAGGAAAAGAGGGGGGGGGGGGGGGGGGGGAATAAAGAAAAACCATTTACCTTCTCTGGAGTACACATGATGTTTGAGAACTTGAAATAATACTTAGATTAAGTTGGGGAGAGGGGAGGCTACAGAAACTAAAAGGGAACACAAATAAATCTAATTATATTTAAAATGGAAGAAAACTGTCTTTTAAAAGTTAAAAAATCGTTATAGCCTTTGAAACTGTGTCTTTTAAAAGTTTTAAAAAAAATGAATGGTTATAAGTTATAACCTTTGAAAATTGAAGATACCACTTTTAAAAATTTAGAGAATAAATAAGGTGCCATGTGGCTGCGTACAAATTTGCATGCGGCAGTCCTGAACACAACATACATATATATATATATATATTAGATTTTGGTAGGGTTGCAATTTATCTGAAGAGTTGCAATGTTTTAAACCAACATTTCTCTTAAAAATTTACAGTTATTTATCACTGTTAACATTACAGATACTTTTAGAGTAGCTTTACTTAGCAAAATAGTCACATGTCTCATACATATTAAGTATGTCTTTTGGCACCACACAATCACAATCCACGTGCATCATGTTCCATGTGCTAAGTGCCAAATAATCCATTTAAGTGCCACATTGTGGCTTTAACAACCCGCTGTGCATGCAGGATTGCAGGGTGCCATGTCCCAGTGCTCCGCACTGGAACACATGGTATCTCTCTCTCTCTCTATTTTTCTTTCCAATACAATGTTGATGGTTGTGTCCCATTTATGCACTTATGGAAAGACTTGTAAGCTTTCCATGTGGGACACTTATCCCAAAACAGGAATAGTTGTGAAAGAATAGTTGTGAAGATAACGAGAATAGGATTTTTGCAGAGTTGCAAGTTTTGTTTGTGAAAGAAGTTGACGATTTGTTGTGTAGAGAGGAGAGGGAGAAAATAGAAGGGTTGCAGAAGGAGTTTGTAGACTTAGTTGAGATGGAAGAGATTAGCTGGAGGCAAAAACTGGGGGAGTTATAGTTTAAATAAGGGGATAAAAATATGAAGTTCTTTCATCACATGGCTAATGCTCACTTTTGTCACAATCACATTGGGAAACTAGAAGTGGGCAAAGTTTTGTTGGAGAAAGAGGAAGACATTGTGAATATCATTGTGGATTTCTATCTTAACCTCTTTAAGGAAGAGCGAATAGGAGACCTTTGTTAGATGGGTTGAATTTGGACTCAATTCCGTCAATTGGTTGGAGAGGAGATGGGATCAGGAGGATGAGGAGGAGGAGGAGGTGTTTGAGGCAATGAGAAGCTTAGATGGGATAAGGTGTCGGGGTTAGATGGGTTCAGTATGGCCTTTTTCCAAAAGTGTTGAATTATTGTGAAAGGTGACTTGATGAATATGTTAGTCTAGTTTTACGACGAAGGTATTCTTGAGAAGAACTTAAATGCAACGTTCATTGCCCTCCTTTAGAAGAAAAGAGATACAATAGATATATAAAACTTTCGGCCTATTAGTCTTGTGGGGTCATTTGTAAGATCATTGCTAAGATTTGGTAGAAAGGTTAAAGAAAGTAGTGGATCAAATCGTAATTCCGCATCAAAATGCTTTTGTATGGGGGAGATAGGTTTTGAATGTGTTCCTCATTTCCAATGAGTGTGTGGACTCTAGAAGTCGGTCGTTTGATCTGGGTTTGATGTGTGAGTTAGACCTTGAGAAGGCGTATGATCATGCTAATTGGCAATTCTTGTAGTATCTCCTTTGTAGATTGGGATTTGGGGACAAATGGTGTAGATAGATTTGGGCTTGTATCTCTATGGCTTCCTTTCAGTCCTTATAAATGGCAGCCCTCTTGGTTTCTTTAAAAACTCTAGAGGATTGAGACAATGGCTGAGGAGGGTAACTTCTTAGAGGGAAGAAGGATTGGAAGGGGACACATTTCACATTATTGGATGACACTGGTTTTTTGTGACGCAGAAAGGGATCAGCTGAAGTGTTTGAGATGTTTTTTTTCTGTGCTTTGAGCGTGTCTGGGCTGAAAGTTAAGCTAAGGAAGAGTGAACTCATTGTGGTGGGAGTGGAGGAGTTAGCCACAAATTTGGGCTGCGGAGTTGGCTTGTTGCCTTCCTCATGCTTGGGTTTACCTTTGGGCGTGCAGTATAAGGCTACGATAGTGTGGGACCCAGTGATAGAGCGCTTTGAAAAGATGTTGATTGGGTGGAAGAAAGGGTACCTATCTAAAGGAGGGAAGCTCATGCTAATTCACAATACTTTAGCTAGCCTTCCGACCTACTTTATGTCCTTGTTCCCCATCCCGGTGTCCATTGCTTGCTATTCGGAGAGATTTTCTATGGCAAGGAATGGGTGGGGAGCACAAATTTCATCTTGTCAATTGGAAAGTTGTATGTACACCCAAGGAGGTGGGTGGTCTGGGGATGAGACCTTTCTTAAAGATGAATTGGGATCTTCTTGGGAAGTGGTTGTGGAGGTTTGCGGTCAAGGACAATGCCTTGTGGCGAGGAGTGGTGAGCTAGAAATATGGGTGTGAGGAAGGGGAGTGGTGGACTAAGGGTACTAGACATGCTTATGGGTAGAGTCTATGGAAGGCTATCATGGGTGGCATTGATTAGTTTAGAGAGGAGGTTAGTTTCAAGGTTGGGGATGGAGTTCGGATAAGCTTTTGGCTTAACTTGTGGTGTGGGGAGAGTATTTTAGCATAGGAGTTCCCACAGTTATTCGCCCTTTCAAGGCAACAAGAAGGATGGGTTTCTGTATTGTTCATTAGAAAGGGATACTCCATTACAGGCTGTTAATTTGGGCAGAACCTTAATAATTGGGAGATGGATATTGCTGGAGAGGTTGTATAAGATGGAGGTTGTTAGGGAAGGGCAAGATCAGATCTTGTGGAAGAAGAGTGTCAAAGGGAAATTTTTTATGAAGTGTTTTTTCAATTCTTTGCATAGTTTCAAAGGAAATGATTTCTTGGGCAACACAATATGGATGCCTTCTGTTCCCTCCAAGGTGTTTTTCTTCACCTGGATTGTTACCTGGAAGAATCGTCTTACAATTGATGTTTTACGGATGAGGGGTTTTGCTATGTCAAATAAGTGTGAGATGTGTAAGTCCCAACTGGAAACATAGGATTACCTGCCTCCACTGTTATGTGGCTAGATCTTTGTGGGACTTTTCCTTTGGGATTTTTGGGATTCATTGGGTGACACCTGTTTCGGTTTGTTATGTGTTGCAAGGTTCGGGATGTAGGAACATAAGGAAGGAGGCCCTAGCTTTTCGGAAGGTGCCTCATTGGACTATATGGAGGGAAAGAAACAAGAGAACTTTAGAGGGTGTGGTGCTTCCAGTAGATAGACTTAAGTATACTGTTATTGGTTTTCTTTTGGATTGGAGCCATATGGAGTTTTGATTGATCGGCCGAGCTCCCATTCACTTTTTGAGGTCTTTGAGTTGTAATTTTGTGAGCTGGTCTTTCTTCCTTTTAGTATCCATCATGTGTACATGGGCTTTGCCCTTTTACTATTGCAGTAGAATATTTATCTAATCAATAAAAAGGAAAGTTGGATTAAACAAGTAAAATCTAGAACTCTTTTTTTGACAATGTCAAATTTCTGCTCAAATAGAGAAATAATTTTCTTTGGCTGGATTGTAATTCATGAAGATTTTCTTCAATGTATCTGCTCTAGAAAGTTGATGCATTTGATTACCCCTGTAAATTGATATAATGATACTTGTTTGAGTGTATACACACACACACATACACACACACACACACACACACATATATATATATGTCCTTTTGAGTTTCCTTTCAGTGAATGTTGAGGTTTTGAGATGATTTTACTTGTTTTTCATAGATGAAAAGCAATATGACTGGTGTGGGTGATGATCATTCAGCTTCACTGAGCAATGAAATGAAGAGGCAAGAAAATAAAAAAAACCATTTAAGTGGAGCTGTCATGCTAGGGGGCGATCTTTGGACTGACGGCCTTATTTGTGCTTATGAATATGTTCAAGGCCGTAGGAAGATGATTCATCCAAAATCTGGTTCAAAGATCCCGTCGAAACGAGTTGTTAGTGAGGTGCTGAAGAAGCAAGTGTCCAGATATGGTCCGACTGATTCCTTCGCCCCTAAAGTTAATAAGAACAACATCTTGGGATGTTCAGCTCCAATGGAATCTGGAGTCAGTGATATTGATTCATTAAGTGACCAGAGTCAGGGTTATAGTCCAAAAAGTTATTGGGTACCAATTGGCTGGGCTAGAATTTTGGAGCTTGTGCAGACAGTGCAAGTTGATGCTAGCTGGGCCTCGCAGCCTATTGAGTTCACAGATGACAAAGATGATGTCACTGTTGCAGATGTAGCAGCTCCTTACTGGGAACGGCAGGTGGGGCCCACTTGGTGGTGCCATGTAGATGCAGGTCACCCGTTCATTGATGCATGGTTGAGTAATGCACGGTGGTTACATCCTGCTATTAGTATTGCTTTGCAAAATGAAAGTAGGCTAATAAGTGAGCGTATGAAGCATCTTCTATATGAGGTAAATTGCTTATTTGATCTTTGAACAATGTCAATTTGATACATGCCATTATTTAGGGGGCATCTTAGTTACCACTTGCAGACTAAGTCATTCAATTTTTGTTTTTCAATAGCATTTGAAAGCACAGATACATAATTAGAATGATTCCCACCCCCCCTCCATCTCCCCCCTCCCCCCCAAAAAAAAAAAAGAAAAAAGAAGAGAATGGAAGAGAGGCAAATGAGACTTAACACGAACAATGATACTATAACTATGGTATGACACCAGAATTCAAAGATAATTCCCTTAATGGTAAGAAATAAACTCAAAAAACATGGTGTGAAAAATGAAATAGGTTAATTTCCAAGTGCTATGTAAAACAAGTGAAATATTTTCATTTTGGACAAAGCTTGTTAAATTAAGTCGGTATGCAGACACCCCATAATGTGGTATTTGATTTGGTTTGGTTCATTTTTAGTTGGATCAGTAAGTACAAGATAGTTGTCTATGTACACAATTTACAGCGCATGTGATGCACACAATGGCTATCAAGACCCACCATGAGGACTTAGCCTTGGAGATGTCATGTGTAAATAATGAACTGGTTGATGGTTGCGATAAATATAGTTAATAATCAACTCTCCTGAATAATGCGCATTACATGGTGTCATGTGTCCTTTTTTTTTTGGCGGATATAAACTGTCATCTACCTTCTACATGAAAAAACAGAAATATGTCTGTGATGGTTTATCTTGTTGATTTTTGAGCCTTTAGATTGTACCTTTTAATAAAGTATCTTATGCATGTGCTATATGGTTTCAAGTTCTAATTTTAGGCAATCTTTTGTATTATATTTGGTTGGGGATTGGCCTGGTTGATGTACTCTTTCTATGAATTGAGGTTCTTGTTTTTTGATAACTTTAGTGAAGCTGGTTGCTCACATCTTTTGAGTATCTATGTAAGTGTGAGGGCTCATGCTACTCAGATTGGGTGCATTGCCCCAAAATATGAAATAATTTTAGTAATCTCTCATTGCTTCATGTTTATAAGGTCTCTTACTCTCTTCGAATTTTCTGAATGAGCAAAAAGTTTCAATGATATAAGTATATAACCAGTATTCATTGTCAACTTTCCAATTTATTCTTAATTTCTTCTCATGATTGGTTTATGTTCATTGCTTAATTATGCTTCTATCTGTACAATCTATACAGGTTCCAGTTAGAGTTGCTGGTGGTCTATTATTTGAGCTCTTAGGGCAGTCAGCAGGTGATCCATTTGTTGATGAAGATGACGTCCCCATTGTTCTACGATCATGGCAGGCTCAAAACTTTTTAGTAACAGCATTGCACATTAAAGGGTCTCCATCAAACATAAATGTGTTGGGTATTGCAGAAGTCCAGGTTTGTTTATGCCCAGCCAAAAGTCTTGCTAATGGAGTTCGTGATTTCTTTTATCAACAAAGTTACTATTCAGTTTCCATGCTTAAATTCTTCCCATTTGATTTTTCATCCCGTAATTTGAGGGAGTGCTTTGTTCAGGAACTTCTTGCCGCTGGAGGTACAAACCTACCACGGACAATTTATGAGGTCATAGCACATCTAGCTTGCCGCCTTGCTCGATGGGATGATAGGTAATTCAATTTTTTTTTTTTCCCTTTGTGATCCAAATTATTTGAGAGATCAATACTTTCCACCTGATATATCCCGGCCATGGACATCTGTTTGTATTTTGTGCAGATGTTTTAAAGAGATATGTTATCTATATGTTATATGTGGAGGGTCATACTCAATATTAAACTGAGAAACTATGCTTCTTGGTAACTGAAAATCTAGTTATCTAGAGAGATGGTACTTGCTTTTACTTTTATTAGCAGATGTCTGAGTTATCCTAGTTCAAAGGCAGGTTTTGTTGATAGATGCTTTTTGTCAATCATCAACCATGGTGAGGCCAAAATGGAATGTAGTTAGTTGAAATTTTGCCTATCTCTTGTTTCCTTCTCAACATAGATTCTGCATAGAAATAAATTTTTCACGGCCTCTTTTTGTTTCTCCTTCTTTTTCTGTTGAACATTTCCAATTTATGTGTATATTAAAATGAAATTCAATGGATTTTTATATGATATTATTGGGGAAAATGGAAAACTAAAAGAAACAGAAAGGATCTAACATATGTGTTTTTATTGTGTAATAATTATGGTTGCCTTAGTTGCGTTTGATGTTTCCGTCACATCAAAATATATTTAAATGAAAAACCTGAAGTTCTGCACAAAATAATATATAATTAGAGAAGATTTGTATTATTGAATATGATTGTTTGGAGAGAATGGAAAATTTGAAGAAGGGAAAGTATCTCTAATATGTGTGACTTGGTGTTTTGAACAGACTACTAGTAAAACAATTTTATTTTATTTTTTGTTTTATTCCAAAGCTGCTAGTAGTTTAGCTTTGATATGCCTGTTCAAAACACACGCACACTCACACACACATACATATTTGTTGTCTATGATTTTGTAATAATATGCTGTGGATTCTTTTTCTTCTTGTTTTGGGTCCAAGGAGAAAATTATCGATGACTTTTGTATTCACCTGCTTTCCCATGATAGCTTGTTTGAAAGCAGGGAGATTGAGTGGACGAAAGTCATGAAACCAAGAAACCACCCCTTTCATAAAAAATAATGGAGGATCTCCTTACTGATTAAACATTCCACCAATTTGTGTACATTCAAATTGAGTATGATGAAATTTGATCTGGATTTTCCCATAAGACTTAACTGTTCAGGTAATAGTTCTACAATTATAATCCTGCTTCACTTTTATGGATATCTAGAACTTCATTACTTAGATATTTGGACCCACTTTAAATTTGAACTCATTTTTGTCATGTTTTAATGCTTATTCTTTAAAGTGGAAAATTCCTATCTATTGATGACAACCACAATAGAACAGTCAGAGGCTGCTGCTTGAAATGAAAGTCATCTTAAGATTTTTTGTTTTATAGAACTTTAATATTGTCACATTTATTCTCATTGTTTATATGTTCAACATTCAAATGACTTGAAGTTTTTATTTTATATTTTTTCCCAAGGTTATTTAGAAAATCCATTTTTGGAGCAGCAGATGAAGTTGAGTTGAAGTTTATGAACAGGTGCTTCCATGTACATTGGACCATTCATCTATTTGACTTGCAAAGTTACACTTTGGTAGTAAATTAGTGATTCTGCAATTGTTCATACACAACATACACAGAAAAATGATTTTGACTTATGAATAGGAGAACCCATGAGGATATGCATCTATTCAGTATAATTTTGAACCAAGAAATCACATGGTTATCAACCCAGGTATCTTCTTTATTCTTATGTAAAGATTCATTTTGCTTTCTGAGAAAAGCCATTATGAATTTGTTTCCAGAATGTGGCACACTTGGATCTTATAAAGGAAATAATTAATGATCAGTGAATTAAATATCTATCTATTATTACATTGCGTCAATTTGCATAAATTTACTTTAAGTTTTGTATTGTGTTGTATATTTAATTGGTTCATTTACTCAACAATGCTTCACATCAGCTGTTGCTTGAAGAATATATGGTGTTTAAAATCTTCTCGTGGATGAGAGTTGCTTTCCCCTCATGTAGAGTCAGAGGAGGGATTGAAGCTTGTCTTATGTCCTTTTTCTGTATAAAAGATATACAATCACTCTCATAGGGACAGAGACAGAGTACAGACACTTGGGGCATATTTGTGCATAATATAAGGTGTAGTGGCAAGCCCTTTGTAGACATGAAACTAGAAAAAATTTTGAATTTTTTTTTCCCCTTTTGTAAACCTATTCTAGCATCTCACATCTTCACACTTTACTATATACAGACATGACATATGTAGAATATTGGATGTTACTTACCAAATTGGAATGTTCAACTAATGAAATCACTCACAGAGGAACAGACACTTGGGGCATATTTGTGCATCTTCTAAGGTGTAGTGGCAAGCTCTCCCTTTTGTAGACATGAAACTACTAGTCTTAGGCTATTAGCTGAAACTCCTTTAAAAAATTTTCTGAAAGTTTGTTTTCCCCTTTGGTAAAGCAATTCTAGTATCTGGCATCTGCACACTCTACTATATACTGACATAACATGTGTAGAAAATTGGATGTTAATTACAAATTGTATTGTACAGCTAATAAAACCTAGATTTATTTTGGAGAGTTTTGTTACTTTTGTATGTATCCAATGGACCAGTGTGAAAATGTCAAAATGATTTGCAAAGGAATCTATTGTCTTATTATGCTTGTGGCCATGTTATTATTGAGATTAAATATCTGAAGAAGATTCATGTGGAGTAGGAAGATGGAGTAACATGCATGGGAATTAAGGAAATTTCTTTCTTCAAAGTGGTGTGGCAAGAAGACATATTTGAGGTGTCACGCATAGACAAGCAGAAAATCACCACTAAACCTTGTTAATTTGAATTCTATGACACTGGGTTGATGTTAAGGATAAAATGCCAAGAAAATGCTGGCATTGTGGAATAAATGCTGCGGACTGTACACCTTGGAGTGGTGGTGATGGATAATGTGTCTTTATTTAAACCGACATGTCTCTGCATGTAATTTTGGATGGATATGTCCCTTGGACCAAGAGATGAAATCCAGTTTAGATTTGGAATGGTAGAAGAGTGAGGAAAGAGAGAGGTACAACTCTTAGGGAGAAACAGAGAACATGATTGATTGTATAGGAAGGGAAACGACTTCCCTTTATAAGTTAAAGGAAATATTTGTGAAGATAATTCATTGAAAAGAAACCAAGGAGTCTATATACAGGCTTTGACTGATCCCAATGTTGCAATTATTATTATTATTATTTTATTCTTCATCAAAGTTGATTTGGTTTTTCAAATTGCTTTCAACGTGTAAGCCTTAGCTTCACCTATAAGAGGTGAATACTGTGATGAGACACTTTAAAGCTATATCTCCAAAAGTTTTTGTTACATGCAAGAGTGAAAATGGGATGGTTAACCAACTTTTCATGTATTTAACAATTGCTTATTGAATTGGGAAAACTCTTTCTTTAGCATGGATTCTGTAGCCTTAATCTCTTCGAGCACTACTTTATGGTTTAGGGACTAGGGTAAGGTGATACATGGAGTTGCTGTGCTTGCTATTATTTGGTCTGTTTGGGATGAAAGGGACAGAATTATTATTTATGATACTTATAGTTCAGTGAAAAGTGTTTGGGATAATGTTCATTTGCATGCTTGCTTGGGGCTGTGTTTGCAAAGGACTTTCATATCAATAGGAACAAAATTTCTTTTCTTTTTCATCGGTACGGCTGAAACATTTCAGTTTCTTGACTGACCTAAAGGAAACACCATAGGAATCTTGAAATTCCTTGGTTTCAATTGTGACATCATAGTTTCAAGCGGTTTCGATCAAAACAATAAGGTTTCGGTCAAAATCAATCAAAACAGATTGGAACTTTTCTATATATAAAGATAAAAAATAAAATCAGGTTTTAAGAGATTTTTTTTCTTTTCAAATCTTGTTTTTAATTTTCATTTTAATTTTTATTTAAATGTGAGGAGAGAAGAGAGGAAAAAATATGAAGAATTGATATGAGAGAAATCTTAGAAAGGGTTTTTCATGATTCTCATGGGAACAGAGAAGATCAAATTACACCTGATGTAAAACAGGATCTTCTTACCAGTATAACTTTTTGTGGGATTATTCCACCATTAAATTATGTGTTTCTACCATGCCTGTCATACGTGCCAATTATCACGTAAATTGGAGATCAAGAGCTTTTCATCCATATAGTTGTCCAAACTTATAATTTTGTTTTATAAACATATATTTTTACAAAATGAAAAAAAGTGAGTTTATGGATTGAATGGCTATTAATACAGATTAACGTGATATTCGGCATGTAGGACATGTGGAGTATCACCTTGTCTGTTAGTATAATAAGTCATGTTGCTAAGTGTGATTTTCTATTAGCTTAGAAAATCGGGGTTTCTGCATGAACCAGGGTTTTATGGTGTCCATTTTTGAAAAATAAAGTGAATTGAATATGGAAAGGAGGATCAAATTACTTTCGTTGTACAACATGGTCTCTCACATCCTTAATAACTTTTTGTGATATCCATGTTTTGTTAACATGCTGTCATGCATGCTAATTATCATATTTATTAGAGATTTCTGTTCTGTCCATATAGTGCTCCAAATTAGAGTTCTATTTTGAAAATTTTACTTTTACAAATGAGAGTTTATGGATCACATGGCTATCGATAATTGATCAGGGTAATATTTGGCATGCATGACATGCGCAGGAGAGGAACCTAATCCAATGGTGAACTTGACAAAATGTGTCTCACCACACTTCTTCCTTTGTGTTAAGATGGTCGAGGATTCAACATGCCATGGTTTGAAAGTACTTTCAAAGGTGCAGAGAGATTCTCTGCGGTTGCCTCGTCGGTACTCTGTAGTACTCTTCTTCAAACCTCGCATGTGAGGGGCTCTTTTTCCTTATGAGTCTCATGCATTTTTCGACTTGGTTTAGCGTTGTTTACTTTCATGATTGATTTCAGCTTGACTCCTCTCATTTACTTTCCATGTAAGATGCTTTACAATCAAAGACTTTAATATCGATATCGATGGATATATCGAGGGTCCAAAAATGTGGATATATCGGATATATCGTTGGATATATCGACAATATCGATATCGTTTTAAAGATATAGTGGATATTATGAGTTAAACATGGATATTTTTATTGAAACTCTGGGAAACAATGATTTAAACTCTAATAAACAATCTAGCATCAAAATATTGCAATTTAAATATGTATAATACAAGTATGTGTTGCGTAGGGTATAAAAAATATACCGCGCTAAGTAAATAAATGATAGAAAATTTTGCAAATTCAACATTTAAATGTTATATAACATTGAAATAGATTTTTGTATAGAGTGCTATTAGACCAAAGGCCATTGGTTTGAAATAATATTTTAAATTATGTGAAATACTAAGCATAGTAAAATGTACATATATATGTGAATCCTAACCTATTCTAATGTGTAAAAATTTCACCAGCAATCAGCAAAAGGGCATTTAAACATGGCAGTGTCGATATATTGAACGATATCAGCGATATATCTTCGATATCAACGATATATCTTCGATATATTTGATATATCTTCGATATCAGTGATATATCTTCGATATCTTCGATATATCGCTGATATCGTTCGATATTTTGTTTTTTTTGAAAATTCTTTAATTTTGCAACAATATATCATATTGTTACCCTCCGATATGGCGATATATGGCGATATATCGTCGATATATCTCGATTTTTAAGTCCATGTTTACAATGTAAAAGATTTTTTGTGAAAAAGCAATTACATATAGAGTATGGTTCAGATGCTTTTCCTTTGTTTGGAATCCTTAAAATATGCTGAGATTTTATAGGGCAAAGACTACCAAAATGATCTTCCACCCCAAAATCCACATTACCCTGACCCCGTCCCCGCAACCAACACTTCACCAGGACCATTGGTACTACACACCACATATACCATTTCTAGTCCCAGACGTAGAAACCCAAATTAGGTGGAAAAAACACCTTAAAAGTTGGGGAGAGATTGGAGTAGAGATAAAGGTTGAGCCACCAGTGAGGGTAAAAGAAAAAGAAGAAGAGCAGCCACCGACTTCCAATCAAATCATTTATACAACTTTGGGTCCTTTCCTTTCATAAATAATTTCTTCAACAAAAGCTAATTGAACAAATAAAAAATAAATGAAGAGCAGCCATCAGTAATGTTGGCTTGTTCTTCTCCTCGAACAACGAGCTTTCACCAAAGCTACTCTTACTCGACTGCCTCTGCAACCTGACTCGATTTGATTGCCGATTCTTCCAATAATGTGTTGCTGTCCCAATTGAAGCCTCTGTACATGGCTTGCCTTTGATGTTCACTGTTGCTGGATATGGATTTGTAGAATGACAACACCATGAGCGAACTGGTAATCAGAATACTGCCTAAGGAGAGTAATTATTTCTATAACTGGGTACCTTCTCTGTGTAGCAGAAATTAGAGGAGGAGAGAGAGAGAGAGAGAGAGAGAGAGAGAGAGAGAGAGAGATAATGGGATATAGGAGCCATGGCGATTGGAGATGGAGAAGTTTCTCTAAAAGCAAGCTTATGATTCACTGAACGAACAAGTCTACACATCTCCCACGATTTTACAGTCTTGCGGAAGATAACTTGCAACAAAAAATGGCATAAGTTGTTTTCCATCCTTTTTACCCCATTCATGTAAAGTGAATTATGTTTACCTTATTTTCTGAATCAATCCAAATACTGGAAATTTACTATTTTGCGTAGAATTCTGAAATTAATGTTGGAGTTCAGTTCTTGCAAGTATAAGCAAATAAGACATGAAAAACTACATTGGGGGTCATTGATATAAAATTTCTTAAATTTCTGTTAGGGAATCGTTAATATGGGGCCAAATTTTAGAAAAAACTACACTATCTAACCATAGGACTTTTAAATGTTAGTTATGAAATAAAAGTAAGGATCTAAGAGAAGGTGTTACTTTTAAGTCTCAGTTTTGTGTCCTAGGGCTAGAAGCACCCTTTAAGGCGTTTTAGATCGATCCTTTATACGTTTTCTTTTGTCTTTCCTCAAGGTGTAAACATCATATGCTTTTTCAATTGATGCAATTTACATGCTCATTTTTACGTGTGCATAGATTAGCAATCTGCTTCTGGTTAGCATGATATGCTTGCAAAAGTGGGTGCCTAGTGTGTTGTGCACTTGTGCCTTTAGCGTTTACTTTTAAGAGGAAATGCTGTCATAAGTTAAAACATTAATTTGTTTTCTTTTTGTCCTATCATTTTGTATATGTTTTCCTTTTTCCTTTTTTTTTTTTTTGATGGTTCTTTAGAAAGTAATATTCAAATAATATCACAAGAAGCTCAGTGTTTTTGCACAAGTGTAGAAGTTCTCTTGAATCTGTCTAACATAAGAAGTATTCTTAATGCATGGCTGACTTGTGTGCTATTAATCTATGAATTTTCCTTCATTACTCACCCTTATTCCTGCAGGTAATAAGGGTGAAATGGTCACTCCATGCAAGAGAAGAGATTGTGTTTGAGCTCCTCCAACATTTAAGGGGGAACACAGCAAGAAGCTTGCTAGAAGGAATAAGAAAGAGTACAAGGGAAATGATTCAGGAGCAAGAGGCAATTCGTGATCGCTTATTTACAATTCAAGATGTCATGCAGAACACTGTTCGTGCATGGTTGCAGGTTTACATACTCTTGCACAGATGACAAATTTCTATTATCATGATCTCGTCTATTTAATGATATATCATAGTCATCCCTAGATGTTTCAACTGTAAATTATTATGATATAAAATTTATTTTAACATCCATTTAGTAGCAATGTTATTTAAATAAACAGGTTTCTAGGAATTTTTAAAATACTAATGTGGAAAATTAGTCCTGTCTCTTTTGGATTAAGAATCTGCTTGATCATATTAAATGTTGTTAGTTATGTTTCATTAACAATTTTTATTGGTAACACCACGTACCAATCAGGACTTATGCTGTGATACAACTACAATGTTCAGGTGATTTGTCTTGCCTCTGCCATTTCTTGGGTATTGCAGATACCAGAAGCCTGTACCTTGACAAGACCTTGTGAGTGCCGTGTCCTGACCATGCTGGCTTGGGAATACGCCACTAGCCAAGAAGGCTAGCGCGGAGAAGGGTCGCCACCCAATTTGGTTTCGGGAACTGATTTGATCCCTAACAAGGGTCTAACTCGTTATAACCAAAGAATTTAGGGTTCAGAGCTAGGGTACGTTGTTGGGAAGGTGTTAGGCACCCAACAACGCCCTGTTGAAGCCGCCCCCACACGTGTTTTGTTCGCTTTAATTAACAAGAATTATCAATTGGATTTAACCCTATTCATGTGACGTACAATTTAATTCAAATGATATCATGCAATGATGGCAAATAAATAAATAAAGAGATGAATTATACAAAGAATCAATATAATAAAGGGTTAATCTAAAGAAGGATACAAAAATAAAGAAAGAGTCAAATAAATAAAGAAATAAATAAGTAGACTAGTAAGAAAATAAAGTATAAGAGGAAATAATCTACTAATAATGAAAAAGAAACAAATAAGTAAAGAAACAAGCAAATAAGTAAGGAAGAGAATAAAAATAAATAAAGGAATGGTTTAAATAAAGAACTAATCTAAAGAAAGAAATAAATAAAATATAGAACTAATCTAAATAAAGAAATGATAATAAAAGAAGATTGACACAAAGAAAGAAAGATATGTGAGGGACAAACAAATATGGTACTAACCTAAACTAGGGAATGGATAAAATATGGAATCAAATAAATATAGAATAAAATAAATACAATAAAAGAGTCAACTGATCATACAAAGGAAGTGCGTACGCACAACTGTAAAGTGCGTACACACTTTCGATTTATGCGTACGTACATTCCATTCACGGAACTCCGAAATTAATGATATGCTTCTACAAATAATAAAATATATAAATATGTAAAAGAACTATGATAATCAAGTCCTAATTCTATATGCACACAACTAGAAAGATTAAAATGATAAAAATAAAATTAATAAGGGGTGGGAATAAATCAAAATGAACTAAGAAAAAGAAATCTTAATTTAGTGAATGAAAATACATATGCAGAGATGAATACACCTATTCTACTATTCGGTTACATAAATTAATCGATGCAGAAAATTACTAATCATGTGAAAGACGAAATAAATAAAAATCAAAAGAGAAAACTAAATAAATAAATTTACTGAGAAATGAGAAAAAACTAAACAAAATAAATATACAATCATAGGGGAAAGAGAATCATGTAAATAGCATGTCCGGACATTCGAAAATAATAACAAGCTATCTCAAATAATAGAGAAAGAGATAGAAAAGTAAGCGTTACCCTCAGGTTGGGTGGTGTGTTGGGTGGTGTGTAGGATGAAACTTTGATGAACTCTCCCCTTCAAGTCTCCATGATCACAGCCGTCCTTCTCTCTCTTAGCTTCTAGGTTTGTAGAAGTGGTGGCTAGGGTTTGTAGAAGTGGTGGCTAGAGAGTGGTTTAGAGAATGGCGATGGCCAAAGAATCGTTCACATCCCATTTCCAAGTTGAAAGTGCTATATTTATAGAGGTAGTATTAGGGTTTTGGAGAAGCTAGATTAGGGTTTCTAGCTTCTCTAGTCGTTACAAGGTGGCTATAAAGTAGGTCAAACCTTCATAAGGTAACTAGGGGAATACCAAAATGGAGGGAAAAATCCGGATTTGGGAATTAATGGGCGTACGCACAATTGAAAGGTGCGTACGTACAATCTAATTGCACGTACGTACAAATATTCGATTGTGGGCTTTTGCGGGTTGGGCTACGATTGCGATCACGTTGACTCTTCAAGGTCATTCATCAATTATTTCAAATTAGATCACCCTTCATCACTGGGCTTAAAAAGTGTGGACTTGAAATGTTTAGGCGGTACAAAATGGGGTGTCAACAGACCTATACTTGAACCATGCCATATTATCCTCTCATTTTTTGTTTTTAATATACAAATAGATTATGACTTTTATGGTAACTCTATCTTAAGAGTTGGGGTCTCAGAGAATTAATATAGCATTACGGTATTTCATTTTTATACTGGTATAAGATTTTAAGGGTTTTTTTTCCCCCTATAAAATTCTCTGAATTACTCAAAAAAGGAAAAAAAGAAAAAAAGAAAAAAAAAAAAAAAAAAAAAAGAACTTTTTTTAAAAAAAATGAGTGTAAGGTTAGTTTTTATTGTCTCTGTTTTCTGTACACTGGTTTCTCATTCTTGTTGCAACTACTGATTCCAGGACAAAAGCCTCCGGGTTACACATAATTTAGGAGTTTTTGGTGGTTGTGGCCTTGTTCTTTCCATCTTCACCGGACTCTTCGGGATCAATGTGGATGGAATCCCTGGAGATGGGGGATCACCATATGCATTTGCTCTGTTCTCAGGTATCCTCTGCTTGTTAGGAGTTGTGCTAATTGCAATTGGGTTGATTTACCTTGGGTTGAAAGAACCCATCACTGAACAGCAGGCTGAAGTGAGAAAATTAGAGCTCCAAGAGCTGGTTAGGATCTTTCAGCAGGAAGCAGAGTCTCATGCACAAGTCCGAAAAACTGTTCCTCGAACAAACCTAACCCCAACTGCTGCAGAGTTAATCCCAGATGGTGCAGATTATGTTCTCATAGGATGAAAACAGCACATGAAGTAAGTTACAAAATTTTGTAGCAGTAACCACTTTTGGTTTGGTAGTTTATAATTTAAAAATAGAGGGCTCTAAGGTGTCGGTATAATTTATATGGAATTACAAGAGTGCTAGAAAGTTGCTTTGAAGGTAATTACATTATTCATGAGATAAAACTGCTCCTCTTTTTGTAGCTGTTTAGTTTTAATTTTTGGGATATAATAAGAAAGGAATTGACTGTTGGCTACAGAAACAGGAACATTAGTATGCAGGAATGGATTCTCTGCAAAATAAGATGTGAATACTAGATTAAGCCAGTTGTCAGCACTCTGGTATGTTTATTTGAAAATCTGGGACCTATATGATGGGTCCCATTTTAGAGAGATTGTATGAAAGAACATCATTGGACTGCACAACTATTAAAAAATGGATGCACTTTTGATGGTCTCAGTTTTCGCTTGTACCAACAGTTTTGTTCCGAATTTTCCATCAACCCATATATTAGGCCTATCATGGATCAGATTATGATTCATATCCAACCTGATTGAGTGGAACCATAGCAGTTTGAATTTATATATGCCATGATTGGTTTTGTTTAAGTGCATGCTCATAATCCCATAAATTTTGTTGCCTTCTAATAGATGTCCATATATCGTACAGTTTATCTTTACTTACGGTGGCATCCAATTATAGATGCAAGTGATAAGTATGATTGGCAAATTGGGTTTTGCTGGAGTTGAAATCGAGGAGAGAACTGTGATAATCTATTCTCCATCTCTTACTTTTCGAAAAAAGAGAGTTCACCAGAGGTTGTGGTTGTTTGGGTCAAATCTCGTGTTAGCAAAGAGTTTTGAGTTTAGGCGGCAATCGCAGACAAAATGGCGGGGACAATGATGTGGTGTTTAAGGCCCATGACATAGTTGACGACTTGGTCCATTTCTTACCAGAGGAAAATGTCTCCGGCAGCAGGAAGAGAGATGAGAAGGTGTTTCAGGAGGGAAAAGAGGGGAAAAAGAAGGGGCAAAATAATCCATCTACTTTTTTTTTATTAATTTGGTTGCTGTGGAAGGAGTGTTTATTACTGTGGCAATATCGCCACCCTATATGATATTGATTGATGTAGTAAAATTCGAAAATCTTGGTCAAATTCAGATTCGAATTGTGCCCTACCATTCGGTGCTTTGGTGAACAAATACACCTTATTTTGGTGTCTGTCAGTACATACCCTGTGACAAAGTTTATGCATGCTTTTGTTTACACTGCTTAAGACATTTATCTTCACTGTTGGCTTCATTGGTATTTGCAGAAATTTCGAGTTTGATAAAAATAGTGTTAATGCAGCAACCTCGTAGTGCAATTTTTGGGTGTAGAATTTGGGTATTGTACGGTGTCTGGAAGGCAATTTTCTTTGAATAAACTCTGCATCCCAGTGAGAGCCAATATAAAATGAAATTGTCATAATATTTTTTTGTTTCATAATCTCATTTTATTCACTTCTCATTATCTCACTTGTAACATCACATGACTGTGTCACAGTTATATCGAAAACTCACTCATTTATTAAATGAAAGTCCTTACTTTTCCCCAAAAATTTTTTTTTTGAAGTGCTCATTGTTCTTAAAATTCGCTCATAATTACAGGGTTCGGGTGGGGCATTTCGTCTGTCGTCCAAGTTGCCACACACCACGGGGTGACAAAAGAGGTTGGTTTCGATGCTAAATTTACCATGTTGCGTGCGCCACATGTGTCACTATTTGTGGGCCCCTGACTTGCCTAAATGCACTTTTGGATGTTTCCTGAACCGAAAACGACATAACTAGTAACTACCATATGCCCACGTCACACTCCATGGGTCAAACCTACCATTTCATTGCCTAAAATTGTTATTTTCATTTTTCTCTCAAAAAAAATAAAAGAAAAAAAGGGCCTAACATTTCCGTACGGTTCAGTCTGGGGCTAGCCTTTTCCGATCACTGAGACTCCATGCATGAGAATTTTGCATTGATCACTTCAAGATCCTTTATTAGACCCCAACTGCAAATTACCTTTTTTTCTTTCTGATTTCCGTTCTTCCCTTTCTTTTTCTTTTTTTTTTTTTTTTTTTGACATTTCTGATATCAAGGAAACCCACTTCCTAGTCCACAATATATGCCAGGAATAAAGCATTTTTTTTATTGTTAATGTTGTTTTTTAAATGAGGACCAGAGCCCAACAACTAGCTTACAAAGCAACTTTGCTGGTCAGCAAGGCCCCAACAATGTCACCTCTCAGGGAGTATAGCAGCTCAAAAGAGGTGTTGATGATGGATGTCCTCCAGTAGCTATCTATATATTCTAATAGATCCCTACATAGTACATACATATCACTTCCCATAACAGCCAGGCAAGCAAGAAATAGGGCACCGACCCCATGACCCCAAGATTACATACATGTCACTTCCCGTAACAGCCAGGCAAGCAAGAAATAGGGCACCCATCCCATGACCCCAAGATTTTTTCCCCTCTTTCCTCGTTCCTACCCTCGTGGAGATTTTGGGTCCACAGTTGCTGGGAAATCTCCCAAGATATTTGGCAATGAAAAAGATTAAAATATAGTGGCAGTGTCTAGCAGTATTATTTATTTTTTGGGTGGGTTTTGAGGGGTTGGGAGGAGTGGGGGTTGTGTCACCCCTTTTGACTCTTGGATGAGCAACCCATCTAAACCAAACATTTCTTCTTCTCTGGATTGACTTGTAGTTGGTCATTACATTTTTTTATTTTATTTTAAAATTCAGAAAAACAGAAAAACTATCTAGAAGGCAGCCTGCAATCTGATCCAATATCATGCAGATTCACCATGGATGAAGAAGCTCTTCTCTCCAAGACCATAATAACAGAAGAGCCCAACAGACCTGCAATTAGGAGAGAATTTCCCTCTGGTTACCTTGACCTCAGCCCCTCTTGGCGCCGCCAGTCAACCGCCCACCTAATCACCACCGACGCCATAATTCCCATCATCACAACACCCAATTCTTCTTCACTTGCAAACATCTTAGCCGACATAAACAACAAGAGGAGGCTCACTCGCCGTTCACACTCTGCCCCTTCTGTATTCACCTATTCAAAAGAAGCTTTCCATGATTCCTTGGATCCCAGACCCGCCCCTAAATCGACCCCTCTCATCGTCCGCCAAGCCTTCATTGGTGTAGTTTTGTATGTAATGGCAGGAATCGCAATATACTTGATAAAGTCCGGGAGTTTCAAGGGTGAGGCCACGTTTAAGCCAGTAGATGCCTTGTACTTCAGTGTGGTCACTCTTTGCACTATCGGCTATGGTGATATTGTTCCAGACACCACATTCACCAAGCTATACACTTGTATCTTCATCTTAGTCGGTTTTGGGTTCATCGATATCTTGCTCAATGGTTTGGTCACTTACGTTCTCGATAGGCAAGAGGCAGTCTTGTTGAGCACATTGGATGCGAATCGATTCAATGCAATGTTTCGTACATATATGGTTGATACAGAGAAGGGAAGGATGAGGATAAGAATGAAAGTCGCCCTGGCCTTGGCAGTTGTGATCGTTTGTATTGCCGTAGGGACAGTTGTGGCGCATTTTCTAGAGGAGATGAGTTGGGTTGATAGTCTATATCTGTCTGTAACCTCAGTGACAACCGTAGGTTATGGGGATTATGCTTTCTCAACAATACAGGGGAGGTGTTTTGCAATTGTTTGGCTACTAGGTTAGCACATTTGCTGTTGCTAGGGCCTTTCTGTACCTGACTGAGCTGAGGATTGACAAGAGGAATCGAACTATTGCAAAATGGGTTCTTCAGAGGAAGATGACCCTAGGGGATCTAGTGGCAGCCGACCTCGACAATGATGGATCCATCAGGTATGGTATTCATGATATTTTTTTACATATAGTCAGTCTGTAACATTTTTACTTGGATTTGAAGAACCTTAGGCAAGTTTTGTTTTTCTTCAATCCCTACAAATATACATAGTTCCACTTGATAGTTTAGATCTAGCTAGTTAAATAGAAGTCACATACAATTTGTGGGGTGGGACGGAAAAAAATTGTAAAAACAAGAGGAAATGCTCTAACCAAAAACCCCCATTAAAAAAAAAAAAAAAAAAAAATGAGGATGCAAAAATCTAGTCATAAAGCAAAAACACAATGGGAAAGGTGGACTAATTGTTCTATTAAGTTTATTTTAACATTAAAAGAATGATTGATTGGAGGACTAAAAGATACTTTATTGGTACTATACTGATATTTCAAGAGAAGTATATAGAAGTGTGGGTAGGAATCTGTTTAGCTTGGCAGACTAGATTTTGTAATAGAACTGCAGAGCAGCAGACATGCTACATGTTGGCAAATGTCATTCTCTGTAACATAAAATGGATAGAAGTGTGGGTAGGAATCTATAGTTACTAATTTTATAACTTACAAATGAAATGATTTGTTCATGTTCAAGATGAGGTTCCTTGGAGTATGTCAACTTCACAAATGAAGAAACTAGAATTGTGGAAGAATAATGAAACCTAGCATTTCTAAAACAAACTAAATTCATGAATCACAACTTCATCCACTTCAAGAATTAAAATGGGATGATATTAATAGATGGCCCTGAGATCCTCAGTGCCCATCTTTGGCACCTATCTTTAATCATAAATGATTTCTGTAGACATGGTTGTGGTGTTTAACTGTGAGACAATGCAGATTTATGTCAATGCAAATACTTTTCTTGGTAGATTTTTGAGATCAAATCATCAAATCCATGTGGATCAGCCAAAAATGTAGAAAATATGATGCAAAGAAAACTGTCAGCTAGACCTGATTTCAATAGAAATTGTATACTTGTACGACCTCTCCTCTTGGTAGCTGCTTAATTCATCGAATTCAGCAATGGGAGATCAAGAGAGTTGAGTAGAACCGGGTATTTGCAAGCTAAATAAGTTGGTACCTTGAAACAGTCTTCAAGTCAATAACACTAGTTCAAGGTGCATTTTTTCGGTGTATATTGGTAGGTTGATCACATTCCTATTCCTTCAATAATAATGTTTGAATCAACAAGTCAAGGACCCAGACCAGAGAAGAATCTGGGATCAAGGACTTCAGAATTTGCCAAAAGAGAAAAATATTTGAGAGCATGCAAGTTCCCAAGGATAAGATGATGGATAAGGTATCCTTGACTCCAGAAAAGATCTCGAGTGTTCCATTTTTGAGATTATAATCTATGAACTGTGAGCTTTCTGAGTCAGTTTAGGAGAAAATAACTGATGTTCTAAACTAGGATTCGGCCTATTTTAGTCCTAGGTCAGGGGATGTGATACTCAGCTTTTCATGAAGCATCGCATTTATTGTCAGGATTTGTTGTCAGGATCTTCTTATTGCATCTCTGCAAGAAGGATTCAATTTTCTAGGGTACTATAGGTTTCAATACCTCCTTTCAAAGCCCATTTCAAATTTTCCAAAGTGCCTATACTTTGGAAGTGTCATGCCTGTCTGTCATCAGTTCATGGGAAACTGACTGAGAATTGGAGAACAGCTTCTGCTGTCTTGATAATACCATGGGAAACTATGTAGTTTAAGAAGAAAAATGGGAGATGGGATGAGAAATTGAAGCGAGAATTACTGAATTCACAAGCCAATAGGGCAGCTGAATATTTTGCGAAAAAGTCATTGTAGAATTCATTATTCATCGTTATTGTTGGGAGCATAGTTTTCCTAATACATCGTGGCAGATATTCTTGGAAGATTGTTATGGTCTTGCCTTCCCCACTCTTTTAATTTTAATTCAATGGAATTTTATTTCCATATCAAAAACATAAAAAAAAAAATAAAGAAAAAAGAAATGGAATCAAGAAGCATGACCCACACAAAATATGGGAAACTTGATTCGGGGAATCAGTTTGGTGAGAATTGGGTTGGGAAAGCTGATGATAAAATTTATTAGAAACATGTATGAAGCAGTGAAAGAATGAACGATTAGTCCCAGCACCTTGGTTAAAAAACCCCCTGGTTATTGGTTCCCTCCCCCTGTGAACAGTGATTAGTCCCTAGTTGAAAGCTTTGGGGAAACACTGGGTCTTGACCAAAAAAGAAAAAAAAAAAAGAAAAGGAAAGAATGAATGACAAATCTAAATACAAAGGGGTTTTCATGCATGCTTCGCATCAATATTGGAAATGGATTTCTCCTGGAAGTGATTTCCCTTTTTGGGAAAATAGTTTCCAGTAATTGTGGTCTGGACAGTTTAAAATTATCCCAATCTATTCTCTGGATGTCAATCAGATTGGCCTTCAAATCTAAATTTCTGTATCATCTACTGTAAAATGGCATTCTACAAAAGTGAACAACTTCCTAACACTCAAATTTTTTTCTCTAGTTTTGCAGATGTTCTTACCATGTGATCTCTTATCCATTGATTTGCAAGTTCTCTTTCTTCTTCAATCTGCTTTTCAAGTTCCTTCATTTTCTCAGTACTTATTTTAAATTAAAGCATCCTTGTTTTCAATTGATCTTCTATGGTTGCAGTAAATCCGAATATATTATATACAAGCTCAAGGAGATGGGAAAGATAGCAGAAAAAGACATTCATCTGATCTGCAACCAATTTGATAACTTAGACAACAGCAATTGTGGAAAAATTACTATGGCCGATCTCATGGAAAATGATGATTCAGCCTAAGGTTTTCCTATTGGAATGAAATACAGATACGCTAACCAGATCTTGCATTGGAGATAGCCTCAGCTTGAACCTCGAGGCATTGTACACAAGTAGAAGGCACGAGAAGAGCAAATCATTGATTAAATTTGCATAGAAGGAACCAGATGGTACCAGATCCATGGTTTCATATTTTTTCAGAAGCAGAAAACTGGTCTGACAATTTTTTTTTTATCACTCAATTGAAGAAAGAAACAGCAGAAGAGGAAGGTCCCTCATCAGCCATAAAAACTGGAGGCAGCTGGGAATCTCCCCCGACCTATTATGAGAATTGGAATCGTTCTTTTCCAACTACTTAGAAATAATAATGGGGATCCTTGGTAATCTCATTTTTGCTATTATTCATCATTTGTCTGTTTACCGAAAAATTCTACTCTGTTTACCGAAAAGTTGTGCTTCCAGCCATCTGGTTGTAAAGGATGTATATAATATGTATGTAAAAGTGCTCCAATGTTTATTGATCTATGGAAAGAAAGAGGTACTAGTAAGAGTTCAATAACTTGTACTGTCCCAGCATCTTTGTGTATTCGACTGAACATTCTTGTTGCACACAATTTGTGTTATGACTTATCTACAGGATATATTAGAAAGAAAGATCTATTTTATTTCCAGGATTTATTTATTGAAATAGAAACACAACATACTTTAAATGCATCAGAAGTATGAGAATGTAAGTACAACTCCCTTGACATATTTCTACAATTTTGTTGAAAAAAACAAAAAGGTTTACATCACTGACATGGTAGCAATCCTCCAGTGAAAAATCAGCCGCCAAGTCCACAGTGCCAACAGTTCATGTCACATCCAGGCAGCTTCATGTTGAGATTTTCTCACAAATAATGTCCCCACTACTGTTCAATGACTGCATATTAAAGCATGTAGAAGTCATGATGGATGATAAATATATACATAATGGGAATGCAAGAAAAATTCAATCAAGTGTGAATTGAAAAAAAACAACACGTGCCATCTGTGGTTGTGCTTTCATCTTGATATTGATTCTGGACAAAATCCTCACTGTCAATTACCTTCATGCAAGATTGCAAGAAAGTGGACTTCTAATTGTTATGTGATGTGTAAGAGTGACTCTGGATCTGTCATCAGCTTTGAACTATTGCTCCTTCACATACGGCATTAGTGTACACGTTCTCCCTCTCAAGTTTTGGCTATATCTTGAATTGTACTTGATACGGTTCTAAATCTTTCTCCCCCTTGTTTTGATAGTAATCATTACAATCATTTTCATCTTTCCTTTCCTTTTCTATTTTAATATAATCATCCTAGGGAGTGTTCCAATGTTTCGGGAGAGAATAATTACCTCTTACAAAAAAAAATTTGCTACATATGTCATCAATAGACTCAGTCCTCATCTGCTGGGGTAAATCTGGATACATTAAAAAGAAGCTCTATCTGATCTCTGCTTTTTACCGTATGAAGCTTGCAATTCTACAAATTTATAATTCCCAGACATTCAACAATTAGCAAACAGCATATTCTCTCTATGCAAGGATCATTACTTTCGGAATGCTGAAAAGGGGAAAATGGGAAAATCAATAAGTTTTAAAATAATTGATAGACATACCTTCCCCTAATGTCACGGATGCTCTGAAGAATTTCCTCTATTAGCAGCAACTTTGAATTTATTGACTTCTCCTCACTTTCCAGTACCAAGGTTGAGAGCCTTAAAACAGTGACAAGTTCTGCCTCAATATTGTCGAGCTGTTGATCTAGATGTTCCAAGAAATCCTTGAAAGAAGATATTCCCCTCAGACTGCTGATCATGTCATCTTCATTCCAAATGCTCCCACTCACAGGTTTTCCCAGACTTTCCAGCTCACTATCTGCAGGTAAGTTCGCTTGACTCTCAGCACAAAAATGGATTTTTTTATCCTCGCTGAATTTCAGGGCATTAGCGTCGAAGTCTTTGTTTTCATTCAGATGTTCTAAAACTTCCTCCTTTGGAGATACAATCCGAACTGGACCAGAAGCATCCTCTTTTCCAACTTCAAGATCCAGAGCAACATTCCCAATTAGCTGAGTTTCCTTTATAGATATTGCCTGAAACCATATGAGGAAGTGGCCATTTGGGGCCATAGAGAGAAGAGACACTTCCATTAAATATATGGGGATAGTATCTCTTCTGTTGGGAATTATGTCTCTACATGCAAGCTACACTGTACAGATTTATTTCATTCTTTGTAGGAGTATCAAAGTTCTGAGAGCCTTCTTGCATGAAGTCAACATAGTATGGAAGATTCCTATGGAACTTTGAGTAAACATGATTTCTTGCTCCCCTCTTTGTTTAAACTTTAACATGCATGGTGAGAATATATACAATATTACAATAGAAAGCAATGCTCGAAACATATCCCATACCCATACCAATAACATGTCATGTCCAGCACAGGTACTTACATTATGAAGTTTCTTATAACATAGCACAAAACAACATTGACCGTTTGACACACAAATATGGATATATTAGAAGGGGGAATTACAGATTGGTCCGGCTATGGGAAAATAATTACAGTTCAATACAAATTACTACTAACTTCCTAGTAAATGACTACTAACTTAACTAAGAATGACTACTAATTGTAATATTTGCCCATAGCCAGACCAATCTGTAATTTCCCCTACTTATAATAGAATCAGTCTAATATACAATTATAACATATTATTTATCTTTTATGTGTGAAAAAAAAAATCAATGAAGATGGTAAATCTTTAATCCCATGCTCAAGAATTAGTGACATACAAAGTAAAAGCGCAATTGTCTAGTAGCCAAGAACTAAAAATAATAATAATCTTCATTATGTGAGCTCTTTGGACCTTAGACCTTAGACTCAACTTTTTTTCTCGGTCATCTCCATAAAGTACCTTGAAATACAGCAGGATATGCCTTTGATCCCTCAGCTAATTATTTGCAATAGTTGAATCACTTGTCCCCTCCAGAGGAGCCATAAAATTATCTTTGAATACAGCCTCATTTGATTCAATATCAATGTTTGGATTGGGACATTAATTTCTTCAATGTCAAAAGGTACCATGATGGCAGAACAAGAGGAGCCTCAGAGTATCACTGTTATCTAAAGCTTAATCCATTTCCTATTTTGAGGCTTCCAAGAACGACTAGCTGAACTTAAAACTTCACCATTATAAGCGATATTCTTCCATTTCATGAAGATAAAAAAAACCCAATGTTATATTCAGAAATTCCCTTGACACCTGTGACTTGCCCTTTGTTACATATATATTTAAAACTGAGTTAAGTAACCATGTCAAACATGCTGTGATGGACAGTTCACTGTATCCTAGGTTATAGAGATGAGTGCTGGATAGTTTGACAGGTCATCCATGTCCCCTAGTCCAAACTCCTAAAGTATGGGGGATAGGTGGCTCTGGCACCTAGACAAACACAAGCCCCCCACATGCTTTACTGAGTCCATGTAAAATAGGATTTGCCTCAAAAAAATAAGTCTCAATTTGCACACTTCTAAATTTTCAAAAATCTACCAAAGAGTGCAGAGAGGACTGCAAAATTCTAAAGGTAGAATATTGTTGGGAGAAACCAACCCAAAGTCCCAAGCTATTAGGTGGAGCTGTGGAGGGCCCAAAGAGGTATATCAAGCCATATCAAACCCAATATTTGGACGATGTGGAATGCAGGACATCCCAACACTCCCCTCATGTGCAAGCCCAATAGGACAAGAATAGGCCTGTCACGTGGATAACAAAGAAGGGCTCATGAATGGGACGCAAGAACAATATGCTCTGAAATTGTCAAAAAGTTTTAATAAGGCCTGAAGTCAGTTGAAAGATCCAGAGTAATACAGGACCTTTCACTAAATTAATGCTATAAGGTAGGGTTAGAGTTTGCCATAGATTCTTTAACAGGTGATGGAGAATTGGTGGAACGGGATTTAAGACGTAGAATTAAACCTTTGAAGGGATGTTTGGATGGTTTGATATGAAAATATTTAAAACCCCAAAACAGTGAGCAAGGAAAAATTCAGAGAAAAGAAGAACAGCAAGAAAAGAATAATAATAATAATAATGTATAGAATAAGAAGTATGATAAGCGAGAGAAGGAAGAGATCAAGGCACCACATCCTCCCAAGTCCCAACAATGTTTCTAAAATTGTAAAGTATCTTTCCAATATTCATTCTACATTTTCACTCTTTAAATAGACTAAAACCATACTAAGAAAAAACTCTAGCCCTTAAATAAAACAAACCCAAACCATACATTATAAACCTGATTAAAAGAACTTCAAAAGACCAAAATATCCCTAAATTTTCATTGCTATAGTAGCATGAACAATGCCACACTACAGTAATGTGAACAGTAAATTCCTAAATAATAACTGAAACTAGAAGTATGCCCAAATTTGGAATATAAAAATTCCAATATAATGAATATCCCAATGAAACTCAATTTGACACTTCCTTGTAAAGATGCCCTGCATCATAGAGTTCTTCTATTAAGCCCAATCACAAGCTGGGGGAAAACAGTGAGAATGCTTAAGTTGATGCATGGAGATAACATGAGGATGGTAGGAAAGCTCATTAATTTTTCTACACTCGACTTGATATTGACTATGCAGTGAGTGTAGTGAGTCAATTTGCGCATGCACCTGAATTGTATCATGCACATATAGAACTCTCCATTCTTCATCTCTCTCTCTCTCTCCCTCTTTTTTTTTTTTTTTTTTTTTTTTTTTTTTTTTTTTTTTTTTGAGGGGGTCATACTCTACCTTTCTTTCCACTTCTAGACACAAAACCAACAGACGGTTATGTATCTCCAACTACTATGTAAAACAAAATGGCACCATTCAATTTCCAAGGGCTATCTAAACACAAGCATAATCTAACTTGGCAAAGTGAATTAACTTTTAAAGCGTAAACTGGGGATTTAAAAGCATAAGAAGCTTGTGCCTTGAAACTTGCTTCAAGACAAGGCAAAGGAAAAGCATCTCGAGAAGTAACTCTAGAGTCAGAAATTCCCACAATGCATGCATGGTGATGAAGAAGTGTCCAGTCTCTCTAAGATTTGCAGAATGGTAAAGAAGGAGAAGAAAATACTAGAGTTGATAAAATGATGTAGAGGAAGAGCCAATCATTCACTCTCCTCCCAGAAGATGACCAGAATACCCTTGTTAATAACACATGCATCAAGTTGGTGTATATAATAAACGCTAACTTGCTCAGAATGTCACAAAAGTAGGATGAAAATATTTAGTCTTTACAAAAAGAGGACAGATCCAACCCTAGACTAGCTTATCTTTGATGAAATTCTGATTCACTTCTATATGCTTGATTCTATCATGTTGCACCGGATCATGTGCAATGCTTATAAGAGCTTTATTGTCTCAGTAAATTCATTGGACCTACCAAGTTAGTCTGATGAATAAGTTCCCGTATTCTAGGCTTTGCAGAATGGAAAAGAAAGAGAAAACAAGAAAAGAAAAATAATAGAGGAGAGGAAAGAATGAAGATGGAGTGAGAGACAATCAATCACACTCCCAAAATACCTTTATAAATGAGAGGACTTCCAAATTACATCTCAATAACATCCCTACTATGTAGATAAAACAATTATATCCTGATTACACAATAAGACTGAAATATCTTTGTTAACAACACACATGATGCCCAGAGACTCACTCAATGTCTGAAGCAGTGTGTGCCACATCAATTAACAAATACTAAAATTCACAAAACAGAAGTGATTCCCCCACCTCTTTCAAGAATTGGTAAGTTTGAAAGTACATATTTTCTCATCTTTAGTGTGTACTCTGATGAACTATATCACATCAAGGCTTATCTTAACGAATATCGAAAGAGATTTGCAGCTTCTGACATGCCTTGAATTTTTACAAGATACAATTAATTTTAATCACAAAACTTTCTTGCCCCTTATATTTGTTTTTGTCATGCATGATGATTGAATAAATTATTTGGTGTTTGTTTAAAATTTTTCCATAAGATAAACTTAATTTCATTTTTTTTTTCCTTTTTGCAATATCTTATTATGAATCTTATGCCTCACAATATGAGGCCCACACCTCGTGTGTTGGAGATCTACGCTCTCGAGTTGTAACTTCACCATTAGAAAGATAATCATAAAACAATCTCCAAAAAATCAATGGCGAAAAAAGACAGTCCTAAAAGAAACAAACCACTACAACATCAACATCACAACCTCACCCTCTACAAAATTAATGAATATTATATTATCATTACAAGGTATTAGACTGACATATCTAACAGGATTTCAAGACTAAGCAAGTTTCAGAAAATAATTACCACTTCATTCTACCTCATTAAGCTTAGTGGAAAGCTCATCAAGCAATTCAATGCGACTCTTTGACTTCTCCAAAGCCTGCATGACCTTCTTCTTTTGAAAAAGTAGCTCTCTTGCATTATTTTCCTTCCCAGTCTCAACACTAATAGCTGCCTGTCGCCGAAGCTTCTCGGCTGCCTCTGACAACCGCAATAGCCTCAATCTTGCATTATTTGCTGATTCAGCAATCAAAATTATTTTAATAGAGAAAGTCATTATGTATAAGTGGTGTACAAGTGGTAAAAAAGTCTTAAACCATTAAGCACCAAAGTAATGCATGTAATCATCATAACACACAAAAGTGTTGACTTAATTGGGTGTATTGTTTCTTGGTAGGGTGGTGTTCTTTTTGGGAGTGTTCTTTTCTGGGGTGGACTTTTGGTTCACAAAAAAACCAAAAAAAAAAAAAAAAAAAAATGTTGGGAGGAGGTAAAAAAAGGATCTTCTACTTCAAATCAACGACCGAAGACTTAATGAAAAAAATTAGAAGTAATAATGAAAATAAATATTAAAAACCTAGCCACTTATCCAACGATAAATTCCTGTGTAGAACTGCTACAAAACAGAACAAGCAAAGAAGGAAATGGAATACCAGGAGCCAGCAATTAACTCATCAAAGATACAAGCTTTAAATCTTGGATTAGGTAGAACAGTAAAGTAGTATGATTCTCCAGCAAAATCTTATGATAGATAACTGAAACAGCATTCTAACATGCTCAAATCACAGAATATATATCATCAAACTTAAACTTGAAAAGTACCTTCTACTTGTCAGCCTTGAATAAAAACTAAACTTATATCCTCTCGAGCAAAAACATCATTGGGCAGAGAAACTAACTTAAGCACATCACCTGACATATGACTTAGAACCTTTTGCATAGCATGCATATCCAATCAAGATGATGCTGGGATTGCTTGAAACTTAAATAAGGGGAAAGATTTAGAAAGTCTTGAAAAATTTTTAAACAATTAAAAAAGTTAAATTAATCTCACAATTTGAGAAGTGTAATACGTTATCTAATATATTATAGGAACTTCTGTACTAGAAACAATGATATCCCCAATTATAGCACCTCTGCGATGTAAAATATATCTCTTCTCACCATCCCCATAGTGTATGAGAAAAATGTATGCAGTTTTTAAACATTTTGATTTAGGTCTGAAGTTCATGGAATATTTGCAATATATATCATGCCTTACTGCAAATAAATTATCTTATATAATTGAATACACACACAGACACACTACAATTTGTATGGTCGTGACTATATGAACCATTATTATCATTAATTGGCAGCTCTACCATAACCGAACCTAACAGCCATATAATTGCTGATCTGGTTAAGTATAGAGATGATTTTAAGTAGAGCTAAGTAGCTACCACTAGAAGTGGTTAAAATCTACTTATATGTTGTCATTATGGCATATATTGGTGTTTCTGAGTAGTTTTTTCTCTATGTGTGAGCTCCATAATATTTTCCCAAAGACTTAACATTAAATTTTCACATACTTCCCAATGGTTTCCCAAATGTTTCCTTTGGCCATAGCACATTGGTTTATCACCCAAAATACTCATATCGGTTCTACATCTATGTTCTTCTGATATTTTCTTAACACTGATTGAAAATTTCTACTTTTCTCCTAGAGTCTTTAAATGAATCAAATTTTTTTCCAACACGAGAAAATAATAAGTTGAAAATGTGAAGACCAAGAGGAAGAAGCTCTTGGTTATCCAGAATTTTAAAATCCCAACTGCGGGTGCTTCTCGGCAGAGCCGAGGCCATATGAAATATAGACAAGAACTAACTCTCCTATAAAATAGGTTTAGGGGACAATAATTTGATAAATTATCAACATTCTCCAAAACATCTTTGCATAGCACGTAAAGATTTGGAACTATGAGATTCCTTGAAATTAAGTGGTTGATGAAGCAAAATTAAGTGGTCGCTTCTAGACATTATTTTCAGAATTATCATATCTTTTTTTATAAAGCAAAATTATCATATTTCCTGTATTAAAAAAGGTATAAAGTTGTACAAATTTAAATATCAACAAAAAAATCTCACCTTCTACCCAACTCATTCCAATATGATCTTAGATACCTTTATCACTTTCAAGACAACCCTATTGTCCTCAACTCATCAAGACTTCATTTTTCCAAATGAGAATACAAATTAGAAGGCATAAATATTTACTATCTAATCTATTTTGGCTTATATTATCTCACAGCACTGGACTGCACGTATGGATATGTGATCACAATGCCTCGTAAAATAAAATTTGGGATTATTCCAATATTTCAATCCTTTTAATTTTCACTTCATCACATAATACAATTCCACTCCAATCTCTCCAGCTGTTGCAAATGCACACATCATACTGCCAAACTGAAACTTAAAAGATTACCTACTCTATCACTTGCAACAGCAAAAAGTGATATACCAGAATCGGGTAAGCTCCATCACTGGTCTAAAAAACAATATGAACGACCCACCAATGAAATATAAACCTAAATTAATATATATATATATATATATATATATATATATTTTTTTTTTTCTTTTTTCAAAGGGCATTACCCAGTGCTGGTCCTGAGGTCCTGGGAGGGGTGAGCTAGATACCATCCTAACCTTTGTCTTTCAATTCAAAGTGGTCGTCACCCTCAAGACTCAAACCTGCGCCTTTTGGTGGCCCGAGACTTTTACCATTGCACCCATGAAATATAAGTATACAATACATAAATTTACACCCACAGATAGAGACACACACACATTTATGGATCTTCTTCAATCACCCAGAAAACCCAGTTCATCAAATTTAAGTCTATTCAGCGTAAGCAAGCAATTAGACATATGTGGACCGTAATTCCTAAATTGTTAGTCAGAATTTTTTCAAACAACCTGTGGGTATTGTCAATCATTACAGGAGAATATATATTAATTTAGCATATTAAAGTGGCTTTGCATTCAAAAGGAAAGTCCAAAAGCAAGAACCAAAATGGGTTTAGATATAAGAAGGGAAATATAGGTATTGTTCGTTTGATGAATGAAGAGATGGGAAAAAAAGCGTTCACCTTTGGTTCGTGTCTTCTCTGCTTCTGAGTGAAGTTGACCGAGTTGGGCCCGTAGCTGTTCTGTATCGATGTTGGATGCCAACCGCACGGTCCTCCATGGAGGCCTTCGAGGCACAACTATGGCACCACAATTCAGTATCATCTCCGCTCTCTCTCAAAATGAACAGTAGCAAAGAGCTGAGCTCAGTTTGTTATGAGTGATTTGAGTTGCCTGAGAAAATAAATAAATAAATACATAAAAAAATCCCTAATCTTAAAAATTCGAGCTTTTTCCTAAAGTAATGTTGTTCCCAAATATTATTTCCCACTTTAGCATAGTACAAATAAAGACACATTTTGGTTGCACTTATTTTATAATCTTTTTTATTTTTAAAAACAAAAAGTTGTAAAAGTAAAAAACGTTGTTTGGTTAGAATAATTAAAAAGGATTTCTATAAAGCAAAAAACAAAATATATTTATTTTCTTTTTCTTCATGAAAACTGAATTAAATGCTCTCATTCATGATTATCAGTTTTATGCAAAACTTGCTTTTTAGTTATTTATTTATTTATATTTATATTATTATTATTTTATTCCTAGGGGTGCCTTACGCTTACGCATGGCCCGTGTTGCATCAATTTTTTCCTTTATTTCTTGTCTCTTAGCATTTTTTAAGCTTGGTTTGTTATCATATACCTGTGTTGTTACTCACTTATGTTGCTTTGGACAAGCGTACCGTATTGACCCTTCTTTTTCTCGAGCTGTGTGGACCCCATCGGGGCATTTTGTTGAAACCCGCATTTCTTGCATGGACAATGTCCTGAGTTATCCTATGGCTCTTGGCACTCACTGAGTACGTGCCTATTCCTTTTATATATATACATACATACATATATATATATGTATATATATACATACATACATATGTATGTATATATATATATATATATATATTTTTCTTTTACCTATATTGTGAGTTGATTGTGAAATGTATATGCATATGCATGAACATCTAACATTTCCCTCTCGACATAGTCTTTGCATTTCTTTTTCAGACTTGTTTTTCTAATTCTTAAAATATTTATTATTTTGGGATGTACTTAAACGATTTCTTTCTTTTTAGCCACTTCCGAACATGCCCACTTGACTTGAACTCAAGGGCATTTTCTTCTTTTTGAATGCTTTGACAATTTTTCACATCAACACCCCTTTCTTATTCAAATGATTTGATAATCTTGCTCTTGTTTGCACTATTTTGATTGCTCATTTTTTATTTGAACTTGCATTATCACGTAAGAAATAAGCTCATTTATCTTTAACAAATGGATGACAATAATTGAATTGGGACAAGGCACGCCATAAAGCATCAGACGGGCTAAACAAAAAGGTAATAGAATGTGCCATGCGTACGCATGAAGGGAATATGCGTACACATAAACAATTTTTTACAGCAACCCCATTTGCTCTTTATAAATAGGCATTTCAGTATCTTGATTTCCATATCTTCTTCATATAATCATGGCCAATTCTTTCTCCATTCTAGACATCAAAAGCTGGCTTTTGTTTCCTGACTATTAAGCAGTTTAGCAATTAGAGTCATTCCACCTATCTTCTGTCTATTAACTTTCAATACATTTTTACTCTTTTCATGCATCGGATATGACTGTACAAACAACTCCAATTGATTGAAGCATCAACATTAAATCGTTATCAATCAGGACACTATCGCCATTGCAAGTTTAATCACACCTTTCTTTATTGCCAAGACATTACCAGAATTTTTAGACTCCTTATTTTGTCATCACATCCTCTGGTATTACCCGTGGTGGCACATCAGTTAAATAACCACCTAGTTGGTGCTCCCTGAGAGCGTAATGCTGGTTGGTTTGCATGAAATTTCATATTACCCTACAGCTCGTATTGCGCCCCAATTTAGGAAGAATCAATATGCCCTCAATAAGTACCCTACGGAGTATACTTGCTCCATTTCTGTACGAACTATTGAGTAAGTCCAATCATTATGGAAAAACAAGCTACAAATTAGCAACCTCTGAACCCAAAACTAGTAAGCCCACTGTCACACCCCATTTTTGTACCACCTTACTAGGGTTTGTCATTTCATGCAGGTTTTCGTTTTGTTTTTGAGTCTAGTCATTTGTATTAGTTTTTTAGGCTCACAAGGATAATGGGTATGAATTTTGGTTCAATTTGGAGTTGATCTTGAGGGTTAATAAGAACTTTTGTGACTTGAGGGACATAATCATATTTTAGGTCACGAATCTTTCATTTAACCTTGAAATGATGTCCAAATTGTCAATTGGAGTTCATATTAATGCATATGAGGTATTTCTAGATTCAATTTGATGAATTAATTCCTTTCAAATTGACTTTAATTAGTCTTTATTTTATCCCTAAAAGTGTTTTAGAGTGTTTAATTTTGGTTTGGAAAGTATTTGGTTCAATCCTATGTGCATACCTATGCTTTGCAATGGTAGTGCATAGCAGTTAACCGCATTTGTAAAACCTAACCATGCACCCATGGTTAGTGGTTTTCATCCTAAAATGTTTAAAAATGTATTCCTTATCAAAACATGGTCGTTTTGGCTTGTATTTCATCAAAATCGAAGTTAATTTGACCCCTAAAACACCCTTAGAAGGCAACAAAGTCCAAAAAAAGAGAAAAACTGAAGCGGGCTTGGGTGACCACCCAGCCTCGGGCTGCTAGCCGCCTGGGCCCAGGTGGCTAGTTGCCCAGGCCCTGGAGGTCACTCGAGCTAATTTCCTATTTTTGTTGAAGCGAGACTCTCCTTCTAATTTTGATGGATTTGGACTCTTTTAGACGACTTTCCTTCTAATTTTTGGTAACTTTTGAGTTCCTTAAGCACTAAGGGAATCTCTAATAACCCTTGGATTAGTTTTTAGGGTTTTCAATCCTAGCCATTGATTTATCCTAATTAAATTCTATAAATACCCCTACTATGCTTCAGCACTTCTATGCATTAAACTTGAGTTTTTAAGAGAGAATAAAAAAAGGGAGCTAAAGGAGAGTTGAAATTCTTGATGTAGTCTTGAAGAAGCTTGTTTCAAATCATTCACAAGAGCAAGAGAGAGTTCCTACAGCAGCAAAGGAAGCTTTCCTAAGGTGTGATAGTTGCCTTATTACAAATAAGGCTGTTATTGCTTAAAAATAATTGCATAAGGTAAGTAGGTTGTGAAAGTGCCCTAATTCACTTTTCCTATTCTTTCCCTTCTCCATTTTTAGGGTCACTTTTTAATATGAATCTATAGTAGTTTCCAAAAGAATCCTTGTTAAATAAATATCCTTTTTATTAAAGGGGCAAACTACATATTGGTGTCACTAACTTTACCCCAAATTTCAATGTGGTGTATAAACTTTTAATTTGTCCAATTTAGTGCATTAACTATACATTAGTGTTTCAATGTGGGTAAATATGGGACGGCCGTTTAGTTTACTAACTGGAGACCTCACATGCGCTGATGTAGCGATCCATGTGGCGTTGACGTGGCATCCCTGGTGGAGTCTCCCCAGGAGAACTTACATATTAATGTCATTAACTTTACCCCAAATTTCAATGTAGTGCATAAACTTTTAATTTGTCCAATTTAATGCACTAACTATACATTAGTGTTTCAATGTGGGTAAACATGAGGCGACCATTTACTTCACTAATGGGGACCTCATGTGTCCTCACGTGGTGGCCCATCTTGCGCTGATAGGGCATCCTTAGTGGAGTTTCCCCATTTTTTCCCACCATTCGCATCTCACGTGCGCAGCATCTGAGAGATTATTTACATTGATAACCCTTTATGATCTAGGGCTTTTGACCCAAGAGCGAGAATAGTAGGTGGGGGTGGGGGACGCAAGGAGCCGCTCTGCTTCTACATCGACTACAAACTGATCCAAAGAATGGTAAAGATTATCTTCGGGAATGGTGGTGGGGGTGGGGGATGCAAGGGTTTGGGGAGGGGAGAGAATAGGGAACGGATGGAAGGTGGAATTAGGGTTAGGGAGAGGGGGAGAGGGGGAGAGGGAAGACTCCATTTCTTTGAGGAAGTTGTTAATGTGGCAATAAGGGTGGAAGAGAATGGGGGAAGAGGGCCGGAGAACTCTCATGTCACACAAGTGGCACCAATATGTCTGTCTTTCCATGATGGCAATGGTGGTGGTGGTGGCAGTAGTGGAAGACATGGTGGATATCTTCATGCTTTCAATAGTAGCTTTTCTTCTCTTCAAATAGAAAGGATTGTAATTACGTATGTTGGGAAAGGGAAAATGGAAATGGAAATGGAAATGGAAATGGAAAATGGAAAATGGAAATGGGAAGGAAGGTGGGGTTTCCTATGCTCTATCGTTTCTGACTATGGATGGGTCCATCGAAACAACTTTAATAGAGACTCCACCAGAGATGCCACGTCGGTGGCAGATGGGCCACCATGTGAGTGCATGTGAGGTCCCCATTAGTGAATTAAATAACCATCCCATGTTCACATTGAAACATTAATGTATAGTTAGTGCATTAAATTGGACAAATTAAAAGTTTATGCACCACATTGAAATTTGGGGTAAAGTTAGTAACACTAATATGTAATTTCTCCTGGGAAAACTCCAACCAGGGATGCCACGTCAATGCCACATGGATCGCCACGTCAACGCATGTGAGGTCTCCGTTAGTAAACTAAACGGCCATCCCATGTTTACCCACATTGAAACATTAATGTATAGTTAGTGTACTAAATTGGACAAATTAAAAGTTTATACACTACATTGAAATTTGGGGTAAAGTTAGTGACACTAATATGTAGTTTGCCCTTATTAAAGCTTCCATCCTATGGGAGTTGCTTGATTCCAAACTTGGTTTATTTACTAATTCTCTTTCAAGTAAGGAAACTTAGAGTTTTTACTTTAGGTTTGTATTAGGATTTAACCCTAAGTATTTTCGGACTACGTGGACTTTGATCCATGTATTTCGTTGCATGGTACGTAGGCGCTTTAAGGTTCATGTCTGCCCTAGGATCCAAGTATCCTAGTTTTTCTTCTTCTTTTTCTTATCTTCTTTTTCTCTTTTATTTGATTGTGTGGATGGATGAATGGAATATATGATATGCATGCAATTCTTGATGTGATATACTTACTGATTTTTGTATGGTAAGATCTTAATTTAGCTCAAATAAACTAAGAGACCGAAAGGGTGATATGGATGCATATAGGCTTTGCCTGGAACCTTCCTAGGTCATAACTTAGCCTCCGAATCCCTAATTTCTTTAGTTTCCAAAAGATTGTTTTTGCCTTTCCTTTTTAAACATGGAGTCATTCAATTGCTTTCTTTAAAACAAAGTGTTTTTAGGGTTTTCCTTATTTTCTTTAAAAAATAAGGTGGCGATTCCTTTTCTTTTTCAAACCAATCTTTTTCAATTATATGGGCTACTTTTCAAGGTTCACACCCACCTTTATCCTATTATGATTGGTTGGTCATGGATTTGGAAAGTGCCAAAAAAGCAGAAACAAGGATTCAGCACAAGAGGAAAGAATCATTTGGAGAAGAAGGGCTTTTAAAGAAGACAAGAGATTGAAAAGAAGATGCACATCGGTGTATCTTTTTCAGACTTCACTGCACTTTTTATTATTTCCTACTTACATTTTCAATTTTAAATAAAAATGACTAAGTTGTATTGGTTATTCGTTTTCAAGAATCTTCTTTTTAATTGACCTTTGTATTTAACGAGAATCTCAATGATTACAAATTGGTTTCACCATTCCTCCTACAAATTATACCATCACCTCTCTCCTTCATAATTTCAATCGCACCCATTTAGGGCTGCCTATGTATTCCCAAATTTCAACTTGAATTTTGTGATACCATGGCTTGCTCTTTTTTTTTTTTTTCCTTTTTCTTGGGAAATCAGGTCCTCGTAGTTCGTATGCTTCTTCTTATATGTAATACTTTCGTAATTGATCCATGTTAACCGACTGCATGAGCTCATTACCATCCCCATAGATTAACTTAATTGCTCCTCTTGACATGATCATTTTTATAATGTATGGGCCCATGCTAACTGGGCCTAAATTTGCTCATTGGATCAAATATTTGTACTTACATCTGCTTAAGCACCAAATCTCCTTCTTTGGTCTTCTAGGCCTCACCTTTTTATTGAAAGCTCTAGTGATTCTTTTCTGATAACCTTGAACATGATATAAAGTTTGCAATCTCTTCTCGTCAATCAATGCCAACTGCTCATATTTGTTTTTCACCCTTTATGCTTCTAATATTTGGTTTTCTATCATTGTCCTCAACGAACCAACCTCTATTTCCATTAGTAATACAGCTTCCATCCCGTACACCAAAGAGTATGGTGTAGTACCAGTTAATGTCCTTATGGACGTATAATAACCCTAAAGTGCAAATGGTAGTTTCTCTGCCAGTCTTTATATGTGACTGCATTTTTCTCCAAGATTGACTTAATGTTTTTTGTTTGTAGCTTTTACAACTCCATTCGTCTGAGGTCTATATGGGGAAGACTTGTGATGCTTTATCTGATACCCTCTAAATAGTGCTTTGACCTCATTCTAGAAGTATAATCCATTATTTGTGATCACTTCATGTGGCACTTTGTACCGACATATAATGTTCTACTCAATAAACCTGGCTACGTGCGACGACTTTAACTTCGTATAAGCAACTGCTTCTACCCATTTGGTAAAGTAGTCTATGGCAACCAGAATATACTAATGTCCTCTTAGCTTTGGGTTTAATTTCTCCAATTATGTCGATGCCCCAAGTGGAGAATGGCCACAGCAATGTCATTTGATGCAATTCCACTAGTGGCATATAGTTCAAGTTGGTATACTACTTGGCATTGATAGCATTTCTTTACGTACTCCACACAGTCTCCTATCATGGTTGTCTAGAAATATCCCATCCTGATTATTTTCTTGGTTAACATTTTTTTGTTTATATGAGGCCCATATATTCCTTCATGCACTTCTCCTATGAGAATTCGTGCCTTTTCATCATCCACACATAGTAAATGAATCCCATCATACAATATTCTATATAAATCTCTTCTACATAAGATGTACTGTGCGGCCATAAGATGCAATGCCCTTCGATCCTTCTTGTCAGTGCATTCTGGATATTCATCTTTCTCAATCACCTTCTTAATATCGTAATACCAAGGTCTCCCAGTTGGGAATCGAACTAGAGGGGAAAACTACAAAGGCGGAATTAAAATTTTCCTACGATTCCCAATCCCATGAATCCAATTATGCTTAATACAAAACAAACCCTAACTAGAAGAGGGTAAGAATTACTTACAGTTGATTAATGTCTTCTCCTTTATGCTCCAAGTTTTGTCTTTTCCTTTATCTTCCAAGCTTTGTCTTCTCCTTTTTGATCCAAGCTTGAACTCCGGGTAGCAATGAATGAGTAGTCTAAGTGTACTGCGTCCAACGGTATCCACACCTAGTTTGAACTTGAAGTCCTTTCCTTCTTTTCCTTGTTGATGCTAGAGTAGGAGAAGAGAGGAGAGAGAGAGAGGGAGAGCTGAAATTTTTGGCTAGCACTTGGGAGCCTCCAAGAGTGCTTCAAGTGATGATGTCATCACATCATAAAGGGCTTTAAATAGCCTCAAACTAGGGCTGGCCAAGAAGGGGTCTTCAAACCCTAGAGGGTTTTGTGTAATTACTCTTAATTGCACAATAACCCCTCTAATTTGTATCTTATACAACCTTGCCCCTTAAGAACTAATTCTTTTATTCACTTATGCCCTTTCTCTTATAGACATTCAAGCTCTCTTAGCATGATTAGTGTGTGACCCATTGGGTTCACATCATCAAGTAGTAGGGATAACACAAGGTGTGCACAATGGAACTCTTTCCATTAGAGGGTCTAATTGAAACTCCTTTCAATTCCCTAATTGATTATAACTCATTTATATCAATTAGGGCTTCTACTAACCATAAGTAACACCTAGCATATGGCTCATGGTGTGGTCCTTAATGAGGTGAATAGTCATTTACAAAGAATCCTTCTATTATAGTTTACAGGTTGCAATTACATCCTTCCATCAACACAATATCTCCAATTGAACTAATAGGACATAGAAGTCTGTCAAGTCCCTAGTTCAATTACTTTATACTCGTTCATTAATATCAACTCAATGATGAACTTATGGAAATTCCTTTCCATATTCATTCTACCATGGGCCCATGGATTTAATGAGTTATATTCAATGAATGCTATATGAGACATTCACTCTCTTTTTCCTGAGAGTGATGGATTCCTTGTTGATTACTCACAGGCCTTCACATACATAGTAGTAAGGCCAATGAACACCCTTATAGACCCCTAAATAGGATATGCACTTAGTGTTATCAAACTTCTAAAGCTACATGCATAAGACAACCATGGTGTCTCAGGTCTAAGGATTACTTGTACCACTATAACAATGAGAAACTGATTGACAGGCAGGTTAAAACTCCATTCAGTTTATCTTATATCTTTGGTCACATTCAGTGTACCTATTCTTATAATAGGCACCCACTTGTTGGTTGTAGTGTCTTCACACAAATAGCTTGAGACTAGTTATCCTCCTATAAAGTCAACCTAACAAGTGCTAGTCCTATGGTTCATTACTGTCCATCATAGTGAACCTTCAACTAGGAATGATTTAGGAGTTTAGTACAGAGATATATTTATAGTCTCAAAATTACAACCCTTTGTAATTTCATATTATCAACTCTAACTCCATGAACATATTATGTAAATATAAATGATGCATATAAACAAAATAGAATAAGCCTTTTATTAAGTCAATAATAAATGTGACATATATAAATGAAATCAAATGATTGCTCCTAATCCCTAAACAATCATTTCTATGATTGGTTCTAGGGCATAATCCTAACACTTCCCATCATCAAGCTCTACATCAATCAACATTACAGCTTCTTCATATAATGGTTAAGACTTCTGGTGTATGATTAATGGCTTCATTAGGACCCCTTCTGGTACATTGATTAGGGATGCTAAAGTCACTAAAGCATTAGCAAACTGATTGTGTGACCTAGGGAGTGGAGTATAAGTAACTTTGTTGAATTTTTACATCAGCTTCTCCAGATACCCCTAGTAAAGCCTGAGATGTTCTTCCCTGGTCTTTAAGATTTGCTGAACTTGTGATATTACCAAGGTAAAATCATCATATACCTCCATGTTTTGTATGCCTAAAACCAATAGAACTTCCATTCCAGCGATACACGCTTCATACTGTACTGTGTTATTTGAATTCTCGAAATTCAACTTTCTAGACATTGGGATGTGTGAACTGTGAGCACCACGTCCTAAACCACAAGGCTTGAGAATACACATCAGCTTCAAAAGACTAACACGGAAAGGAGTCGCCACCCAATATTGGGAACGAGTGAACCCTAGTAAGGTCTAGCTCGTCATAACTAAAGATTCGGGTTCGGAGCTAGGGTACATCGCTGGGAAGGTGTTAGGCACCCAGCTGCGCCCGATCGGAACTGGCCCCTACACATGATTGATGGCTTTAATTAATCTATATGTTTAACTAGAATTAACCCTACTCATTCAATCATAGCAGCACGCAAATCATGATGATATGATAGAGATAAAAGTACAAAATAAACATAAAGAAATGAAAATACAAATTAATCAACTATTAGAATAAATATAATAAAGAAGAAACTGTCTGCCAACAATTTAGGGGCGTACGCAACTACGTTACTACGCACGCACCATTTAGCGATTTATATTCTATTTTTAAAGCCCCACCTGTATACCATGAAAGGGTATGCACGTGACCTTCCATAGATTTACGCCTAAAATATCATATTCATGTTAAGTTGCTAACATAAGACAACAAGTGACATCCCACATACTATTTTGCAAGAAACTAAATTGTCACATAATGAAACCCTAATTTCCCTCACACAGAGAATTCGCTACATGATGCCACGTGAGAGTATGCATGAAACCCTAGCCTAGGTTCTCTCATGAAGAAAGTCCACTATGTGATGATATACATGCTATCATTATCATACTTTGTTTATCACATGAAACATTAGCTAAGTATGCATAGCAAACATGGCATTTATGGTAAAAACATTACTTTATCAAATATAAATCATCATGCTAAACAAATAAATCACAAAATCAAGTTATTGGTGTTACCCTCAGGGTTATGCACTTAATTCCCTTTAGAATGCTTCCTTACGAACCTTCCGGAATCCTAGCCGTCTCCTTCGCTTCTCCCGTCCCTTCCTCTCTCTTTTCTCTAAGGTTTTTCTCTCTCGGCCAAAAGTCCCCTTTTCTAGGTTTATAGTAAGGTATATATAGGCACTAGGAAGTTCGATTAGGGTTTCTCCTAACTTTCCCAAAATCTAGGTCTCTTAGCATACTATAATGTATTATCCTTAAAAAAAGGTTTACTTGGAGAGCAAGAAATCCTAAGTAAAAGTTTCCTTAAAACATTCACTACGTACGTAGCTTTCTAACATGAGTACGCACCACAAGTGCTGCGTACGCAGTATGCACTCCTTAAACTTAGGTAATTTGCCAGCTGTAATTCCATTGGTCCATTTGGACTCATTCCGAAGCTTATTAAAGTGCATTGACTAACCTCATCATAGGGAACAAAAGGAGTTTCAAATTTGCATCATTAGGTGCAAAATGGGGTGTCTACATGAACCATTTGGAGCAATTAGTAACACCCTAATTCCATCCTCGTATTGATTCGAGGCTCCGTTAAAGTACATCTTCCACATTCTTCCTTCTTCAATCGTCAAAACATTCTTGTATGGAAAATTGTCATCAAGATTTTACCCCATGAATGGATGCTCTGCACAATGTTCTGCTATCGCTCGCCCTTTTATGCTCTTCCGAGTGACATATTTCAATTCATATCCTACCAAGATTATCGCCCATCATGAAATTCTCCCATTCAGCACAGCCTTCTCAAACAAGTATTTTAGTGGGTCCATTCAAGCCACTACCCAAACTTCATAACTCAGTAGAATGTGTCTCAACTTCTTTGCAGCCCATACGAAAACGAAACATGACTTCTCAATTGGAAGTAGCGTGTTTCATAACCATGCAACTTCTTATTGAGGTAGTATATAGTATATTCACCTCGTTGCCTATTATCCTGAAGCCAACATACATCCTAATGCTTCTTCGAATACCGATAAATAAAGCAGCAAGGGTTTTCCTAGCCTAGGAGGCTACAGAATTGGTGGCTTCAAAAGGTACTCCTTTATTGTATCAAGGCTTGCTGGCATTGATCATTCCATTCTTTGCTTTCCCTTTTCTTCAGCAACTTGAAGATTGAATCACAAATGGTAATCATTTTGGCTATGAAACGGCTGATGTATTGCAATCGCCTTAGAAATCCCCTAACTTCTTTCATAGTCTTTGGAGGTGCCATTTTAAGGATAGCTTTGATTTTTGTCGGGTCTACCTCAATACCTCTGCTACTCACCACATAACCCAACGATTTCCCAATCGTTATCCCAAAAGCACATTTCTATGGGTTTAACTTTAGTTTATATTTCCTGATCCTATCAAAAAATTTCTTCAGATTGGACTAGTGCTCTTCCACCTCTTTATGCATCATGTCATGTAAGAGTGCAGTAGCTATAATCTGATAGGTTGCCTCTACATTGTTCAAGCCAAAAGGTATGACTGTGTAGCCATAGATGCCCCATTTTGTTACAAATGTTATCTTGCTTATATTTTCTGGGGCCATCTTAATCTGATTGTAACCTGAGAATCCATCCATGAATGACATCATCGCATTTCCAGCTGTATTATCCACCAGGACATTGATGTGAGGTAACGAAAAATCATCTTTCGGGCATGCCTTGTTGAGGTCCCTGTAGTCCATATACATCCATATCTTTCCATCTTTCTTTGGAATTGGCACGATGTTGGTTACTCAGTCAATCTGTGTCATTATCTTAATGAACCCTACATTAAGAAGTTTAGTGACTTTATCCTTGATTTTTATCATCAACTTAGGCTTCATGCGGTGGAACTTTTGCTTCATTGGCTTAGCGTCTTCTTTTATTGGTATGTGATGCTATGCTATCTCATGGTTAATGCCAGGCATGTCTTAATAAGACCAGGCGAACACATTGCTATACTCACACAACAAGGCTATCCAATGTGGAACCAATTCATATTTCTTTAGGATTCTCATTAATACTTGAGTCTGTTAAAATAGTTTCTTCTTCAATAGGTATTACTTTCCTTTCTTGGTCCTTCTTAATTAATTCTTCAATGTAATCAATATCCTATGATAATGCAGTTTCGTCATAAAAAGACACATCGAAATACGCGAAATTAAAGATGTTATTACCAACAATAGGGGTGGTCACATTTTTGGGTTTGAGCTTATTCTCAGTTACAATGCCAGTTACAATTTTGACCCTTTTTCCCATTCCCATGTACTGGTGCACACGTCAGTAGGGGTGATCAGATTGGCAGAGTTGTCAGCAGCAACCTTGTCAATTAAGGCATTAATCCCCTCTGTCTGCTTGGGTTCAAACAGTGCTTGCATTATTTCTCCTTCCAAAAAATTCTTCCAATCTTTAGTTTTTGGCTTTTCTTTCTTTACATCGACTGTTTCTTCTTTTCAATCTTCAGCATTACATTGAAGAAGATTTCCAACCCTAGTTCCATCTGTAGACACCCCATTTTGTACCACCTAATAATTCTAAAATCCTTTTTGGCCCTGATGATGAGTTTAGTGAGATTATTTATAAATTATCTTTTAAGGATTCGTGCGAATCATAGCATGGGATTAATTGTTTAGAATAAAGGAAAATTATTTTATTAAATTAGTTATTTTTCTCATGCCATTAGCATGTGTACGTATGTGATAGGTGTGTGTACACAGATACGATACATGCATATGCGTGTTAGCGGTCACTTCTCCTAATTTTTAGAAAATGCAATTTCTCTTTCCTATTCAGACTAGAAGACTTTTCTAATTATTGATAATATTTTTTAATTATTCTCCAAGTAATTCTAGTCTAGAAAGGAAGGGAAAAACCCTACTTTTCAAATATATATTCTCTTTTAATGCCTTATAAAAATGGGATGAGAATAGAGTTTTTAGGGAGTGAAATTCGTCATAAATCAGCATTAGTTTTTTGGAAAACCAGTGAGCATATTGTAATCATAACTTTTGACTCTGAATCAGAATTTGATGAAATTGGTCTTCTTAGAAAAATAATTTAATTCTCTACAACTTTGTATTTCATACATTTTGTCCAATTCCAATGTCTTCATACAAAAAAACTCGATTGAAATTTCTGTTATTGTGAAGTGACGAAAATCACTTTTCTATGCTCTTATGCTCTTTTGTTTTCTCTTTATTTTCAAAGTTGAGAGAGTTTTCATCCCTTTGCTATGATAACACTTTGACAAAAAGGAGTATTTGTGTTGGCTTGATTCAATCCAAAGACTTGAGGGGTTACGAACAAGTATAAAGTCGGTAAATTTGTATTTATTTTATTTTATTTATTTTTGTTTAAAGAATGATTAACATGATTTATGTTTAGTTTATATTCGTATTTATTTGTATATTTTATTTTATTAAGCATGCATATGTAGGATCGAGAGATTATATGATGTAATTATTTATTAGCTAATTTAATTTACGCACGCCCGTTTGTCGTATTTTCACCAATTAAATGATGAGAATATAGATTTGTTTGGCAAATATTCTTGCTCTTGATTTCATCACTGTTTTGTTTGATCTCAAAGTGCCCACGGGTTGCGTACATACCAAGAATAGTTGCGTACGCATTACATTATAGCAAACAGGTTCTGTTCATCTTTAGGGTTTTATGTACGTTAGTGTTTAGGATTTATTGCTTTCATATATGCATGAACTATTGGAATAGAACTAATATCGTGCAGGCTTATTAAGGTGTGTACGCAACTAGTGTACATGTGTACGCACCCAAATCTTTGCAGGCAGCAAGCCTTCCTTCTGTATATATTTTGCTTGTTTTTTGATTAGTTCTTTAGATACTCTGTATATCCTGTATATCTGCTGTAGATTCACCATCAATATCATTATTACATGCCATTCTATCTGTTGTATGATTTAGGGTTAATTTTAATTAAATATCGAATTAATTAAGGCCAATAGTCACATGTGGGGGCCGATTTCGACTAGGAATCATTGGGTGCCTCACACCTTCCCAATAATGTACACTAGCTCCGAATTTAAATCTCTGGTTATGATGAGTTGGACCCTCATAGGGTTCATTGTTCTCAAATAATAATTAGGTGGTGACTCCTCTCCACGCTAGCCTTTTGGGGCTAGATGCATATTCTTGAATCACATGGTCTTTAGGGCGTGGTGCTCACACCATCTTTCCAGTCACACAATCAAACTAAGGTTCTGGGAAGCCACAATAAGGAAAGTCATCTCCTTATTTCACAAAGTTCCCATTGAGTATGCCCTTGTTGACTGGTAAGCTGTCATCTTCATTACTGTATCCCAATCTGAGACAATTATTCTGTAACTTGAAATCTGGGAAGTGAACCACTCCTTAATTATATTTTCCCAAACCCATTCTAGGCATAAAGTTCATATTTTTCATGATATGAGTAGCAACATGACTGATGCCTTCCCCAAAATTAGGCGAAATCTTTTCGATCTTATATAGCCCTACTTTTTCAATAACCTGGATAATCTCAAATCCTCTCCAAGTCATTTAAACTTTTCCTTCCTTTACTACACAAACTGGAGCAGTGATTTCACCATCCCCGTGTATTTCTAATATTCCTTCCTTCTATGGGAGTTTGATCTTCTGGTGAACTGTATAGTACACTGCTCCTAATGGGTGTAACCATGTTCTTCCCTAACATGAGATTGAAATTGATATCAATGTCCATCACACAGAATTCTACTTCTGACTCCACTAGTCCTATAATACATACAGCTTTAAAGGTCCCAGCATCTTGCCGTATCCATTGTCATAAGCTCGCATAGTTAAAGCGAATGGTGTAAGTTACTCTTCAACGAGTCCCTATCTTGGAGGTAGTGCGCATTGGGTACACATTTAGTGCAAACCCATTGTCTACTAGGACTACCGGTATTTTTTTGCCCTTGCATTCCACAATAATGTATAAAGGCTTGGCATGTGCTAATCTTTTAGTTGACAAGTCTTCTATTGAGAACGCTAGCGTTGCTTTATGCCTTGGGCTTGTACCTATCAGTGCTATAACTTGTTTTGGTGAGGTTTCCATTGAAACTTCTTTCCTGGCTAGAGCTTCTAGAACTGCTTGACGATATTTTTTGGACGCCACCAAGAGCCCCAATATGGAGATATTTGCCTGAGTTTTCTTCAGCTGCCTTAGCACACGATCCTTATCATCTTCCTCTTCTGTCTTCTTATTGTTTCTTTCCAGCTCAACTTCTCTCCCTAAGTGATTCCCTTTCAGGTAAGATGGTTTGAAATGCTTCCCAAACCAAGTTAAATATAGAATTCCATCTTTTTCTATCACAACATTATCCGTAGAATTCCAGAAAGTCCATTTCTTGACTTGACTGCGCTGCAATCCTTCCAAGCATCAACATCTAATACCATTACTTCTTTTATAAGATTGGAAGGATCCCATATCTCAGTGCCTTGCTCTATAAGCCTAGCATTCCTTTGGTATTCTGGCAAAGGGTTCTGATGGATGTTTGGTTCTACTTCTTCTCCTGAATTAGGGATCTTCTTACTATCAATCAGGTCCTGGATTTCGTGTCTCAGCGTGGCACAATTATTGGTCTTATGCCTCGTCATCTGATGAAAATAAAAAAATTCATTCAAATTATTACGCTGTAGGATATGATTAGGCAGCGGGCACGGTGCTAGTACTTGTAGATGCCCTCTTCTCATCAAATTAGCAAAAGCTTTTAGACAAAGACATTCCCAGATCATCGAACTCCCTCCTAGCCCCTTGATTTACAATAGCTACTGTGTTTGAAGATGCATTAGCAGCCCTGTTTCCACTTTGATTGTTACAACTTCCTCCAGATCCGTAAGTTTTCTTCACTGCCTTCCCTTCCATTTTGTTTACTTGCCCACTGTTTATGGCTTGTTCGATATAGGTCCCACAATCATACAGCTATTCAAAGTTCATAATAGAAGATGCCAATAACCGATTGAAATACATATGCTACAAATTTTTTATAATTAAATTGACTTGATCCCTTTCTATAGGCCTATTCACCATTTTGATTACTTTTTTCCTCTACCTGGCTAGGAATTCAAAAAATGTTTCTACCAAACTTTTGTATTTTCATCTTGAGATACGCAAAGTCGTGTCTAACATGGTGTTGTAATTGTACTGGTCTTTGAATAGCTTTATTAATGGTTCCTAAGACGAAATCTGTGTATCATCTAGTCCATAGTACCATTTGGAAGCCTCTCCAACGAGTGATAAGGGAAAAGCAGCCAATGATTGGGCTTCATTCATCCATTTCATTCTTACAATACTCATGTACTGGTGAATTTGCTGTTTAGGATCTCTATTCCTGTCAAACTTCTTTGTGTTAGCAATTTTGAACTTTGATGGTAAATTTGCTAAAGGATTAGAAAACAATCCTCCAACAAACATGAAATCATCCTATGGCTTGGGACTTTCGCATTGCAGCATGCATCTTTTCCGCTTTCTCTTTCATCTCCTCCTACCCTGTTGTATATTTTTCCCATTCTTTTTTCTTCTTTATATAGTCAGCATAATCATCCTCTTCCCATATTTCATTTCCATCTCCCTTGTTTCTTCCTTCTTTTCCTTTACCTTTTTTATCTGATGAGGCTCCTTCCTCCTTTCTTTTTGTTGAATGTATTTCTTCACTTATCATTTCTTCTTCTAGCTTTTCTTTCTCTTTCCCTTTTTCCAAGTTTTGGAGACGATTATCTATCCCAGCCACACGTGCATCTAGTCTTCCCATTGTTACTTCCATTTGGGCTAATATTTCGATTATCGTGGGGTTTGCCATAGTCTTATTCTTCTTTAATCTGTTTGTTGTTAGTGATCCAACCCAAGTAGCTCTGAGGTCTTGTGATTTTGTTGAGCAACCAATTGTGTTTTGCCAGTAAAAAATTGTTTAGGTTCTACCCCAATGATTTAAGCCTTTTACAATGCACACATCCTACTCTCAATTGGATTCAAGCCCTTTCATCATTTTTATTTTTTTTTGGGCTTGGGTCTATTACACATCTTATATACAATTCTCATACTAATAAGGCTTAAATTCAAACAACATTGGGCTTCAAGTTTATTACCTAAATCAACTCCTATGGCTAAATCCAAATCCACATGCCGAGTGGGTCGGTTGTTTCAAAGTAGGCCACACAATTATTCAAGCTATTTGTTTTAAAGCCCAATTATTTTCTTCAATCTTGCAATAAGCTTTAAAACCGTCAAAAATTTTTAATCCACTTAGATTTCCCGTTCCTGTTAACAAACGAGTATTGGGCTACTGGCCCAATAATGCCCAACGAACATCCAAGACTTGGTACATCCAAGCTTTTAGGCCCAAACCCGGAAGCCTACTCTCTCACCCGATCGCCTAAGACCATTGATTGCTTACTGACACAGACACTGTGACTGACATTTTGTTATATCGAGACTTGGTCATTTGTCAATAAAGTAACAGTGCTAGCCGACCATTACAGATCTCGAGAGGATTAATTAATCCTAAATCGCATTGGATCCCCAACAGTGCATTGGTTATCGAAATTTGTTCTTGAATCATGTGAGGGCAGTTTTTCTTAAAAACCAGAGTTTGATTGCTGGTGTTCAAACACTCTTCTCCTAGCCCTTCAACCCTTAGAAAACTCACCCTTCTAAATCTTTCTCTTACAAACTCATGGCCTCTTCTTCTACTTCATAAAATCGCCCTGACCTAAACGCAATGCCAGAAGCAAAAACAAAAGTCTAGCACCCAAGGTTTCTAAACATCTAAAATCAACCCCTTACCGTTGAAGACTATGATATATAACTTTGCAAACACAACAACGGTAGCTGAATGACTCATCACTCCTCGTGATGAGAGAATATTGGGTGGACAGTCCAACTTGGACGTAATAAGAGATTCCATTGCCCTTAGTGCTCAGGCCACAATAGTTACTTCTAACATGGCCCGTCGTTTACACACCAGAACTGTGGAAGTCCAAAGTCTATGTGACCAAGTCACCCACCTTCAGGGTTACTCACTTGAGCCTATCAAATGATGAGGGCTTTGAAAGAGGAGAACAGAGAATTACAAAGGATAATATACTTGTATTCTAACAGACTCGTGCTAAGGGTCGAAGCATTAGAAAGGCTTAGGGATCAAATTATTTAACGAGAAAGAATTCCAAACAACCCTTAAAAACAACCTCCAACTGATCCCTCTAGTTCTACTCGAAATGCTACTATTAAGTAGTTCTTTTTTTTTTTTTTTGGTTCTTTTTTTACTTTGACACTTTTTTTCTTGGTGAATCTAATGGTAATGACTTTTTTTCTAACTGGAGTACAAAAGGTAAACAGATGAACACAAAGGATGACCATTATTTATTCACATAAACTGACTGGAATACATATTTGAAACTTCACTTAGTACAACCCATCAGAAATACAAAATACATTACATAGAAACAAACCCCTGAAAATCTAAGAATAAAGGAAATACATCAACATGGGCAGGGTTGCAAGAAATGTTAGAATCAGAAAATTAACACTTTGTATAGAATTCTTTTCCATACACAGAAATTGACCACTTGGAGAATGAGAATGAAGTACAGGAACACTCTGAAGAAATCATGGTTGCAGAGATGTGAACCTAAGAGGTACAACAATGGACATTTATAGAACAAACCCCCAATAGCTAGGAACAATACACCCCAACGATTAGGAATAGTGGAAAAAAATAGTGGACTTCCAATAGCCATGAATAGTAATCTCCTAATCAGTTGCACTCATTGGACTCCTAACCACTACACACAATGGACTCCTAATTTTCTGACAGGTTTAAACCATCTACAAGATTAACATTTTGATTGGGCTTTAATCCAAAGAATTTAAACAATATTGGGCCTTGTCCCATACCTGCATCCTAACAATAAAAACAAAATGATGCATGTTACACATTCACACAGGATTACACAGAAAAAGTAAATTTACCCATGTTTTTAACGTGCAATTCAAACCAAGGGTTTCCTTATAACCTCCGCCGTCAATAGGTTACCCAAGCTAGGATACCTGAGAGCAATCCGTTAACGTACTCACAAACTTATTGCAGGCTGTGGGTTGATGGTGTAGGTTGCGGATTGCCTATAGGATTGAGTGAAACCCAAGAACCCTCACCAAATTGCCATCGGGGTGTAGACACAGGCTATAGTGTGTGTTTGCAACAATTTTTTTAAAAAAAAACATTTTTTTTAATTTTTTTTTTTTGGCTTTCTAGATTAAATTAAATATACTAAATATGGTCAATGAATAATATGAAGTCTAGCTCATTAGTCCCTAGTAGAGTCGCCATTGTGAGCACACCGATTTTCACCACGTGCACGCTCTTACTTGTGTTTTACTGCTTTTGCTTCTGATTATGCTAACCTTGGAGGATTAGCATATGAATAAGAGTCGCCACCTGAAAGGGCCAAGGAACCATTTTTATTAATTAGAGAAGGTTCGGAGCTAGGGTTCATGTTGGGAAGGTGTTAGGCACCCAACAATACCCGGTAATAAACCGGTTCTCATTATGTATTCATTAACCATGTTTAGTATTTTAATTTAATCTAGATCATCCATATATCATGCAATAATTAAAACACACATAAATGACATATTAATCAAATAAATAATAAATATAATTTATACAATTCTACTATTGTAGACATCCCATTTTCATCCTCTAATTCCACACCTTTCCACTTTAGAAGCATTATCACTGTGAACCCCGAAAAATGTAAGGCCCATGGGGGGTTTGAAAACGAAAAAGAGTCGCCACCTTATTTTTTAAAGGAAACAAGGAAAACCCTAAAAACCAATTTTCTTTTAAGAAAACAAAAGAATGACTCCATGTTTAAAAAGGAAAGGCAAAAACAGTCTTTTGGAAACCAAAGAAATCGAGGATTCGGAGGCTAAGTTATGACATGGGAAGGTTCTAGGCATAGCCTATAGGCACCCATGTCACCCTTTCGGTCTCTTAGTTTTGGACTAAATCAAGATCTTACCATACAAAAATTAGCAAGATATCATCACAAGAGTTGCATGCATATCATATATCCATCCATAACAAACAAACAAAACAAAGAAAAACTAAACTAAACTAGGATACTTAGATCCTAGGGCGGACTTGAACCTCAAAGCACCTATGTACCTTGTAGCAAAATACATGGATCAAAGTCCATGTAGTTCGAAGAGAATTAGGGTTAAATCCTAATATAAACCTATGGTAAAAATCCCTAGGTTTCCTTATTTAAAAGATTGAAAATCTGGTATTTAAACCAAGTTTGAAATAGAAGTAACTTCCACGAGATGGAAACTTTGATAAAAAGGTAATTTATTTAATCAAGGAGACCTCTAATTATTACCATAGACTCATATTAGGAAATAACCCTAAGGAGGGAGAAGAGAGAAGATAAAGGAAGAAAAAGTGAATTAGGGCACTTTCAAACCCTACTTACCTTGTGCAATATCTCCGAGCAATAGCAAGCTTAAGCAATAACGACCTTATTTGCAATAAAGCGATTATCACCCCTGTTTGCACCCTTACATGTGCTCAAAACAAACCAAAAGAAGAAAATACAAATCTGGGCAGAATAGTATAAGGGCCTAAAATCATCCACTAATCATGCATATAACACAAACAGTGAAATAATATAAACCCTAATGCAATCCTAGAACCATGACATGCGTAAAACCCTAAAATCAACTAACATGAACTGTAGAAAATCATCATAGCTATTCTATATGCAATATATATACAGCAACTATGAAGAAAAAGACAACAAAAAGCCTAAACTACTATGCTATATGCAACAAACCTAAAACAAGGGCAAAAGAAATCCTAAACTCACACACATGCTTTAAACTATGTGAAACAGCCCTAAATCATGCAAAACTAAACATAAATGACATTCTAATCATATGTATTAACAATGAAAGCATCAACACATGATAAAAATGCAAGCTTGAACATGAAATAATAGGTATTCAATGCAAAATCCTAAAAAAGACACTAGAAACCCTAGAATCACAACTATGCATAAAATCACATGGAATAACATTATAACATACTTAACTCCTCAAGGATAACATTTTAGTCATGAATATTAACCAATAGAAGTATCAACACATGATAAAAATGCCAACTTGAACATGAAATAGAGCTATTCTAATTTCAGCACAATAGAAACCCTAAAATCCCAACTATGCATTAAACCACATGAAATAATCCAATTACATGCATAAATCATTATGAATAACATTTAAACGATGTATATTAACTATTAGAAGCATCAACACATGATAAAAATACTATCTTGAACATGTAATAGAATTATTCTAAGTGAAACCTTAATTTCAGCATAAAGGAAAAAGGGGTATACCTATGGTGGATATCTCCTTACTGCTGTAGAGACTTCTTCTCCTCTTAAAACACTCTCCTTCAAGCCTCCACACAAACCCTAGCTCTCCTTTGGAACTCTCTTTTACTCTCTTTCTCTAGAAATTAGGTTAAACTACATAAGAATGGCTTTAGTTGCCTCCAAGTGGCTCCCCCAATGCTGAAGTATAAAGGGGGTATTTATAGGGTTTGAGGGAAAACCCTCAATGGTTGGGATTAAAACCCTAAATGTCAATCCAAGGGTCATTAGAAACTCTCTTGGGGCTCAAGGAACTCAAATAGGGCTGAAAATATGATGGAAAGGCGGTTGGAGGCGGAAAAATACGTCAAAATAGGAAGGGAATAAAAAAACCCTAAAAAATGGCTGAAGTACCTCGGGTGACCACCTGGCCTTGGGCGGGCTAGCCTCCTGGGGCTGGGCGGTCACCCGAGGGCTCCATCAGCACATGCCATTTTTGCACTCCTTCGCCTTCCAAAAGTGTTTCGGGGGTCAAACGGAATCCGATTTTGACGAAACGAAAGCCAAAACGACCAGTGTTTCAAAGGGGAATGTAATTTGAGACATTTTAGGACAAAAATCCCTAGCCATGGCTGCATGGTTAGGTTTTACAAAGGCGGCTAACCGCTATGCACCATCGTCGCTAGCTTAGGTATGCACATAGGGTCGCACCGAATGCTTTCCAAACCAAAATTCAACCTTCCAAAACATCTTTAGGAATGAAATTAAGACTAATCAAAGTCAAATGAGTGGGACTTGAGTGAAAATCAGTGAGCCGATTTAACCTAATCCCGAAGTAGGTCTCTCAGCCACTTTGAACCATATTGAACCATTTTAATCCTGAACCATCAATTCATCGAATTGAACCCACAAATACGTCAAATACATCCATATGAACTCCAATTGACAACTTGGAGATCATTTCAAGGTTAAATGGAAAGTTTGTGACCTAAAAGACGATTATGCCCCTCAAGTCACAAAAGTTCTTATTAACCCTCAATATCAACTCCAAATTGAACCAAAATTCATATCCAATGTCCTTATGATTCTAGAAAACTAATGCAAGTAGCTAGACTAAAAAAATAAAACAAAAACATGCATGGAATGACAAACCCTAGTAAGGTGGTGCAAAAATGGGGTGTGACAATTCACATGTAGGTTTTTGCATCATTTTGGCACCAAATCTTTTTAATTAGACTCTATACATCCCAAAGAATCCATGGTATCTTCGGGGGTTCAATTTGGTTAAGTCTTGAAAGCTAATAAGAACTTTTGTTACTTGGAGGACATTTATGTCATTTCACTTGCATAGCTCTTGTTCGGTATCCAATTCCCACCAAATTCATCCCAAGATGATCCCAATATCCTTAAGATGTCATTTGTAAGCTTGGTTTAAATTTTGGCTAGCATTAGATATGGTTTACTTAAGGATAATCCAAGGTAGGCTCGGTTTAACTCTGTTTATCGACTCTTCTTGAAATTACTTCTTAATTTGATCAAATTGGGTCAAATTAATGCTTCCTTAATATCAATTGAGTCTTAATTAAGGTGTATTAATGTTTAGAATCATTTTTGGAAGAGTTTGAATGCAACTAGGACTCCATTAGGGTTCAAACCCTAATATTGCACCGGTGAACCTCAATTGATCTCTATGAGCCATATGGGCTTAACCCTTAATTAATTGACCAAGTGTGACTCAATTAGGAGTGTTTTAATTAGATTTAGAGTAGAAAATTGAGCCATGGTCGTTTTAAATCCAAAATTGATGAATTTGGACTTGAAATGGACCCGATACATGAATTTGATGAGCAAGGAAGCATAAAATGAAGCAAAAAAGCACAAAACAAGCCATTGGTGGCCGGATGGCTACCCAAGGTAGCCTAAACGGCCAGATAGAGAAGCCAAATGACCACCCAAGGGGGCCAAATAGCCACTAAGGGTGCCTAGCTGGCTTGTGGCGGAGTTTTACCCAACTTCTACTTCTTTTGATTCAATCTCTTGATTTAACTCAGATTTTCTTCGAATTTTTGAAGAGTTTTGGATAGAAATCAACTCTTGAGAATGCTTTAGAACCTTTGGACCATCTCTAGCTAGATCTAATCCTAGCCTTCCATTCTATCCACCCTCAGCTATAAATAAGGGTCCTCCTTTCCTTTATTCTACACCAAGTCTTAGTAGAGTTTTCCTAAGCAAATGAAGAACTTGAGTTCTTGAGTGTGGGGTGAACATTCCTTATTAGTACCCCCTCACCTGAGACTTATTTTAAGAAGAGCGTGGGCTCAATAATTAGTGGGGAACATTCTTATTAGTACCCTCAAACTAGCGACCCATTCTAGCAAGATAGGAGGCGCCAGAGCTCTGCCCGACTTCCGACTCCCAACCTTAGGCTCTCAAATAGAACCTTGCCTCGGTTCTATCAAGTTGTTCATGATGTTCTAGTTTATGCCATGATGTAATTGCTAATGTGATATTGCATACTCCCTTGAGTTTTGTTAATTGTGGGATATTATTAGCTTTTAATTCTAAATCAAACTGGTTTATCAAAACAAAGTTGTTTTTATTAAAGAAAGTTGTTTTCAAAGTAAGAGTTTGATTATGGATTGGATTATAATAGAGTCCTACGAAGAGTGAAACTCTTCCTCCTAACATGGTTGTTCGAACTACAGTGAACTTTAATCTTCATAAGAAGTACGTAAGCCACTCACTTGAGCCCAAGTCCAACTTAACTTAGATTTTATCTTTTAATTTTCTTAATTTCTAGTTATATTGCATAGGTTGAAATTAATCAAGCCCAATAAATAAATGAGACCAATTTATTGGGCCAAATGGGTGCCTACGAGCTGTGGCTCGAAACTTTCCCATTTTGTAAACTAGCCCCCAAACCCTTAAGTTTGGTTCACAACTTACCTATTTTCCATTAAATGGAGTCAAACTTGTTTTTATAAAGCAAATCTTTTAGTAGTTTCCTCGTACCCTAAAAATGAGGTCACAACTCCCTTGCTTTTTGAAACTCTTTTTGACTCGAGGGAACAAAGTTCCATTCCACTTTTAAAAGAGTTTCAAAAAGCAAGGGAATCACCACCTCATTTTTAGGGTACAAGGAAACCACTAAAAGATTTTCTTTATAAAACCAAGTTTGACTCCATTTAATGGAAAATAGGCAAGTCTTTAACCAAAATTAAGGGTTCAGGGGCTAGGTTATGAAATGGGAAGGTTCCGAGCTACGGCCCGTAGGCACCCATTTCACCCAATAAATTAGTCTCATTGATTGATTGGGCTTAATTAATTTTCACCATGCAATATGAATAGAAATTAAGAAAATTAAAAGATAAAATGTAAGCTAAGTTGGACTTGGGCTCAAGTGAGTGACCTACATACTTTTTACGAAGATCAAAGTCTATGTAGTTCGAACAACCATGTTGGGGGGAAGAGTTTCATTCTTCATAGGACTTTATTAGAATCCAATCCATAATCAAACTCTTACTTTGAAAACAACTTTCTTTGATAAAAACAACTTTGGTTTGATAAACTAGTTTGATTTAGGATTGAAAGCTAATAATATCCCATGATTAGCAAAACTCAAGGGAGCATGCAATATCACATTGGCAATTACATCATGGCATAAACTAGAACATCACGAACAAAAGGTTAAGAGTTATACTTGATAGAACCGAGGTAGGGTTCTATTTGAGAGCCTTAGGTTGGGAGTTGAAAGTCGGGCAGAGCTCTAGCGCTTCTAGCTTGCTAGAATGGGTTGCTAGCTTGAGGGTACTAATAAGGAATGTTCCCCACTAACTATTGAGCCCAAGCTCTTCTTAAAATGAGTCTCAAGTGAGGGGGTACTAATAAGGAATGTTCACCCTACACTCAAGAACTCAAGCTCTTCATTTGATTAGGAAAACTCTACTAAGACTTAGTATAAAATGAAGGAGGAGAGGACCCCTATTTATAGTTTAGGGTCGATGGAATGGAGGGCTATGATTAGATCTAGCTAGAGATGATTCAAGGGCTCTAAATCAATCACAAGAGTTTATTTCTATCCAAAACTCTTCAAAATTTAGAGAAAATCCGAGTTAAATCAAGAGATAGAGTCAAAAGAGGTAGAAGTTGGGTAAAACTCCGCCACAAGCCAGCTGGGCACCTTTGGTGGCTATTTGGGCTACCTTGGGTGGCTATCTAGCCACCAGTGGCTTGTTTTGTGCTTTTTTGCTTCATTTTACGCTTCCTTGCACATCAAGTTCATGTATCAGGTCCATTTTAAGTCCAAATTCATTGATTTTGGATTTAAAACGATCATGGCTCAATTCTATACTCAAAATCTTATTAAAACATTCCTAATTGAGCCACACTTGGTCAATTAATTAAGGGTTAAGCCCATATGGCTCATAGAGATCAATTGGGGTTCACCGGTGCAATATTAGGGTTTGAACACTAATGGAGTCCTAGTTGCAATCAAACTCTTCCAAAAATTATTCTAAACATTAATACACCTTAATTAAGACTCAATTGATATTAATGAAACATTAATTTGACCCAATTGGATCAAATTAAGAAGCAATTTCAAGTAGGGTCCATGAACGGAGTTAAGCTGAGCCTACTTTGGACCATTCTTAAGTAAACCATCTCTAATGCTACCAAAATTTAAACCAGGCTTACAAATGACATCCTAAGGATATTGAGATCATCTCAGGATGAATTTGGCGGGAATTGGATACCGAACAAGAGCTATGCAAGTGAAATGACATAAATGCCCTCTGAGTAGCAAAAGTTCTTATTAGCTATCAAGACTTAACCAAATTGAACCCCGGAAGATATCATGGATTCTTTGGAATGTATAGAGTCTAACTAAAAAGATTTGGTGCCAAAATGATGCAAAAACCTACATGTGATAATGCTTTTAAGGTGGAAAGGTGTGGAATTAGAGGATGAAAATGGGGTGTCTACAACTATCAAATATAAATTCATACCTCTTACAAATGAAATTGGTTGGTGTTTAAACCGTACACCAGGTCCCCTATCAATCTGGCAGCGTCCCTTCTATTGGGCCAAGCAAACTATTTCCCTTTCTCACAAGTCATCTCTCTTTTATTTTCTCTCAATGCAACTTCTCTTTCTTTTTTTTTAAAAGCATTTTCCCTACAAGAGCTCTCCTCCCTAAGTTTCTCTTTCTCTTTATTTTCTCTCAGAGTTTCAGCATTCCCTCCTAACCCTCTAATTTTTTGGTCTCCTTGAACTCTCTCAAGTTCTTGCTATTTATAGAGAAGAATTAAAGTGCAAGCTTATTCACTTAACTAATTTCCTCCACCATTCCCTACTTCTTTTATTTTTGCCATCCTACACATCTCCCATTTACCTAATTTTCCCCACCATTCCTCACTTCTATCCTTTCATGAAGTGGGTTTCTCACTTAAAAAGAAAAGAAGTTGTTGAAATAGTGAAGCTACCAGTCAATCTGACATAAGTTGGTAGTTATTTTGAAGCAAAACAACATTAGATTTTTATCACTTAAGATAAATGGTGGATGAATCACTTGTGATAAATGGTGGATGCACCACTTGGTAATGATGGATGAATCACTTGAGATAAATGGTGGATACACCACTTGGCAAATAGGAGATGAATTCATCACCATTTCAAATGTTAGGTAAATGTGAGCCTATATAAAGAAGGCTTTGATCGGAGACAATGAACACAATTAAGAAGGAATGAGTTGAAATGAATGAGAGATAAATAAGAAGGGTGAGAAGGGTAAGAAGGGTGTATAGGGAGGACTCTCTCCAATTGGTTTTATATACATATACATATACATATATGTGCACTTAACCCAATTGCTTGCTTTGCTCACAGAAAAGAGACCCAGGTTGATAATAAATATCACGGACTGTAAGCACCATGTCCTATACCACATAGCTCGAGAGTACGCCACTAACCAAGAGGGCTAGCATGGAAAGGAATTGCCACCCAATTTGACTGGGGAATTAACTTGAACCCTAGTAGGGTCTAACTCGTCATAACTAGATAGGGTTCAGAGCTAGGGTACATCGTTGGGAAGGTGTAAGGCACTTAGCAAGGCCTGGTCGAAACCAGCCCCCACACATAATTATTGGCTTTGGTTAATTAATTATCTAATTAAATTCCACCCTAAACCATGCAAAAATATAATAGCACACACAATGACCAAAACAATGAATAAATAAAATAAAACAGAGAATCAAAAATATATCAGAAAGAATAGATCAAAATACACAGAGAAATAAGAGATATCAACTAACCAGAAACAAAAGATATGAATAAGCCAACAATCTGTCTACCGAGGTAAGGTGCGTACGCATCACTAATGGGTACGTACGCACCTAATAGGCATTTTTGCCAACTCAATCACATGCATACTTAGAAAGGGGGAAAACAAAACAAAAGACAAAAATAATAGAAAATAAACTTTCTACCCAAAAGGGAATGCGTACGCACCCTATAGGCATATCATACAGAATCACAAAAACCTTGTATTAATCCATATCATGCATCCTTAATAAAATAAAATATACAAAAAATAAATACGAATATAAACTAAACCTAAATCATGCTAATCATAATTTAGACAAAAATAAAATAAAATAAAATAATAAAAGAAGAACTAGAATAAAAAGCTAAAGAAAACCAAATTTACCGACTTTGTAATTATTCGTGGCCCCTCAGGTTTTTGGATTGAATCAAGCCAAAACGAATCTTCTTCTTCGTCAAAGTGTTATCACAACAAAGAGATCAAAACTCACTCAACTTTGAAAAAAAATAGAAAATAAAAGACAATAAGAGAAAAGAAAAGTGATTTTCATCACTTTGCAACAGTAGAAACTTCAATCGAGTTTTTGGGTATAAAAATGTTAGAATTTGACAAAACTCATGAAATACAAAGTTGTAAAGAATTGAATTATCTTTCTAAGAAGACCAATTTCATCAAATTCTGACTTTGGAATTAAAAGTTATGATTAAAATACGCTCGCTGGTTTTCAGAAAAACTGTTGCTGTTGAATTATAACGAATTTCACTCTTTAAAAACCCTATTCTCCTCCCCCTTCTCTAAGACATTAAAAGAGTATATATATCTGAAAACTAGGGTTTTCCTTTCCTTTCTAGACTAGGTTTCTTAGAGAATAATTAAAAAACATTTTATAATGATAAAAGTCTTCTAATCTGAATAGGAAAGGGAAATTGTCTTTTCTAAGAATTAGCAGAGTAACCGCTAACACGCATGCACATGTATCGTATGTGCGTACACACACTTATCATATACGTACACGTGTTAGTGGCATGATAAAAATGACTAATTTAATAAAATAATTTTCCTTTCATTTTAACCAAAAATCTCATGCTGTGATTCGCACTAATTTTTAAAGGATAATCTGTAAATAGCTACACTAAACTCATCACCGGGGCCACAAGACTTAAGATGACACTCGGTACAAAATGGGGTGTCTACAGTTGCCCCTTTTTTGTCGGAGTTTTGCATTACAATACGAAAGTCAAAAGCTTGAAAAGATGAACCATTTACCGGTTGGCAACTTAAAGTCCACACACACACACACACATGCAATAAGGTCATGCCAAACTCAGCTGACTACCTACGTACTCCTCAGAGATCAGACCTAGCGTAGTTCATGCAAAACAATGGGGCACTCAGTAAGTAATTTCTCGAAATTACCAACTGAAAAAGATCAATATGATAATTTCATTCCTTTTCTGGGGAATAAACAAGAAGTTTCATTCCTTTCCCGAGGAATGAATAAGAAAACAATAATGATAGAAACTTTATCCATTTCCCTATTGATAAAGGTATAATCCCTTTTCCGGTGGATCACAAACAAACATAGAAGATCCATTTTCCTATGGATCACAAATAATCATAGAAGACTCCTTTTCCTGTGGATTAATCATAAAAAAAATAGTGATAAAGTGCTCCTAAAGGCGAGTACGAATTCTATCTAAAACTTAAACCTAAAGGTATCCATCTAGATAGGCAAGAACTCTATCTAGAGTTCAAACCCAAAAACAGTGATAAGGTGCCTCGCAAGACGAGTAAGAATTCTATCTAGAATTCAAACCCAAAGGTGTCCATCTAGATAGGCAGGAACTCTATCTAGAGTTCAAACCTAAAAACAGCAATAAGATGCCTCACAAGGTGAGTAAGAATTCTATCTAGAATTCAAACCCAATGACTATAAGTGCAACAGACTAGCCAAGTAATTAATAGAGAATATATCATAAGAAAGACCTCATCCTTTTCATAGGGAATGTACATGAAAACATCAAATCACTCAAATGCATATGGATACAGACCCTACTTCAAGGATGAATGATAGGAGACAATTGATAAGATTAAAGACAACTGACAAAAACAAATGACAATAGATGAGAACCCCCAAGACACGCTATAGAGGAAACTAATTCATGGAATCACCACGGATAATCTTCGAAATGTTCTTTTACTTTGGGACACATTCCTCACAAGGTTCATCTTGCCTTTTGCTTAAAGTTCTTCCTTCTATTTTTCATCATTTTTCATTTTTTTTCCTTCTTTTTTTTTTCAAGCCCTAACTTTTGCCTAGACTACCCTTTCGGGTTTTTAACCTAGCAGGCGTTTTCTTTCTTATTTCTTATCCAATTCAGACTAGTGTGATATTTACCCACTAATGACCCTATCAGCATCTCCAAAAGATTATTTTCACCATCATATCTTCTCAGTGGCATTGACCTGCTTGAAACCTTCTTCATAACATGGTAAACATTAATAAAGTGCTAATCTTTTTGTTCGAATTATCAATGGTTTGACTTTCTAACACATGACTCTTTTACACATGACTCTTTTGTACATGCCCCTTGCAATGATGTGGCTACACCTCTAAAGGTTGCCTACGTACCCAAAAAGGGATCAAGCCTTATGTAGTTCATTGATATATACTTGAACAACTTTAATCAATCAGAGAGGACTTTTATCTGGACTGTAATGTAGGCTTTAAGCTCTAGGCTCATGAAAGAAGGGATGATAAAAGCTTAAATTGATTTCAATGGGTTCCTATCTGTTAAGGATTACTTCACTTCACTTTCATTTCCAAACTTAGCACTTCACTTGCTATCTCATTATGACATCTTTTTTCCTTTTTTCTTTCTTCTTCTTTTTTTTTTTTTTTTTTTTCTCTTTTCCTTTCTCTTTGTTTTCTGTTTTTTTTTCTCTTCATCTTTTCTTTTCTTTCTATTTTTTTTCTATACACCACTTAGCTTTCAAACAAATATTTCTTCAAAATTTGCCCCTAGTGTAGGAGGTAATCCTTGACAAGGGTATCAAAAATGAAATTATTTAGGCTCAAAGGGGATAATAAGGGATTTTTCTTTTTTTTTGAAGGATAGCAGAAATGATGGTCTCTCTTCATTTTGATCTCCATTGTTCGCAATTCAGGCATTAAAAGGGCAAATATATTAACTCATGTGCTAGAAAAGCAAACTATATCAAACTTTTGAGAAAGCAAACAATAAATGAATGCAAACCATTCATTAATAACCAAAAGAAACAATTATACCAAAGTAATTACCCCAAAATAATTGTTCCAAACCATAAAAATCCAACCAAAATAACCAATTATTCAAATAGCATCTTAAAACCATGGAAACTAAAAGAAACTAAGCAATCCTCTACTTTCAAATCCACTGCATCCCATTTGCATTTGAAGGTGGCATGGCATAGTAGTCTGGGAGTGGATTTGTTACTATATTTGGTGCCCCTGGCTTAGGAAGCTTTCCTGAGTTAATCATATCCTAAATGGTATGGCGAAGACGTCCATACCTATTAGTGTGATGGCATAACTCTGGTGAAAATCATAGTACTTATTCTTATTGTAGTTCGGTGCCAACTTGTTGATCGGAGTAGGATCCAGTAGCTTCATCTTTCCTCTTTTCACTAAATTCTGAAGGGCTGTAGACAGAGACACACCAAGTGAAGAGAACTCCTTAGGTCTAATACGAGGATTAACTGTGTTAACCTCATTAGCTTTGTTGCCATTACTTGCACTCGAGCTGCCAAATCCATATATGCGCTTCTTCCTATCATTCTTATTAATTAGGCCACTATCCATGCCATCCTCAACTTGTATACTAGCATCGTGCAAGTCTTCAAAGGTCCTAAATGAGATAGGCATCAATGGTTTTCTAAAATTTGGTAGAAGGTTCTTCACAATTATGCGCACTTTATCCTTCTCAGTTGGACGATTGGGCATTTTAACAGCTTTAGCCCTCCACCTCGTTAAGAACTTAGAGAATGTCTCATTACTCTTCTGCTTTGTAGTCTCCAAATCTCGCAGAGTTACATTGAGTTGGGCATTGTAGTTGTAATGGTGCACGAACTCCATAGCCAGCTCCTTCCAGTTTCGGGTCTTTGTAGTGTCCAAGGAAAGGTACCAATTCATAGCATTGCCATTAAGGGTTCTTGGGAAACAATGCACAATCTGCTCTTCAGAAAGCCCTATAGGTTTTATCGCCAGAATGTAATACTTCAAATGATTGCGAGGATTACTAATCCCATTAAACACATCCATCTTAGGCATTTTGAATGTGGGGGTAGTTGGACATTAGGGAATGGACATAATTCATCCATGTCTAACATGTACTCTTCCACACCTTAAGACTTCCTCAAAATAGTCTTTATCTTTTCCACCTCAGCAGAAATGTCTTGCACCTTTTTCCCTTTAACCTTCCTCTTGGTTTCAGCTTCCTTCTTTTTAGATTCGGCTTATTTCTTATTATAGTAGTCCTCCTTATCTTCTTTACCAAAGATAAAATCTTCATCCTCCACCTCAGCTTTGGCTTCTTCTTTAGTTGCTTATTTACCCTGGCTGACTTCAATCTTTTGGAGTCTTTCTAAAACAGGCGCCATTGATCTTTCTATCATCTTTGCTATCATCTTTTCTAATCTCTTCACTAAATCTTGTTCAGCAGCCATTGCAATAATTTGGGTAACTTCTACTTTTTCTAACCTCCCAGATGAATTGCAAACCCAAGTTAGTTGTGTAGGATTCTCTTTAGAAGTAATGATTGGATATCCCTACAAAGAATATTCCTTATAAAAACCATTTACCATAATTATCCATAATGATTTCACATCAATTTTTATCCAAACATGCCTCTAGAATAAAGCCCATCAAGGACTAGAGAATTGAACCAAAAAAGGAACCAAGATAAACTTAGACCAAGAATTAAAGACCTAAAAGGAAAAAATGAAAGTGGACATAGACTCATAAATTGACAACTAAAAACCTAGACAAGAGACATGGTGACAACATGCAACACTAAAAAAGAAAAGATGTAAACCTAGAATGAATGGGCTTAATGCACTTACGAGATGCTAATGGAAGACTCAACTAATCCTAATACCCTAAAATGAAATACTCTAATGAATGAGATGCCCCTAGAAAAAAAGAGAAATGGTAATGGACCTAAAACCCTAAGAGAAAGCCCAACATAGAATCAGATTAAGGGCACATGAAACCAAGGATACCACATTGGGTTCAGCCAACCAAAGTCTATTCATTTTTCGCATCTAAGCCCATTACAATATTCACACATTCTTCTACTCTCATTTGGATCCAAGCCAATATTTTCTTTTTGATCTTCTTTTTGAATTTTTTTTTAATATATATATATTTTGGGCTTGGACCCAATTACAAAATCACACACCTCACCTCTCAATTGGACCTAGACTTGAAAAAGATAATAGACAATGATGGGCCTTGCCCCTAAGTCTAAACATTATGGGCCTAATATACAAATGTAACATGACATGCAAAGTGACACACATTCAAACAGAGCTATGCAAAGGCTTTAGGGGTAATTTAGTGTGGTCGGCCCATTAGGGTTACTTCTCCTTCAAGGGTCACCTAAGCTAAGGCACTCAATGAGCGGCTCGTTAACGTACTCACTAGCTTATCATAGGCTAGTGGCATAGGTTGTGGGTTGATGATGCCAACTCTAGGTTACCATAGGTCCGAATGGGGCCTAGGCCTTTTGTTGGTCTCTTATCGAGGATAAGGAGTGGTAGTGCGCATATGTGCAATTTAGTTTCCTTTAATCAAATTTCCTAATTAATTAAAGCCAACAATTACTACAGAATCTAGCTCTCTATCCCTAGTGGAGTGCCACTGTGAGCACCATGTCTTATACCACATGGCTTGGGAGTACGCCACCAACCAGGAGGGCTAACGCGGAAAGGAGTTGCCACCCAATTTGACTTGGGAACTAACTTGAACCCTAGCAGGATCTAACTCTTCATAACCAAAGAAAGTTCAGAGCTAGGATACATCGCTGGGAAAGTGTAAGGCATCCAGCAATGCCTAGTCGAAACCGGCCCCTACACATAATTATTGGCTTTAGTTAATTAAGTATCTAATTAAATTCCACCCTAAATCGTGTAATAATATAATAACACACACAATGACCAAAACAATGAATAAATAAAATAAAACAGAGAATCAAAAATATATCAAAAAGAATATATCAGAATATACAGAGAAATAAGATATATTAACCAACCAGAAACAAAAGATATGAATAAACCAACAATTTGTCTGCAACGGTAAGGTGCGTACGCATCACTGATGGGTACGTACATACCTAATAGGCACTTTCGCCAACTCAATCACATGCATACTTAGAAAGGGGGAAAACAAAACATAAAACAAAAATAATAGAAAATAAACTTTCTACCAAGAAGGGAATGCGTATGCACTCTATAGGCATATCATACAGAATTACAAAGACCTTGTATTAATCTATATCATACATCCTTAATAAAATAAAATATACAAAAAATAAATACGAATATAAACTAAACCTAAATCATGCTAATCATACTTTAGACAAAAATAAAATAAAATAAAATAATAAAAGAAGAACTAGAATAAAAAGCTAAAGAAAACCAAATTTACTGACTTTGTAATTGTTCGTGGCCCCTCAGATCTTTGAATTAAATCAAGCCAACACGAATCCTCCTCTTCGTCAAAGTGTTATCATAGCAAAGAGATCAAAATTGACTCAACTTTGAAAAGAAATAGAAAACAAAAGAGAATAAGAGAAAAGAAAAGTGATTTTCATCACTTTGCAACAGCAGAAACTTCAATCGAGTTTTTGGGTATGAAAACGTTGGAATTGGACACAACTCATGAAATACAAAGTTGTAGAGAATTTAATTATCTTTCTAAGAAGACTAATTTCATCAAATTCTAACTTCGGACTCAAAAGTTATGATTAAAATACGCTCGCTGGTTTTCAGAAAAACTGCTGCTGAATTATGACGAATTTCACTATTTGAAAACCCTATTCTCATCCCTTTTCTCTAAGGCATTAAAAGAGTGTATATATATATATATATATATATATATATATATATGAAAACTAGGGTTTTCCTTTCCTTTCTAGACTAGATTTCTTAGATAATAATTAAAAGATATTTTATAATGATAAAAGTCTTCTAATCTGAATAGGAAAGGGAAATTGTATTTTCTAAGAATTAGGAGAGTGACCACTAACACGCATACATATGTATTGTATGTGCATACACACACTTATCACATACGTACACGTTTTAATGGCATGATAAAAATGACTAATTTAATAAAATAATTTTCCTTTCATTTTAACCAAAAATCTCATGCTGTGATTCGCACTAATTCTTAAAGGATAATCCATAAATAACCACACTAAACTCATCATCGAAGCCACGGGACTTAAGATAACAACGGATACAAAATGGGGTGTCTACATGGACCTCATCATCGGGAACTCACCATCAAATATTGGGACAAAATGGGATGTCTACAACCCGTAATTTTTAAGTAAAGTATTAAGGGTTTAATACTTTGTTAGTATACGTATTATCGAATTTTTTTGGTTTTGTTCATGTATAAGCATGGCATGATATTGATTTTTATATGCATGGACATGTTTATTTTATGTTTAAAAGTCATTTTAATGATTTTGGGAAGGTTTGGGGTGATTTGGAAGCATTTGGGCGATATATGCTGAATGCTGACAAAACTCACAAACCGTGAGGGTAGGGATCAATCGGGGTATGAGACTGATCGATCGGTACCCCTCTAGAAATGCCTATCGCATTCTGCCAAACCAGATCGATCAGGGTTAGAGCCTAATCGATTGAGCTTTGCTGAAATTAATTTTTTTTAACATGTAAAATGATGCACGTGGCCCTCTAAAATTGATTTAAACTCAATGCACAACCCATACACCACCAGATCTAGGTTGTTCATTTATAAAGAGTGTGGGAAAGCTAGAGAGAGGAAGAGAAGTTTGAGGAGAGAAAGAGAGAAGGTTAGGGTTAGGGTTTTTAACCCATTTTTCTCTTGCATGTCACATTTTGGGACTAAATCAAGCTCTCCTCATCTCAAGGCTGCATTCTTGAAGCATAGTTCATCATCTACACTCCACCATTATTACTTTTGGAACTATTTCTTGTTATTGGAGGTTAGGATTTGAGTCCTGAGCTTGGATTTTATGGGTTTTGGCATGGATGTTCACTTTCACTAATTCCATTGCCATTTTGGAGATATTTTCTCAAATCTAAAAGTTAGGGTTAGTATTTCTTAAAGATTAGCCACCACATTCTTACATTTTGGGTTTATTCATAACTTTTGGAAGTCTTGGTTGCATTTTTGGAGTTAAAATCTCTACTACCATCATCATTCATGGCACTTGGGAGCTAGAACTTGGATTAGGAGCTTGCATGTGCATTCTAAGAGCTTAGATTCCACACCCACAACACCTAAGGTTGTGTTTTCTACACATTTGATTGAGGTAAGTGCAATTTTTATAGATTCAAACTATTGACATGATAATATGGTATATATTATCATTATAATTGTTATTCTTGGAATTAATTAAATATGTATATTGATGATTTGTGGAATAAATCTTGAAATGTGATTATAGGTATTTGATAACTTAATTTGGGAATTATGTTTATTGAGAATTTTGGTTTATTTTATACATTTTAAGTAGTATAAATGTATGGATTTTATGATTAATTTTCATGTGTAATTGATACTCTTAGTTTATGATTTTAAGGTTATAAATGGATATCTATATTGTATAATTTATCATAATTTGGTATAATTATGAGATTATTTTTCACTATGGTTTATGTAGACACCCCATTTCGTCCCTATATTTGATGGTGAGTTCCCAATGATGAGATTCGTGATGTTTATTGTCAACTTAGGTCTCTTTTCTACAAGTAAGTAATTGAGTTAGGTGCATATATATGTGTGTGTATAAGTATATAAAACCAATTAGGTAGAGTTCTCCGTATGCACCCTTCTCACACTTCTCACCATTCTCATTCATTTCAACTCATTCCCTCTCAATTGTGTTTATTGTCTCCAACCAAAGCCTTCTTTATATAGGCTCACATTTATCTAACATTTGAAGTGGTGATGAATTCATCTCCCACTTGGTAATTTACCAAGTGGTGTATCCACCATTTATTTCAAGTGATTCATCCACCATTACCAAGTGGTATATCCACCATTTATCAAAAATGATTCATCCACCATTTATCTTAAGTGATAAAAATCTGCTGCTGTTTTGCTTCAAAATGACTATCAACTTCACTTCTACTGACTGTCAACTTATCTCAGATTGACTGATTGACTAGTAACATACTTATTTTAACAACTTCTTTTCTTTTTAAGTGAGAAACCCACTCCAAGAAGGGATAGAAGTGGGGAATGGGAGGGGAAATTAGGTTAATAGGGATGTGTAGGATGGCAAAAATAAAAGAAGTGGGGAATGGTGAGGGAAATTAGGTAAGTGAATAAACTTGCACTTTGATTATTCCCTATAAATAGCGAGAGCTTGGGAGAGTTCAAAGATACCAAAAAATTAGAGGGTCAAGAGAGAATGTTGAGACTCTAAGAGAAAATAGAGAGAAAGAGAGACTTGGGGAGGAGAGTTATTGTAAGAAAAATACTAAACAAAAGAGAAGTTGCATTGAGAGAAAATAAAATAAAGATGACTTGTGAGGAAGGGAAATAGTTTGCTTGGCTCAACGAAAGGGACGTTGCCAAATTGATAGTGGACTTGAGGGACGGTTTAAATACCAACCAATTTCATTTGCAAAAGGTATAAATTTATATCTGATAGTAGAATTGAATAAATTATATTTAATATTTATTTGATTAATATGTCATTTGTGTGTGTTTTAATTATTTTATGATATATCGGTGATCCAGATTAAATTAAAATACTAAACATGGTTAATGAATACAAAATGAGGGCCGATTTATTACCGGGTATTGTTGGGTTCCTAACACCTTCCCAACATGTACCCTAGTTCTGAACCTTTCTTTAGTCAATAAAATTGGTTCTGGACCCTTATAGGTAGCGACTATTATTCATATGTTAATCCTCAGGGGTTAGCACAATCAGAACCAAAAGCAAGTAAAATACAAGTAAATGTGAGCGCGTTGTGAAAATCGGTGCGCTCACAGTTTATGTGGTATATTTTGGAGATGATTTTGGGTTTAAATTACTTTATGATATATTGTATGTCATGTTGGGCATAATCATGCATGAAATGAAACTAATTAAATATTTGGTAAAATTATTAAAGGGATCATTAGAATTGGACTACTTGCAGTCAAGGAACTTAGCGGTATTTTTCTTTCCTTTGATCCAGAGATACTTGCGGTCCCAAGCAGGAATATTTTGCTGTGTTCCCAAATTAAGGATACTTGTGGTCTCAGGTTGGGATGACAGCTATGTTGTCCTTATAAGAGGCTACTTTCCATCCTTATGAGGGTACAGTGTTGTCTTCTTAGAAGTTGGGTAAATCCTCTATTTTCGCGTGAAGAATCCTGTGGGAGTAGTCGGTAATTGATAGAAATAATTAAATTGGATATGATTCACATGCATTGGGCATTATGCATTATTTACTTTAAGTTATGAATTGTAACTTGTTTTAGATTTTTATATACGCGGTTGATATATTTTTCTTAAATGATATAATTGATTCTATTTATATCGTTGCTTTAGTTACTTATGTAAAATTTTTCTTACTGAGTTATCGAACTCACGACTATTATTTCAAACTGTTTTTTAGATCCCAGAGAGAAGCATATTTATTTGGATGATTATAATAGAATTTTATAAGATGTATAATTCATGGATAAATGAATATGTTTATTTGATTTTTTTTTTTTTTAATTTGGGCCAATGGCCAACGTACATTTAATTAATTCAGGTTGTAATTTTAATTTTGTATGATTTTCTTATGTGGAATGCAAGGTATGGAATGATACCACAATATATAGATGACATGAAATTTTTTTATGAATGGATTTTATAACAGGTTTTTCTTATGGTATGTCCCATCTACAGAGGAGTCATACCTAAAGATATTTTAAAATGGTTGAAATTTTAACACTTGTCGTCTTCTTTTATAGATAAAAGATTTATTAAAGAAAAACTTATTTTATTATTATTGATCATAGCTTAATTAAACTGGGTCGTAACAATAGTAAAAGTATATTAAAATACATTAATTCATTTTTTCTTTTTGCAAATAGTGATTCTTTATTAAAATTATATTTTTATTTTTTAAAAAAAGTTGTTTCTTGAAGGTCCACACGTCTATAATGATCGTACAACCTATGGTCAAGGAAATCTTCGTGGCTTAAGCATGACTGCATCCCTTACCAATTTTAGAGGGCACCAAGTTTTCCCCATCATAATGGTTTTTAGAAAATTGTGTATATTGAGAGAGAAATATTTAAAATATTTAATGGCATTGATAATAAAGTTATCATGCAACACTTTCTAAATAAAAACACTTAAGGAGGAAAATTGTGAAATTAGTGAAGTTAAATATTATCAAATACTCCATATTAATTAATTTTTTTTATATTTTAATTACACTTTCGTATCTTGTACTTTTGGGGTTTTGGTTTTTTTCAATCTACTACATATAGAAATGTGTTTGTGTCACTTAAGTTGGTCACATGTAGTTCATGTGATCAAAGATGGGACAGAAATTGGTTGGGTGTCCCGTAGGCACACCAATACACCATGTAGTTGTTGAATGTATCACGGTCACGTGTGCTAGCTCTGTAAACTATTTTGAGTTGTAATTTTTTAATAATTAATTTCTACATAATTAATTTTTGATAGTATTATTTTAAAGTTCTAATTTGTTTATGATTTTATCTGGGAAGAGGTCAACAAATCTCTCGAATTTTATACCTACTTACTTCTTGGCTATAATGAAAAAAATTGCTTTATAAATGGATTGTGTAAGTAAAATAAGCACAACAATTTACGATCAATTTAGTGAATTGTAGGTAATGGCCCAAAATATATATATATATATGAGGAGGGATCTATTTACATTTGGTGTAAAATTTTTTACTTTTACACCCCTCAATATCTTTTTATGTGAATAATATTTCACCAATCTAACCATTGGATTAAGTATTCTATTTATGCATATCATGCATGCCAGATTTTAAATAAATCAAATATTGGGAAACGTATGATCTATAAACTGACATTTCTTTTTAAAAATAAAATTATAATTTGGAGCACTCTATAAATTACATACTTCTCGATATCCAATTTACTTGAAATTTGGCATGCATGATATGCATGAATAAAGAACTTAATCCAACGGTTGGATTGGCGAAATATTTTTCTCACAAAAAATTAAAGAGGGGTGTAAGAGTAAAAAGCTTTACACCGTGTATAAACGGATCCCTCCCCTATATGTATATATATGTTATTTTTCATGTTTTTTAAGTACAACCAATCATATAGAGCTACCAATTTCAATACCTCCTCTATTTATATATATACAAAAAGGTAGGATCCAATATATGTTACCAAGTACCCTAATGTGTTAGCCTAGTAGAATGTCAAACCTTGATAAGCGCTTTAAAAAGCGTAGGTTAGGTGATCGAAACTCCACGAACGTATTGATCTCCTTTGGGGCTACCCCCAGGCCAAAAAGGCTTGATAATACCCGGTGTGTGTGGGATGAAGGAAATGCACATGCCTAAGGGATTAATCGGGGGCAAAGCCTTGAATAACATTGTTGACAAAAAAAAAAATATATATATATATATATATATATAGTCCCCTTCTTATGAGGTTAACTTAACCTAACTTTGCATTAGGTCACTCTCTAAAACTATACATATGATTCATATTTTACGAAACCAACCATTGGATTAAATAACCTTATCATGTAAATGATGCATACCAAAAATCAAGTTGATCTAAGAATGATTGCTATTCAATCTAAAAATTACATTTTTTTTTTTAAGTAAAAAATTACATTTTTTTAATCAATGACAATTGCCCATTTTGGATATTTATAAATGAAATAGTTCTTAATCTCGAATCAACTTGATTTTTTGTATGCATAACCTTCACATGAAGTAAATCTAATCCAATGGTTGGTTTTGAAAAATCAAAATCAAAAATAAAGTTTTGAAAGGTGACCTAACCTAAAATTAGGCTAGGTTAACCTCATGAGAAGGGGACTCATATAAAGTACCAAGTGTTGGTGATGAAGTTTACGTCTAAAGAAATGGAAGGTATTAGACTTGACTTCTTATTCATTAATGGGTTAGTCACTAGTTTAATTCATTTAATACAGAGTGGGTACAGCCCTTACTCGTGTCCAAGAAAGTAGTTAGATCTAGATTTCTCTATTCCGGGGAGAAAAAAATTCTCGAAGCCAGCAGGCCAGGCCTTACTCATGTCCATATTTTTTTTTTTTTTTTTTTTTTAACCAGCATCATATTTAGATCTTTAACCCAACTAATCTCTTAAAACACAAGCCTATAACTCACTCTGTAGGTATAAACTTGCCTAACAATTAAGAAGGTTGTAAATGTGCTATGAGAGTTGAAAAAAATGTCCCTAAATTGAACTATAGAAGATATAGAATCTTCGCACCATCGCGAAACAATGGAAAAAAGCCTAAAAGATAATTTGATTAGACTTAGTTGTTTTGCTTAATTGATCGATAGTGACTTAACTCTTAACTTATTAAGATATTTCAAACCTAATACGATAATGATTAAATTAATAAACCATAGTTTTCATCTTAAGTATTTGGTTTGCTTCAAGTAATAACTAAATCATGGTTGCCACAATTGACTTCAGTGACTCCTCCAAGTCTAGATGATGCTTACAAATTCCTAGAGACAAAGCTATGGGTTGTAGAAGTCTATCCTTTTAGGGGTACGCATGGGCCAGTGCAGGAGACACCCGTGGCCTCAATATGTACTACAACGGGATGGCCCCTTCTGCTTGGGCCTCTTGGCTCTGGTCTATGCACAATCCTAAGAACCATACCTTCCAAAATTAGGGTACACATGGGCTGGGCTTGGTTTGAAGTTTTTTTAATTGCGGGCTTTATTTGTACCCAAGACTTACATTTTTCATAAAATGTAAGTCTTTTATGAAAACTGGCCGCCTTCATTGGAAAAGATCATTTTGAACAACTTAACAAAGTTTTCTTAAATTTTTTTTGTTTAAGTGGATTTTTTGTTCAACAGAGACTGTAAATGACAAAAAAATCCACTCAAAACAAAAAAAATTAGAAAAATTTTGTCCTACAAAGTTGTTCAATTTGATATTTTCTAGGGAATAACATGATTAGTTTTTATGAAAACTTCGTACATTTTTTATCGAATCTTGTAAAGTTTAAAATAAGGGGGTTAAAAAGCTAGTCTTGGGGTACCAATAACAATCCCCTTATTAAATTTTGAGTAGGCCTAACTTAAGTTCCTACCACAAATGAATTGAAATAGGCCTGTGGACTAGTTATGATCGAGACACAATTATTTATATCCTCGCTAGCCTGCTAGGCTATCAAATTCACAACATCTAATTGTTTCTTTTTCTCTCCTTTTCATCATAACATTCCACGGTTTCAAGAAAATTGATGTGGAGACATGTACTAGGCTTTACTTATATATATATAAAAGAGTAAAATACACTCAAGTCCTAAAGCAACAAAGACAAAATGGTTGGTTCCATGTTCTATATATCAATCATACACACTCAAATGTGGCTAAATTTATGAAACAAAGTCCTAAAGCTGAAATTAACAAATGGGATATATATTTTATTAAATGCTTTCTGATCTTGAAAAGCTAAATGGCCAAGCCAAGTTATGGACTAATGGACCCAAAAAAAATTGTCTCTAGCAGCTTTTTATCTTATCTGATAGACTAATACCAAATTCAAGTTCAAGCCTCTGACGTGGGTCCTTCTAGTTCTCTTATAAATATTTATCTCCTTAATGGATTTCTTTCTCTTCTTCTAGGATTTGGTAGGGTGAGGCCATCACAAAATGGGGCCTACATGAGAGGACGTCCAAGAAGACTTCAGCCCATGATATGATATAATCAATGCAATATGTCTTTTCAGTTTGCTCCATACCAACCAACTATAAATCATGACAACCTCCCTATCAACAACGCCCACCCACACTCAAGCCAAAAAGGTGACCTTGACAACCTCCTAATTCATTTGTCTAATTTCGGGGGTTGATTCTTTCACCTCGTGCCACATAAACTAATCTGTGCCTATGCCCTAAAATTCCTCCAAATTCAATTTTCATCCTCATTTATTATTAACATCATCAAAGCATGGTGCAAGCGATAATGTATTTTTATTGGAATATATACACTATGGTTTTCAAATATTCTTGTCATGATGGAACACTTCATATTTGTGTACTCTTTTATTATGATCGATCATTCCACGTGCATTGACTAAGATTACTTTTCTATCATGAACATTAGGCAAAGAGAAAATATCTACCACAATGATCATGCTTGGAGTGGCCCAGTAATTACTCGATATGTGAAAGATAGGAGGTATCTACCGCAATGATCATACTTGGAACGGTCCAGTAATTACTCGATATGTGAAAGATGGGAGGTATCTACCGCATCTACCGCAATGATCATGCTTGGAACGGTCCAGTAATTACTCGATATGTGAAAGATGGGAGGTATCTACCGCAATGATCATGCTTGGAACGATCCAATAATTACTCGATATGTGAAAGATGAGAGGACTGTACATGCCCATAAGATTAGACTCATGTCAAAGGAAATAGTATATCCACTTTAAGCAAAAAAAAAAAAGAAAAGAAAAAGGATTAAAATCTATTGGGAGTGATTTGGTCAAAATATTATACTGCAAGATTTCCTTTAAATTTACATTCCTCAAACCATTCATAAATGAAGGAGGGCAACACAAACCTTAGTGATGTGTGCAATGCGTGACAGTCTCAAACAAATATAGGATTGCACAAGATAAAAAGAATTACATTATTTGAAAGAAGAAATCAAGTAATAAACTATAAATTTTAATGAGAATAATTTTTTTTAATAAATTTTTAAACAAGAAATATCATCAAATAGTGGCATCTAGAATTGGGTGAATGAAATTGTAGTACAGATTTTTTTTTTTTTTTTGAAAAAAAAAAAAAAAAAAATCTAAGCCAACGCTGTAATCATACATCAGCTTAATAAGGAGATCAGATGGAGTAAATGAGAAAAGAGTATGAATGAAGCGATACAATTGTAGAGAAAAAGACTTTGGATGCTTTGGAAGAGAAATTCAAACGTTTGGTTAAAATCTAAGATATTCAAATGTTTCGGCTGGCCGGATTAAAAAACTAAATTTTATTTATTTACTTATTTATTGTTGCTAAAAACATATATACAACAAAAAAAAGAAAAGAAAAAGAAGAAGCCCACAGAACACAAACACAGCCAAAGGAGATTTTATTGATTACAAAGAAGACAAACTTTCTAGAAGCAAAACCTTAGGGAAAGAAAAGAAGAAAAACACTAAATCAAACCCGGCCTAGCCATAATTAGATTCTGAAAACCTATTTGATATATAATTAAACTTCTTTCTTCCAATGTGACACACTAATTAAGGAATTGTAATAAATAAATTATGCCATTGCAACCATCGATTTCGAAGATTTTGTTTTGGATATCAATAACTGATGTTTTTGCATTACATATATACATGCACACAATATCTGGATCAACTTTGAAGTATTTTTAATTTGAATTCTTCAGGTATCACCACAGGGGGATGAGCTTAAAAAAAAATTACTTACAATTTCAAAAATGCACATTATATTTCTCAACAAGGGATATCGATATTACCACTTTGAGTGGAACAATGACAAGCTACCAAAACTAATTTTTTACTTTTCAATTTTGTAGGTTTGAGAAATGTAAGATGAGGGTTTGGTTTGTTCTCTCGTGCACAGAGCCTAAAACAAGTCCAAGATAGCACCAATCAAGTTAAACAGCCAATTTGTTTTGTAATGTCGACACTGACCAATTTTGTGGTAGTTAAAGACAGACTATCAATTACCCAACAAGATTAGATGTTGAGTTGATTGACATCTACTAAATAATTCAACGCTATGGTATATTGGTCTTGTATTTTCAACAATATGACAATGATTTATCTTTGAGAAGGTCAAATGAAAACTTTATTGGGCATTTCATGGTTCCAGATCAAACTTAATGTCGAGGTTATCGTATTTGGAAATAATGTCTCATAAATTTTTTATAAATGAGACTTTCACATCGTCTAATTTCAGTCTAGCTTGTCTATGATATTGATATATTGAACATCATCCTATCTATCTATCTATCTATAGATGTCTTGAAAAATTAGACCATGCGATTAAAATTTCAAGTCTCGTGCATGCTTAAGTGAAAATAAAAAGAAGTTGAAATCAATATTGACAGTGCTTAAAAAGGAAAAGTTAATAAATTTTATGCTTCAACTAAAAAGGCTGAGACACACTAGAATATTGCTGGAGGGATTCATGTCGTTAACACTGAATAATGAATGAATAAATAAATAAACAAATAAAAAGTAATTATATAATTATATATTTTCTATTAGACTAGTCCTATCACTTTAGGTATAGAGAAAAAGTCTCTTCTATTGCTTGTAATTGTTTGGTGCATGTAAGAAGGGAGAATGCATGTGCCCAGAGAATTAGTCAAGTATAAAGCATCTCAAACCTTTTGATATCAAAAAATAAAAAACAAATAAAAAATAAAAAATTGTACGTAAGTTTCAAATGTATCTTAGTTTTCATAACTCTTTAAAGGATGAAAAGCATTAGTTAGTTTCCTTTTGTGTGTTTAAGAGATGATTGAAAAAGATTGGCAGAAAGTACTTCTTTCTCATTTTTGTGAGTAAAATTGTTGGCTTAAATGATCCAGCTTTACATGATGAACCACCTTTGTTTCAAAAGTTAGCCTTTTCTTTATCATGTGATTTTGTATTGCATAGACCCTCTAAGGAAAAGTATAAATGAAGAAGATTGTTACCACACTTACGTCGTATAGGTAGCTAGCTAGCTAGGTTTTGATAAGATTTTCGTTAATGTATCTTCAACATTTTCCTTAGCTTTTAAGTTTCGGAATACCATTTAAAACTTGTGTGTGTGTGTGTGTGTGTGTGTGTATAGAGAGAGAGAGAGAGAGAGAGAGAGAGAGAGAGAGAGAGAGAGAGAGAGAGAGAGTACTTTTATTATCAAGTGCACTCTAAAACTCTTATTTGCGAATTGTATTTTGTAAAACCAACCGTTGGATTTATTTTGATTCATATGTAGGTAATGCATGCCAAAAATCATGTTGATTCGAGATTAAGAGCCGCTTCAATCATAAATGTCCATAAATGAACGATTTTTATTGATTGAAAAATATAAGTTTTGGATCGAATAACAATCAATCTCAGATCAACTTGATTTTTTACATAGATCACCTATATAAGAAGGCTATTTAATCCAGCGATTGGTTTAAAAAAATATGAATCGCGGTTAAAAGTTTTGGAGTGCACTTAATGCAAAGTTACATCAAGTGCACTTGATAATAAAATAACTCTCTCTCTCTCTCTCTCTCTCTCTCTCTCTCTCTCTCTATATATATATATATATAGAGAGAGAGAGAGAGAGAGACAGAGACAGAGACAGAGACAGAGAGACAGATAGAAAGACAAAGAGAGACAGAGAGGGCTACTCTTGTGTACGATATCCGATATTATTCCAAATGATCACATCCATTCATGGATAACATCACTAAACACATGGATTGATTACTTAGAGATGGAAATCTTCTTTCGTTTCTCGATGGTGAAATAAGACCAAGCTCATGAACTTATTATCTTAGGTCGAAACAAGTTAATAAGATCCCCTTTTTGGTAGGCGTGTAGCAACTTCCTATTTTGTTCCTTTTTAGGGTAGTTAAATTCTTCACACATTATAAAACCGAGTTAATGGTGAACTCGATGTCGTCAAATACAACATTTGTCATAACCACAAGAGTACGAGTGTATTGTCTAGATTGACTTTTCTAAACAAAATAATCTATGTATTATGCGTATGGAAACTAAAATAAATAATCACCAAAGGGTTGGCATTGGATGCCGATGTGTTTGGCTATATCTGCAAACTCTTATTTTCAGTTGGTTATAATATTGATTTTGTTTTTCATCAAATCTAACAAATCAAAATTACAAGTTGGCCGAGAGTTGTTACATTCATGATATATATAACCCGACCATTTATATTTATATTTTTGTATAAGAGGCGCTAGCTAGAGTAGTTGTCATGTTAGAAAAGTAAAGCTACACTAACGGCCCCGAAATAGGTGCAGTGGGGTTCTTGCAAATTAGATGTGAGCTGCGAAGGGACGAGACTCCCTGACTCCCTTACGGATATATGAAGTCACCTATTTACATATTCATTTACTTACAAAAATAATATATATATATATATAGAGCTACACTGCCGCACTCAACCTTCTAAAGTTGCTTGCATTTTTAGCACAATTTCCATACATGCTTCATTAAAGGAGGAATTGAATCTAGAATGTTGTTAAAAGCAATAAAATACTAATGCCCCAAGTCAATCACTTTCTCTCTCTCTATCTCTCTCTGAGTTAATTATTTGGGGTGGTAGAATCAAACAGCTACCCTTTGAAAAACTGCAAAAGCGGTCTTAAGTGAATTTTGACCATGGTGAGAGCCCTAGACTTTGGACATAAAGCTTTGTACTAGTCAACTTGTCTAATAAATTATGCTTATGATCCACATCAAGAAATTTATAATAAATTCTAATGCTTATCTTTCTCTTTCATATTCTCACTAAAAAAAATAAGAATTATACCTTCATTGGTGGAGCAGATGGTTAGAATGATTCAAAATTTTATTTTAATGAACGATCAATGGAATTGCTTAGGGTATTGATTAGATTCTCTCCTAGTCTAAACACTTTAGTGGTTAGAAAACAGTCAAAAATGTTTCTAACCCTTGAGAGAATCTAGCTATATGAAATCCTTTCACATTTGAATTGATTTGAACTTTGTTTGAAACTTACAATATGCAATTAAGTGAATATAGATAGACATTTGGACCCAAAATTATATATATATATATATATATATAGATAGATAGATAGATAGATGGATAGATATGTAAGGATGGACTCATAAATCTTCACTTGGTGGGTCTGAACTAGTAGCATGAGCAGTACAAAATTTTAAAAAATTATGAACAATAATATTTTTAGGAAAATGCTAAAGTGTCCAAATTTATTTGCCGTAACGACATGACATCTGTCACGTTAAGCGCACTATGAATACCTATCTTTTTAATATATGAGATCAATGCTATACAACTTAAATTTTTTGCTCAAATCTACTTACCCAAATGATATGTCAACTTACTACTGACTTAAAAGGTTCATTAAAAGAATAAATATCCATAATGGGTCTATGCAGGCCACCACATCTTTTAGGCAAAAAATTTTATGTCAGTTTTAGCATTTTTCTAATTGAATTTTTTCATTGGTTAACTCATCTACCACACCATTTGGGTAAGAGAATTTGAACTAACTCTTCGGGCAATATAGTATTACTCTTTTGTTTATACACCAAAAGTGATGAGTCATCTTTTGAATATAAATTTATAGAAGTGCCTATAGAGTTTTCATTCTTTTACTCCGTATTATTTAAGTGAGGGGATTTTAAGTTAAATTAGTAAAGGTTTGATTGAATGAGGTGTTGTTCATGGTTTTTAGTTTTAGACAAACATATTGAGAATACCATGTGTACAAATTTATAAAAATTTTAAACTTATATGTAGTTATAAATTTTTATAAAAGAAAATTGCCGAGCCTTTTATTGGGTCCGTCCTTGTATATATGTATATATATATATATATCTAAATCTATACTACTCTCAATTTTTCATATTTATTTTCTTCCTTTTTAATTTGTGCCATTTCAAAATTGTTGTCTTAATAAAAAGAACAACATTTCATTTTAATTAATTTTCCAAAATGTCCATATCCATGGTATTATTTACATGATATGAACAAAACAAACTCAATTAATAATTATAGTAAACTTGAGGATAAAATTGGAATGTTAATATATAAAAGTGGATGTGACAGTATTTAAAAGAAATTCTTTAAAAAATGTGTTTTTTCAAATAGGATAATCAATGTGAAACGGAAAAAATATTATATAAAACAAAGTGTGTCATGTAACACATCTTTTAAGCATTTTCTCTCATATACTAAGAGGATACGTTCAAAGTAGCATTTCTCTCAAGTTATTAAGCCAGTTTGACTCTATAAATGATAGCAAAAAATTTTTAAAAAAAAATTCTTAATTAAGCGGTTTGATTACAGAATCTTCAAAGCAAAAAAATAATTAAAGTAAGAAAATAAGCAATCACATGACCAAGGGGGAAAAAAAAAATCAAAGTAAGAAAATCACTGTTCATGTGGTCGAATAAGTCATTGAATATTATGAGATTATATTAAATTGGGTTGACCACATTAATCAATCAAGTCAAATCAATTTATTTTGCGTATTGTGCGGGTTACTATTCGAATATATATAAATTATAGTCATGATTCATGACTCGTGAGAGTCAATTTGATAATAAGCTAGGTTCACAAGATGGTTCTATGATTCTATCCAAACGGAGACCCGTATGGCCCAACTTGACCTTGGTAGATTTGGGTCATATGGATGTAGCACACTAGAATTGTAAGGTCATTTCATTATTCGAACAAGTATACGCCAAGGTCGATAGCACAAACTAGATGAATTGCATATTTGGGGACTGGGTCTGCTCAATTTTGTGAGAATTTAGAACAATGTGACCGTGATTGGGATTGATTATTTTCTCTTAGGCTACGTTTGTTTAATCGGAATAGAATGGATGGAAATGAAATCTAATTCCATGTTTGAAATAGTTTAGAATGGAAAAAGAATTGAAATGGCTATCCAAAAACGTGTTTGATTTCATTTTTATTTAAATTATCCTATCTATATACATTGTTTAGAATGAAATTCTATTCCAGTAAAAAATCAAAAATAAAAAAGAACGACTGACAACAACTACGAATGACATTTTTGAAATGGTGGCTCTAGGGAGGCTGATTTTTCCAGTACCTGGCAAACCAAAAGGGTTGCAACATCTTGTTAAAAACAGGATGCTCAATGCATTCATGCTCTTAAAAAAAAATGGAAAAAAATGAAAAGGTAGATGATAAATATTTCTGGACAGAAAATTGTTGTGAATAAGACTGATTTGATAAGGATAAATATTACAGATATTTCTTTTTCTCTTTTTGGTTTCATTTTTAATATTAATTCTTGGTAGGGTAGGTGAGCTGCACTTATAAAGACAACTTTTTTGCCTAACATGAGAGCAGTGAGATTACCACTCGTACAAGTATGTTCAAACACGCTAACTAACAATTATGTAATGTTGTGTTCCTTCCATTTTTTTTTTTGCTTTTCCATATTTCACTTTCATATCAATGGAAGACCGTCCATATGTTTTCACATTTGACCATGCATGGGTCACGAGCAAATCAAACAAATTCTAGCATCCTATTACGCCGAAGCTAGCAAAAAGAAAAAAACAAAGAGAAAAAAAGGTTCTCGCATTTTAGTTATGTGATACATGTGCTCTACCTCGACTATGTTTTCCCTCTATTTTATGGCCTTTTATATGTGTGATTCATGTGGGTTCGACTTCCTTTTTGTCTTACTCTTATATTTCTTATGTCTTCATTTTTGTTTACCGACACTTTTAGAATAACGGGTGGATTTTTCTCTGCATGCACCTTCTGTTTTTTTTCTTTTTTTTGGATAATCATGATTTGATTGTCTGTCATGAAAATATTTTCTTTTTGTTTAATATTCTTATTAGGTTTATTTTTACTTCGATTGGGAGGAGGAGGGAATATGAGCTAGTTGCTCTTTGAATTGGTTTGGAGCAACCAATAGTGGACATTGCTCGTGATTCACAACACTGAAAAGGTTGAGGGCGTGATATCCCTCTTTGCTAAGGACCATGTGTTAGGTAGAGTCGTATACGATGGCTTTGAGAAATTGGTACATTTCTATGACTAGTGGTTCACAACATGTGTTCTACGCATTTTTTTTATTTTATTTTTTATCTAGAAACAAATGCAAAAGAATATAAACAAGATTACAATTTGTGGAAGAAGAAAATCCATACCATAATTAATACTGAATATCATTTCATCATCCCTAGGTTTACATTCGAGTGTCCAATTATCTGCAATGTAATTACAAAAGAGAAAAAGAAGTATGATAATTTTTTTTTTTTTTTTATTATAAAGAAAAGAGGTCAGATTTAACTTTACCTTTACTTGGGATTGATTGGTGAAGCATTAAAAGTAGAACAATCTATGCCAATTGAATTGTAGTTCGATTTGGGATTTTTTTTTTTTTTTAAAAATTTTTAATAGGATGTTAAAAAAGGAAAGTAAAATATTTATTTATTTTTACTGAGATACCCCTCATAGATGGTTGGAAGATATAAAATATAAAACTTTTAGAATTATTCTCAATTCAAAATCCTGATATCCAATTCAAATAGGAATTAATAATTTTTACTTTAATGTGATGTAAAAAAAAAAAAAATTTGGAGTAATTATTGTTTGGTGGGTTCTCTGGTCTATGATAGGACTTAGTTTATAGCATTCTTGTCAAATTGAAACTGTAGTTCAATTAGGTATTAATTTTTTGCATTTTATTGGGATGTTGAAACAAAAAATGTGAAATATAACATTAGAATTATGCCTGAATTAAAACTTTAGTCCATTTATGAATTAGAAATTTGGTTTTCATCAAAAAAATATTTATTGTTTGGTGGCCATAGGTCCAACCTTTATCTTGTTATAAGGTGTTGGTATTCGATCTTACGATCTTAAATTCTTTTGTTTGTGGTTTCTATTACCCCTCCCTTCTTCTCTCTCGTTGGGTGTGTGTTTACTTAATGGTCAAGGGTTCTTTATTTTTTCATTATTATTTTTATTTCTTATAGTGTATACTGTATATCAAATATAGAAATTGTTGATTTTATTGAAAGTGATATCCATTTCAAATTTCTCATAATAACATCAAGAATTTTGAGTAAGAATTGGCGATAAAATTCTACCGACCAAATTAAATATTGTATCAATTCAAAGAAGAATGCGTAAGAAAAATGTGACAAACAAAAACATATATCAACAACAATTAATTGATAAATATAGTGTACTTAAGGATCTCTATATATATAACAAAAATAAAAAGTATAGAATATAAAAAATAAGAAAATTCATAGGCACCTATTACTCTATTAGAGAGTCATTTTGAATCTTTTAGAGAGAGAGAGTAATTATGTATACAATTAGAGAATTGGAAGAGAGAGAAACATTCTAAGAAAGGGAGGGAGAGACATAGGGTTAGAAAAAACATTAATTAGGACTCTTTACTTTTTGACTTGAAAGGAAGTTATAAATGTCTTTTACTTACTTATAAGGACAACATTATTTTCTTTCAAAATTTTTTGACATCCACATTTTTATATATATTATAGATATACATAGGTTACAGCTATGGAAGTGCTAGTCTTACTATCATATTTATACCAAATTCTTTTATAAACTGGATTTAGGTTTTAACCATTGGGATGTATATAACTGTCTCAAAAATTGCCAAATCTTCAATAATTAGGACTCATACCCTCTTCCGTCCCAAATTAAGGGTTGCAATTGGTATCATTTCTTAGTAGTGAACATAACATAACAATGCGCGTGCACACACATTGGTAAACACCTTAGTTCGCCAATGCTTCCTCCTTAACAAGTCATTCACATCCGCAGCAACCCAAAAAAATTAAAAATAAAATAAAATCATTCACATGAACTTTATGGTGTTTGTTTTTTGTTTTGTTTTTTTTTTTTTCATTAACTCGTTCTTTATTTTTCACCTTTCAGCTAATTAATTTCTGTCTATTGGTAATCAGCATTCAATTCGGCTTCAACAAGGAAAGCTAATATAACACAGGCTAAAGTTTTGGGTTTTCACATTAGTGGCAGTGAAAAATTCTATGATCCCTCACCCCCCGCCCCCCAAGTGTTTTGAAAAAGAGTGAGGCTATTGCCACCACACAAAATACTCAAAGCCCCCCATTAGTTTACATTTTTTGAGGTTTTATGAAAAATATAAAAGGTTTTTACGAAAATTAATCACATTGTTCACTAGAAAATATCATTCTGAACAACTTTGTAGGAGAAATTTTTTTCAAAATCTATCATTTAAACAGACTTTTTGGCCATTTAGAATTTCTATTTCATTTTCCTACGAAAAATTACCAAAAAGTCTACTTAAATGATAGATATTGGAAAAACTTTCTTCTACAAAGTTGTCTGGAATGATGTTTTCTAGTAGACTATGTGATTAGTTTTCATAAAATTTTTTATATTTTTCATAAAACCTTAAAAATGTAAATTAAATGGGGTGCTTAGAGTATTTTATGTGGTGGCAATAGTCTGACCCTTTGAAAAATTATCATCTTTTGTTTTTCAACATCTTGATGAAATGTAAGCCAAGATTTAGATTATCAATCAGGATATTTTTTAGTAACATTTTTTGGGTTGTAAGAAAAACTTATATGTAACGGTGATGCATGCCATTCGTATCATAAACTAATAAAAATAGAGTTATGTGAAAATATCAAATCTGATATATTCATTTTTTATTAAAGTCATATCTAATATTCTCACTTAACTCCCTTATTAGTGGCTTCTAATACGGATGATGTGGCGCTACTGTTACACACAAGACTTTCTCTTGGTTTGGTGCGGAGAAGCTCGTCCCAACTTCTATTTATTTTTTGCTATGTGTCATAAATCATTGAAACAATATACATTCAACAATACAAACAAGCACATAAGTAGTCATGGACATATGGACAGACATCTATGTTCACATTGGCATGTGGACATGAACATGTGTTCATAATTATGGAAACATGGGGATGTATGTATAGAATTAGTTCGGGGATGTATGCATAGAATTAGTTCTCTTTGATTAGTTGGACAAGTAATTGAATACGAGTAGTGGTACAAATGAGGTTTCTCCACACCGGTGTGGAGTCAAGTATTTTCTAATTAGATATTAAAAAAATTGAATATAAATTAAAATTTTAAATTAACAAAGTTCAAAAGTTAAAAGAAAATCTTAATTATATATGATTGGATTGATGAGTCCAAGTGCTTGGAAAATTTTAATGCAAGGATGGGAAACTCATGAAGGAGTTCTGAAGAAAAGTCTCTTTTCTCATATGTCTCAAGCAGTTTTTTTCCTCAAAACAAATATATTCATATTTCTGAAACTATTTCTAAAAATACATTTCAATTTCCCATATGAATTTTTAAGGTTTTATTTATCTACCTTTTTTTTTTTTTTATATCAAATTTTCCCAATAAGTTAAGTTTTCTATTCGGTGCCAAATTACTGTCCTCATTTCACATTTCCCTTTTTTTTTTTTTCTTTTTGGAATACATTCCCTGCTTCTATTGTAGTTTTCCACGTTCACTTCCCATTCCAAATCATATGCTCATGTTGGATTTGGGTTAACCGAAATAAACCTTTGACCCACAAAACTCCTAATTAATTTCAGCCTATATATTTTAGCTAGGCATGCAGGTCGGCAAGCCTACTTAACCAAAAAAGGTTTAGCAAAGTCTATATGAAAAATTATGCATCTAAGTGATTAAGATATATTGAGGGACAAATCTAGGTCAAGTCGTAAAAAGATAACGTGGTTTTTGAGTGGGATTCTACCTGTGTCGTGTGATTAATGGTATTACAACGATCTTATCCTACCAATAAGCTCAAGAAAATAAAATAAATAAATAAAAAATCAAACCCTTGAGCAGTATAAATATTTGAAAATGTTCTCAAAAGAATTCGCTAATCTTCAAGAGAAAATAATAATAATAATCATAATAATAATAATTAGACGGTTAAAATCTTCATTCAGAGAATGGCTAATGTGAGCTAGCTTTTTGTGTCAAATGTTGACGTTTCATTATTCTGTGGTCTGTAAGATTCTTCGTACTATGCAGGCCTAACAAGAAACCTGCTCTCCATTGACCACATATCAATGCCCATAAGATTGCCCAAGTGCCATATCCTATCATCCTGTTCTCCTTCAAAGGACATAAAAAAAAACAAAAAAAAAGTCAAGAATATCATGCTTTACCCCTTTCTGCGTTCTCTTCCTCATCAACATTATCGCTAATATATATTTTTTTTTTTCCTTTTTTTTTTTTGGTAGCCCCTATCAAAAGTCATACCACTCAAAGCGGTTCCATGTCCACCAAGCACTAGATAGGACACCCTCACTCATTGTTTTAATATTCCCTCTCGAAGTAGATGCAGAGACTATTGCACCTTTAATCTATAAACGTGGGAAGAGGGCTTAATTAGTCAAGGTTTTAGTTGGTAAGGTAAGTTATGCTGTAGGGAAAAGTCCGTTTATTTCTTGTGATTTGAGCAGACAAAATGTCTTATGTTAACAATTTGTGAGCGAGAAGTTTTATCTCATAAAATAAAGTAAGTTGTGCTATAGGGAAAAGTCCGTCCACTGATTGTGATTCGAGCAGACAAAAAGTCTTACATTAACAGTTTGTGACTCTCTCTCTCAAACACGCACACACACACACACAAAATGCAAAAAATTAATAATAATACGGAATTAATCAATTCTATGATATGATCATATGATTTAGGAGCATAAATGGTGCCGTCTAACATAAAACATGTGATATATCAATGTGCTTGGCAATATATAGTAAAAAAGGCTCAAGAATCTGCAAAAGTTGAAAGCCGATACGAAAGTTTGGCTAGTCAACTCGCAAGAATCACAATGCCTGCCCCAAATCACGGTATGGAGGATTGAGATAATGATTTCAATGAGAAAACCATGAAATAATCATTTCAGTGAGAAAACCATATGTAATAGGTGCATCTTCAATTATATGAGGACATCTCACTTTGTATTGTGACATGATACCAATAATAGCCAACAATAGTCTAATTTAAGAGAATCTTGCCTGAGTGGGAAAGAAATCTATAAATTATTTTTAGCTTGGTTGGATTACGAGAAAATAATTACAATTCAATACAAATTATAGCTAACTTCCTAATGAATGAGTACTAACTGTTATTATTTACCGGTTGCCCAACCAATAGTTCTATAATTACTATACCCCTAAAAATAAAATGGAAAGAAGAAAAATATTTTTATTTAAGTTTTTTTTTTCTCTTTTCAATATTAACTCCCTCCTTACATTACATAAATAAACTATGTTAAATTCGCTCTTATAGTAACTAATCATTCATGTTAGAAAAGCTTAATCTAAAAGTGAATGCCGTTAATTATGACTCCGGTAAAGAAATCATGACACTAAATCCAATTAATTAAAGCCTCTTGATATCGGTCTTCAAGAGTCATGTTACCTCTCTCTCTCTTGTGTTTTTGTGTTGTTAAGGGATGAAAATGTTGAGAACGTGAGGATTATTTACAAATATATGTGTGTGTGTGGGGGGGGGGGGGTTAATAAAAGGCAAATTTGCAAATTAAGACTCTTTTTCTATGTAAGAATTTGGCATTTGTAAAGGTGAAATTATGAATACTTCTTTTGCTCATTAGTAATTGACTCTCTCAACCATAGGTCACTCTTTTATTAGTCTCTATAACTCTTGGTGAAGGTTATTGTCAATCAAATGAGCAAACAGGTCACTAGGTCATGCATGAATGTTGCCCTTGTGCTCTTCTTATCACAAGCTAGGGTGCACACTATGCATGTGAATGGCCCCTTGACCCGAGTTCTCTCTCACACACATACACACACAAATGATTAATTATAAGATCTTACCAAATATCTAGAAATAATCCTAAGCGCGCTTCACATTTTTATTCATGTATGCATTCTGTATTGAGAGAACAAGACATGCATGAATAATAAGGACCGTAAAACAAGTCAAATTATTTAGGTTTGACTCGATAAAAACTCAATCTTACCAAACATCTAGAAATAATCCTAAGCGCGCTTCACATTTTTATTCATGTATGCATTTTGTATTGAGAGAACAAGACATGCATGAATAATAAGGACCGTAAAACAAGTCAAATTATTTAGGCTTAACTCAATAAAAACTCCTTCCAACTTGCTTGTAAAATAAATTGGTTGGGCTCAAATCTTATTTTTGAATTCATTTATTTATTGAGCTTTACTATTCAATTGGGTTTGTCTTGTTAAGCTCATTAATTAATATTTGAAGTAATCAAACTTCCTAAACTCCACTCGCGATTGCTTTGATAAAACTAAGTTCAAACTCCCTTGGTTTTTTGAGTATTTAATGCCTAATAGTATCTCCCTTTAATTGGGGTGGGAAGGGACATTATTAAAGATTAAGGACATATGGGTGCTCTGATTAGGGAAGAAAAAATGGTAAGGGTGCCCAAAGCAGTAGTGCCCTCAAGAAATAATGTTTGACCAATATTTTTTTTTGGAGTTATGAAACCGAAAAGTCGCCACAAAATTCGGGTGGTAACGGTGATGACGTGCAGGACCATCAGCAAGACATACGCGTGGCTAAACAATAGAATAACTCCCACGTGCCACAGCTCTTGTCGGCTACGGTCAAAAGCCGGTGCCAAAACCCTCAACACGTGTAAGCCTAACCCCACCAAAAGAAAACCGCAAGCGGGAAACATTGACCATGACTTGTGTTTGTCACTGCCTACAACCGGTGGTCGTCGCTGACTCATTGCCAGCTTCTTGCTCAATTGCTCTGTCTCACGAAAAAAACACCCATCACATATCTCTCTCATATCTTTTTTTTTTTTTTTCAATTATTAATTTTTTTTTTTTTAAAGCAATCAAAAGCATCATGTAGTTTTCACCCTCACTCTAAGATAAATTTTCAAACCTAATTTTTTAATAAAAGAGAGTCTAGATTCGAAACCCATCATTCACTTTTTAATTACAAACTCATCATTCACTTTCAGATTAGAAAGATATCTTGTAGATTGTAAGACTGATATGTCTAAGATAGGTAATAAGACTGATTGTCTATATCTGAAATATTTACTCTTTCTATGGAATTAACTTCTCATCTCTTTTAACACCCCCCAACCCCCCCCCCCAAAAAAAAAAAAAAAAAAAAAAAAAGACTACTCTCACTCCAAATAGAAGGCATCACACACTTCAGTTTAATTTCATCATTTATTTTGATAGATTGATAGAACATGAATTAATTAATTTTGAGTTGCGTGTGATTCGTAAATGATGTCATATTTAATCAAAATTCATAACAAAGAAAGAGATTGTGATGACTAGTAGTTAACCCTAATAGACCTCTGCCATGAAAACAACCCAAATAAATTTAGGAAAGCTCTTTCCTCCCTCTCTCTCTCTCTCTCTCTCTCTCCAAAAAGCAGAATAGAAACCTAAAGCTAAACACACACTCTCTCTCTCTCTCTCTTTCTCTCTCTCATATAAGCAAAGCAAAGATCTAAAATAAGCTCTCCCAGAATTTTTTTTATCTTGTGTTGCCCTCTCTCTCTCTCTCTCTCTCTCTCTCTCTCTCATAGAAGCAAAGCAAAGATCTAAAATAAAGCTCTCCCAGAATTTTTTTTATCTTGTGTTGCCCTCCCTCTCTCTCTCTCTCTCTCTCTCTCTCTCTCCTCCATGTCTGATGAAAATAAGGATCCATACCACTACAATCCTTTCTTCCATGAAAACCCGGGAATCGGAGGGACTAGCAGCTTTCCATTCTTTCGTGATAACCCTCCGATGTACAATCAGATGGCTCCTTCACAAAACCCACATGGGTTTGATCCCTCTAATTACATGAGCTTCACTGACTGCTTGCATGGCTCTATGGACTACAACACCCTATCAAGAGCTTTTGACATGTCTTGTTCATCCTCTGAAGTAATTTCTCCGGTTGAGGAAGGTTTGAAGAAGGGCAGTACTATGGGAGAATCAATAGGCACTACAAGTGAGAATCCTTTGACGCCGAATTCCTCAGTGTCGTCTTCTTCTACGGAGGCAGCAGCCGAAGAGGATTCTGGGAAGAGTAAGAAAGATCTGAAGCCAAAAGGGTGTGAAGAAGATGGAGATGAAAAGTCTAAGAAAGTGTAGGTTTTTTTCTTTTGGTTCTTGCTTGTAGATTCATGGTAATTAAAGATTACACGCTTTTAGGAACTTTCCTCTTGGCTTGGTATACATCAATACAATATATAAATATATATATATATATATATATATGATAGTTTTTCTCAAGGTAGACTCACAAAAGTCTTCAATAACTAATGCAGTGTTTGCAACATTTTTCCATTGTATTAGTTTCTAAATTATTTTATTAATGAAACTTTCAATCTTTTTAACAAGAGAAAAGGGGTGTTTTTCCTTCCCTTTTTCTTTCTTGTCGACTTCTTAGATTTGTAGAATTCTTCCCATTTTTCATTTTTCATGGTTGAATGCAATAAAAGTTTCTAGTGATCTAAGTCAGTTGTCATTTCATGAGCATTATTTCTGGCTAGCTATCTAGTGGGAAATTAACTTGTAAAGTTGATATTTCAGGAGTAAACCTAAAAAGAAAGGAGAGAAACGACAAAGGGAGCCGAGATTCGCCTTCATGACTAAGAGTGAGATAGATCATCTTGAAGACGGATACAGATGGAGAAAATATGGACAGAAAGCAGTCAAGAATAGTCCTTTTCCAAGGTTGTTTTGTTCAATTCCTTGAAAATATGCATACACTATACACCCAAATTCAAAGAAAAATACTCTGCTAGCTATTCAACCGTCTGATTGAAATTTTCTGCATATATAGTATATATGCTTTGTTGAAATGAACATAAACTACTACTATACAAAATCAGCAAACTAGCTTTGATGCAACCTGAGTTTTCATTATCCTGGATCATGTTTAAAATTCTCATTTAAACTGATAAAAATTATAACAAGCTAGCTAGTACAAACAGCACTAAGACATTAATACTGCTCTTAATTATAACCCTAATTGCACCATGTATAAATTGTTTTTAAACCCTAGTCATTACATTCCAAAAATTTATTTTCTTGTTTCACGATACGGAATTTAATTCAGAGTTGAACCAATGATGAATACGTACAATGCATAGAGGAACTATGTAATTGTTCATACCCTTCTCAAAGAAATTATTCCATGTGCTCGGCGGCACAAATGTGTCCCGTCTTACATTCACCTGTCACATAATTAGCACATGATTCACGATATGGGATTTAATTCAAAGTTGAACCAATGATGAATACGTACAACGCATAGAGGAAATGTGTAATTGTTCATCCCCTTCTCAAATTATTCCATGTGCTCAACATAATGTGTGCCGTCTTACATTCACTTGTCATGTGATTAGCACATGATAGGTGAAATGTGATCAAAGGATGGAGGGCAGGCACAGTAATCCTGGCACATGGAATAAATTTTCCCTCCACACCCCCCTTCCCCCTCTCTCTCTTTGCCATTAATAAGAAATATATATGTAATCTGATCATGACCCTTTGCATGATTGGTTTGTCACTGCAGAAGTTATTACAGATGCACCAGTCAGAAGTGCGGTGTGAAGAAGCGTGTGGAGAGATCATTTCAAGATCCAACAATTGTGATCACTACATATGAAGGGCAGCATAACCACCAGTGTCCAGCGACACTCCGAGGCAATGCTGCTGGAATGTTGTCACCTTCCCTTTTTGCATCATCGGCAGGGCCCAGTTTTCCCCATGAGCTCCTAGCTCACATGTTTCCCTCAAATAACCAAGCAGCTGATCCAAGCTCCATCTACTATCAAACCCTCACTTCTCAGCAGCAGCAGCACCTCCAACTTCCTCATGAATATGGCCTGCTGCAAGATATTGTTCCCTCATTCATGCAGAAAAGGGAGCCATGACCTCTCGCTCTCTCTCTCTCTCTTCATCAATGTGCTTGTTCTGAATATATAGATGACTAATACCAGTATGGCCCATATATAGAGCATTGAATGCATATTTCTGACTTCTTGGAGTGCAAATATTCTTCTTCTTGGTCTTACAAAAACCCACTTCAAGTCTTTGTCAAAAAGTGAATGGCTGTGTTTCCCTGGAAGGAATGGCTGTCTGCTTGACATTGCCAACTTGGGAATTGAGGTCTCGAATGGGAGGAGATGGGGCTGATAGGTATGCCAAGATTAGATCGAGCTTATCTTTTTGTTGAGGACTATTCTAGCTAGCTTTGGTACAAATGTAATCAATATGATGCATGGTTGTTTGATCATTGTATGAAGAAGTGTTAATTGCAATTAATATTGGGGATGGGAAAGTCAATGAATAGTTGGGTTTTTGTTTGGAAAAATCTAGAGATTAAGAGATAAACTTGGGATTTATATATATAAAGGAAAAATGAATGGCTGGAGTATAATCATCATATATTATAATTGGATTATGACTTTATAAGATTTGTTTCAAATTTAGTTTGACTACCTTTTTCCATTGAATGCCCTCACAAACATATTTTGATTCTTGATAATTTGGCCATGTGACTCGTAGAAATCAATTCAGTCACAAAAATGATTCATTATGATTCAGTGGAAATCATGTCACCTTCTTTATAGCTTAGAATTTGGCTTTTTAAATCTTTTTTTTTTTTTAATTGACTTTGACTTTCAATTACTATTGTTATTTTTGGTACCAAACTTCTAAATTATTTTATATGCTTGTAAATGCTATTTTTTGTGGCCGAGAGGAGTAAGAATGAATTATGTAAAGCTGCCACATCAGTAGTGTGTCAGTCTCTTACTGTTGGATCTAAAATATATATAAGCATATTGATCATAAATTTTTTCTTCAATTATTTTTCTTTAATAACATGGCTATTGATGTGACATGAATATAAAAAACATAGAAAAGCATTTGTCGATGTGGCTATTGAAATAACTAGTTGTTGCCACATCATTACAGAAAGAAATTAAAAATATATAACAGTACTCTTTTATTTTAGTGTCATGCATCGCTAATTATTATCCTAATAATGTGGCTATGGGTAAATTAGTATGTGGAATTTTTTAGCCACATCAATCATTAGGGAAAATTAGGGAAATATTTTTGGATCAATAGCATTTTCCTTTTATCTTAAGATGAGCAGTTTTGAGCTAGAATAAAAAAAGGTCATTACCCAAAGTTGATCCCGCCTGAGCGGGGTCAGAAGGGCAAGCTTTCCACACCTTCAATATGTCATGAGTGGCCACTCTCAAGACTCAAAGTACTTGTGAATATTATGATAAATGTTGTGCTATTATTAAGGCATCTAGCTAGAAGATTAGGGGTGTTCAAATCCATTTTCTGCATTTTAGTAACTGTGAGTTGAAATGAACATTTTTTTTCTTTAAAAAGGTAAGCCATTTTGCAAATACACAACATGAAAAGCAACATTTCAAGAATTCAGGAAATCACAGTGGAAATGAAATGGCTCATTTTAGCATCGAATTCAAACGCCAAAATCACACTTTAGAGGGTAGATCAAAGGGGGATTCAATGCAAAATATTGGACTCAATATCCCCTCCAATGGCAAGGAAAAAAGGTAGAAGATATCACTCTAGATCTCACTCAATATTGATCTAGCCCACGAACGTTGAATGTTTCCAAATCAAGTCGATTTGTTCTGTCTGAGGCAGTCATTCAAATCCATCCAATTAGTCTAGAGTTCCTGTAAGATTGGTATCAATGGTGAAGGAGCGATTTCCTAGGGTTTAAGTGTGCATGCATGGCTTCTGGAACATTGTCAACCCTAACTGTAAAGAGTCTAGCAACTCGCAAGGCGTTTTCTTTTATAACACCTCATCATGTTGCAAGTTTTTCAAAGAATATTACCCAAATTTTCTTCTTTGCACCCAACAAAATTTGGTATTGCGTACCTAGTTCATATTGGTCAAGGAAAATGTGGGTTAATGATAAATTCATGTAGGACTATTGATCTTCCAACTTCCTCTAATTTGGATTAATTACTCTAGAAGGAGTCAAAACTAATTATAATGTGTCTAAGGTTGTATTTGTTAATTTATGTATAAGAAGAATGACTGGTGTAGGAAACTCTTAATCAAGCATGATCAAATCTATTCTGTATTGTTTGTTTGACCTTGTATGCCCCTATTTCAATTCATTATATACCTAAATCACTTGATTTTTTATTGCACCAACCTTAAATGCACTCCATCATTTGCACAGCGTGGACGTTTAACTCTTGAACATATAATAAGAAAGTATGAAGTTTTATTTTAAACCGAACTTTGCCATGCCAATGAAAAATGAAATGACTCGATTACCAATCTTTCCTGAATGAAATTATAAGGTGCAAACCCTATCCATTGATAAATCCCTTTGTTAAGTTTGGGCTTTGGAGTAAATCCTTCAATTAGCCCTCATGTTCTCTATGGAGTTTGCTGGTGATACCCCCATTGTTTTCTTGTCCAACTCTTAACCCTTAAACACACATTTTTCAGTGCTCATGGATCGGTTTGGGTCGGATTCGGGGTTCATCCACAATCTGCCCACATACTATTGGGTGAATGGAATTTTCACCCACTTCCGCCCACATAATCAGGTGGTTTTAATCCGCTCAACACATCGGATTGATGGGTGGATTGTGGGTGGGATGCTGGATTTAGTGAGATGATTTTGAACAAATTAGAACACCATCAATTGTTCTCAGCAAGCTAGTGGGTTGATGGATTTGGGGTTCACCTCTAACTTAGCAAATGCTATATACATAGTTTCATACACATATATGAGATAGAACTCAGGGAGAGAGTCTAAAAGGTTGGTTTGGGGGAAGAGAAATGAAGCAAAAAGAACATAAAAAATCCCCAGAACTGAAATCATATCGGAGAGCCACCATGAAAGCTGTAAAAAATTTCACACACACACACATATATATATATATGGAGAGAGAGAGAGAGAGAGAGAGAGAATAAAAAACAAAGATGAATAGATCTTAAAAAAAAAAAAAAAAAAAGAAGTTTTTTTTTTTTTTCCTTTCTGAAAAGTGAAACAGAAGCTCTCTCTTCAACAAAGCTTAAAAGGTAAGAACCAAATAAAAAATAAAACAAGCTTGAAAGGTAGGAGAAGAGCAACCCCTTCATAACAAAATGAGATAAGCTTCCTTCTTGTTGCAAATATTTGGAGGTAAGCTTTAGATGTTCAGGCTCCAACTTCATACAAGGTGGCCATGTGTCGATTATAATCTCAAGCATCAAATGAAATGTCGAAATGTGGCCTAACTTATCAAATATTTAAACTTATGCAGGCGGGCGGGTTTCCATTGGGTTTTCAATTGCTAAACCGTCAACTGCCCCGCGAACAAATTAAAAAAAATTAAACCTTAACCCACTATCCACCCATCCTACATTTAAAACTGCCCGTACGTATAATTGTGGATTGGTTCAGATTGGGCGGATGCACTGGGTTTCGTGGGCAAATGAGCACCCCTACTTTTTTTGGTATCGGCATCATGCAACATAATAAAATTTTCTAAAAGTTTAAATGTCCTCGTACTTTTAGGGACCATAGAGTCCTTATTTAAGTAATATTTGTTCATAAATACTTATGAAAAAGATTAGAATAAAGTTTGCTTTAAGAAAAATTGAACACAAACGATGAGCACAAATATGGAGAAGAAGTATTTCTGTCTCATATATTGATGCAACATAAGAAATTTTTTAAATATATATATATATATATATATATATATAGTGTACTCAGAGAACTATATGAATGACCAATTGACCAGGATATCCATCAAGTGTTTCCAAAATGAATAGGTAGTCATTGATTTTCAATACAATGCATTTGGGCCCTTTCTGTCAAATCCATCCTACGTAAATGAAAATTTATTGATTTGATTCATGGGAAGATTTAAAGTTTAAACGCCTCATCAATCTCTCAACACAAAATTTCCTTTTTTTTTTTTTTTTTTTTTTTCTTCTTTTTGGAGCCTTTTAACGGCTCACACTACTTCTTGGGCCAAAAAATATGTCAACCAAATTTGATTTAGAAGAGCAAGGCAATCGTGATGGGGAAGAGTGAGGCAATCACAAGGGTACCCTCATTGCCCTACTATGAGCTAGGTCTCTTTTTCAATTTGCAATTTTACTGCATAGAGACGCACACACCATGCTAGGCAGAGACGGAACCAGGATTTTATCTCAGGGGTGGCCAAAGTATGAATAATAAAAATTTTACCTTTCAAGTATGAAAACTATCCTAAGATTCAAGATTAAATATATTAATACATTGAATGGAAAGTAAATGACTTGACCTTACTTATATTTCTCTAAAACCATGACAAAAAACCAAAAAAAAAAAAACAAACAAACAAACAAACAAAAACCAAAAAAAAAGAAGAAGAAGAAGAAGAAGAAGATCGAAGAACATTAGCAATAAATTTGAAGCAGGGTTTAAAAAAAATAAATAAAAGATTAAAAATAAAAATAAAAAAAACCAAAAAAGTGTACCTTAATATGTAGAAATTGAGCAATGATTTTCTCCGGTAAGATATTTTCCACCAACTGTTACCCTCTAATATGCTCAATGATTTTATTTGACAGAAATCTAGGGTAAATCTAATATTACAAAAAAAAAAAAAAAAAAAAAAAAAAAAAGAGCTAATACGATCGATAGGAGAAGGTGTTTGTTTTTTATTAATTATTTTAGATATTTTACCTTTTGTATATATTAATTCTAGCTTTTTATCCTTGGGTATAAGTTGCCTATTTGACTTTTAAGAGATCATGTGAGGAACCATTGTGCTGATTGGGAGGGACCATTCCTAGATTGTGTCTAAAAAACTGAAACTATTAAATTACGTTTTGGTGATCATTTAGCAATATAATACCAAAACCAAATCCATTAAATTCCCTTTGTGCTCAAGAGGTTAAGACCATCTGCATGTGTAATTCTTCATATTTATTAGATATACTCCAATCAAATCATCAAAGTGGTAAAGGTGAAAAATGTCAGGTAGTTAAGGGTTCAAGTCTCAAGAGCAGTAATATGATGTGTATTTGTCTTTTGATGGTCCTACTCATACATCAAAGCCACTAACCACCTAGTAGAGTCACTAGGCTAGGGCTTTAGTTGCCTCCCTTCTACCATTTGTTATTATCAAAAAAGATTTAGCCTAATTAGGTGTTTGGGCCTTAAAGTCAAACCACTTTGTTCTAGCCCCAAAGCTCTACGCCTTTTCAAAAAGCGAAAGGCTATTGCAATCCACCTTTTTTAACATACATTCCCCATCCTTCAGGTTTTTAAGGTTTTATGCAAAATATAGAAGGTTTTTACAAAAATCGGCCACGTAGTCAATTATAAAATATCATTGTGAACAACTTTGTAGAATAAAGTTTTTTTTAAAATCTATCGTTTAAGTAGAATTTTTAGTCAATTATAGCCTTTATTTCATTTTTTGCCAAAAAGTCTACTTAACAATAAATTTTGGAAAAACTTTTTTCTGCAAAGTTGTTCAAAATTATGTTTTCTAGTGAACAGCGCAGTCAATTTTTGTAAAAACCTTTTATATTTTGCATAAAATCTTAAAATCCAAAACAAAAGAAGGGTTTGATAAAAAAAATATGGGATTGCAATAGCCGTTTCCTTCTAGAAACAAATATTTCAGCAGGATATTTAAGTTGGGCTGGAAGCTCAGGCCCAAATTTGTGGGCCGGGCTAGGGATAAAATCAGCGTAACCTACCCAGTTTGAGTTGCATCTCTGAAAATAAGTGAGGAATTAAAAACCAACCAAGACCGGTCAAACCGAGCTGGTTTGTCACTTCTTGGTTGGGTTTCTTACACATTTTGGGCTGTTAGGTTTCAATTTTCATTTTTTTTTTTCCGGTGTCAGTTTAGGGGACCAATTAAATAAATAGGACCGATTTAATATCTTATATACATCTATATTATCTATAAAAGTTTATATCTCAAAAAAAAAAAAAAAAACTTTTGATTGACCATTCTACTATTATTTAATTTAAAAATACAATTTTAATCTTGGTAAACATCCTTGTCATTTTTCGTAACAAATAAAAGTTATATTTTAATTCAAATTTCTAGAGAAACAATCAAGTTATATGATAATATAAATATTCTAGATCAAAATGTAGTGACCACACGGTATGTCCAATGTACAACCAAATAATTGGGATGGTCCCATGATTTGCTTGAGCCCTTTCCCTAGCAGTATTACTCATGTTCCTGTCATGAATAATTTATTAACACATAGCCGTCAATCATGGGGTCTCTCCACTTAGAGCCTTTGTCAATTAGAATCGATGGAGGAGAACAGTGCATTGGCTGGCAGGTGATCGTGCACACACGCTACTGGGAAGTTTCCACCGCCATTGACCTTATGTGCCACGTGGCATGTTTACATTGGACTGTTGTGCAGATTCTGGTGTGTGACTGAAGTAGACACCCATGCGTCCAATCTTAGAACGGTCTTAGGAAACAGACGCGAGCAGAAAAAATTTTGATTGGTCATTCTGTTATCATTTTAATTTATAAATACAATTTTAATTTTAATAAACGTTGTTAACAAATGAAAATTAAATTTTAACTCTAATTCTTAACAAATAAAAATTAGATTCTTACTTAAATTTTTAGAGCAACTATCAAGTTGTATGATAATATATATGAATTCAAATTCTATGAATATTCCGTTTTACGAATAAGAAGAAAAATTCTGAATGTATATCTAAAGGGTTTTAAATATTTCGTTGAAAATTTTGATTAAAAAATACGTACTTTTAAATTTAAATTTTAAATTTTATGAAAAGTAAAAAATCTTTATGTATTTTTTATTTTTTATGTAATTAATATTATTTAAAAATATTCACGTGCAACGCACGTGTGTTATGTCTAGTTATATAAACGAGAATGTAGCATGCACATGGCACATCTCTCGAGCCTTCCCTCCAATTCATGAGCACCATGCTTTTGATTAAATAAGGTAAAAAATTATAAATGAATAAATAAAGTAAGAGAATAATCGCTTGACGGTCAAAGGCACGTGCACGATGTCTTAATTTGTTTCACTGCAATAACATGATTGGTAGTCAAAACATTGTAATTTATCTTTATCTATTTTTTTATTACATTAGTTGAAGATTGAAAAAAGAATATTAATTCAGCACACTAATATATTAAAATTTGAAAGTTTGAATCCTCAAGAATTTCATTTTTTTTCCTACTTGAGTTAGTAGATTAGTGGTTGAAGCAATTAATTAACCCAGCTTTCGATTTTTGTATTTGAAATACATTAGTCAAGTCAATTCATAGAGTATTAAAAGACTAGATTAAACTAAATTGACTCGTATCAATCAATCAAGTCAATGAAATATATTTTGAGCATCGCACAGGTTTTTGTGTGTGTATATATATATATATATACATAATTCTTAACTAAACGACATCATTTTTTTATACCAATAGAGTCTGTTTATCAGGTGACTGGTATTATTGAATTTGGGTTCCAATTGAGCCCAAAAACTAAAACAAAAATTGAGCCCAAATATGAACCCAAATTTTGGTTAAGTAGTTATAGTTGGGGGAACGGCTATTGCAACCCCCCAAAACACTAAGTTGACCCCCCTTATTTTTTAATTAAAAAAATTATGGGGCAAAATTACCAAAAAGGGCTTAAATACCTCACCCGCCCCATTCCACCCCACCCCACCCCACCCCACCCCACCGGCGACGTCAGACTCCGGCACCCTCACCCACCCCACCCCACCGGCGACAGTGAGACTCCAGCACCCCACCCCACCCCACCGGCGACCCTCTTCTTCCTTCCTCCTCTTCCCTCTTCTCTTCTTCCTTCTCCTCTCCCGCACTGGCAGCCCTCACTCCCCTCCCTCCCGTCGAAACCCTCTTCTTTTTTTTCTTTTTTTTCTTCTTCTCCTCTTCCCTCCCGTCGGCAGCCTCTGTTTTTTTCTTTCCTTTTCTTTCTCTTCCCTCCCGTCGCCGGAAAAAACAAGATGGGGAAGAACCTCCTCGCCGGAAAAAATGGAGGTTTTGAAATCTTTTTTTTTTTCTTCTTTCCTTTTCTTTTCCTTTTCTTCTCCTCTTCCCTCCCGTCGGCAGCCTTTTTTTTTCTTTCCTTTTCTTTCTCTTCCCTCTCGTCGCCGGAAAAAAGAAGAAGGGGAAGAACCTCCTCGCCGGAAAAAATGGAGGTTTTGAAAGAAAAACCCTCCCTTGCACAAATCTGAACCGCAGAGGAAAAAAAACAAAAAAAAAAAGAAAGAAGAAGAGGGAAGAATCGCCCTTCATCGCCGGTCGCTGTCGCCGTCGAACCTCCTCTCCGGTCGCCCTCGCTGTCGCTTCTTCTTTCTTCTCGCCGATCGACTGCCATGAGGTGCACGGGGTGGGTGAGAGGGGTGGGTGAGATGAGGGGTATTGGGGTCTTTGGGAGGGGTGGGTATGGAAATTTTGGGGGTGGGGTTATAAGGTGGGGGCAACTGTGAGGATTGTGGGGTTGCATTAGCCGTTCCCTATAGTTGGCCCAAAAAACCCGAAATGATTAGTTTGGAGGAAAAAACCCTACAAATCGCCAAACCAACTTTCACCATGTTCGCACTAAAAATTGTTTTCCTACAGTATGCAGATTGTAGGCGTGCTAGGGCCAAACTTAACCTGAAGTCATGCGTACACGACCCCCACGACCCCCAGCACCTTCTAGGTTGAGAGATTACAAATGAAGTTGTAATCGCCTAGTTAGTTACTTTATAAAAATTCAGGCGATTAAAAAGGATAGGGGTAATTCCTTATAGGTTCTAGTATTAATGTCTACAAAGAAATATAACTTAAGAAGCTGTTAGCAATAAAAGCAAACGAAAATGAAAATAAAAGAATACATTACCAAACATGATTGAAAGTACAGAAAATCCAAATCCAAAATGAGTTTGTTGCAAGTCACGAACAAGATCATCCGAAAGCAAAAATACACAAGTAACACAGAAACGTTTGCTGGAAAATTAAACTAAACTACTCCTATGAAGGAAATCCTGAGAAGGATGGTGGTTAAAGAACTCTTACTTCATCTTCAGTTTTGAAATTTATAGACAGCAGCCTTTACAACTGACTGGAAGTTACCAACGGTTTCCTCCAGCCTGAAACAATAACTACCTAATGGTTACCTTTGACCTGAACAAATAACTACCTGGTAGTTATATGTTAGTATATGTGAAAATTCTCCATAACTGTTAGGATTTACTTAATAGTTTTCTTTAGCCTTTGAACTTATGCCACATGTCCATTCAATCCTACACTTTAATGAAGACAACACAATTCTTTAACCGCTGGAAGTTACTAGCAGTTATCTCCAGGTCTGAACTTCTACCACTTCCCCATAACTGCCTTAGACAGTTTTCTTTGACTTGGAAAATCTTGCCACTTGTCCACTTTAACTTTCTTAAACTGAATGCATCAACCCACTAACTCCCCACATTCTCTCATTTGCACATCATGCATAAAAATCAAGTTGTTTTTCCACTAGACATGTGTCAAGCCCTTGTTGGTCAAAAATCCAACCAACCTAACTACATGATTTCCATGTGACCCACTTATAACTGACTAGAGTTATCAATGGCCAGCACCTTTCTAACCACCTGTCCTTGGCCTCAATTTCATTGGCTTGAAATAATCAGTTTTTTTACTATTTTATAAACTAAAAACTCACTTTTGGCCACAAAATAACACGTGTCAGCGGGTAAAATTTTAGTGTAATCACACCCCATTGAAAATGACTTGATTCTCCTTGCAATGGGGGAATTCCTTTTAAGGATTGTATTTTAGATTGCTTATTCCTTTCGTTTTCTTCATATAAAAGAATAAAATCATTTGTTTTTTTTCTTCTTTTTTAGGTCCGATTCTGCAGATGATGCAATGCAGAAAATTTATATTCACTTTAAAAATTTTTTAAAAAAAAAAAAGAAAAAGAAAAAGAAAAAATGAGTTAATAAAATTAGACATTTAATTACGATAAGCTTCTAATTTAAACATATAGGAACTTTGTCCTTAAATTATATAATTATGCATGAACATGTTGAATGTTGGAGGGGGCATACCTCCTTCAGCGTAAACGATACCCTCTTTTAATTTTATCCTCTTACTTTATTTTGCGTTATAGTTGGAGTAATCAAGTAATTGTAAATTTTAATTATTGGAAGGAGTTCATTAATTGGGAAAGTATAATAAATTATTGTCTTGACTAACAAATATTTGTGACTTCTCATAATAGAAATTATTATCAAACAAAATGGGGCTCAGTGTCAAATTATAAATTATTTATCGTTCAATAAAAAAAATAAAAAAATAAAAAAGGAAGCAAAATAGGGACAGGAAAAAAAAAATGCAGAGAATCTAATACGTGGGTTATTAACAATTCCTTACCATGCTTGGATCGACGTTTTTTCAACTTCAAAAGACAATAATTTGCAATATCAAACTCTGCCGGCCAAAGGCCAAAACTAGACCCTCTGTCATTATGCCCAAAAGCCATTGTCGGGGGATTTGGATTTGGTGCAGTAAACATAAGATCGATGACACGTAACAATGAGATTGAAAAAATGGAGGATTGAAATTCGAGAGATGCATTTGACGCCCAACACCTAACAGCTCTCTATTTCTCCTCCTTACCACTTGTCATCGATCCTACATTTATTGCACCAAATCCAAATCCATTGCCGGGATTGTTTACAAATAGCTCAATTAAAAGAAAGATAGTACGGGGGTTGCTGCATTTTTTGTGGAAGATCAACTTTGTAGCTTTTTCATTTCAATTTTTTTGACTTAACTAAGTTTTTATGGGTTTTTAGTCTTTTTTTTTTTTTTTAACTATTAGGAGTATCCTAGGTTCTTTTCCCGTTGAGGTTTTGACTTCCACTATTTCCCTAAAGACCTGTATAAGATGTCTTATATCCGTATAAATAATAATTTCTGTAAAAAGTTGAAACGATAATCTTTAAAAAATATATCTAGAATTTGACCGCTCAATCAAAATCCCGCAAAGGATTTTAGTCTTGTAATTATTCATTTCAATTTTCTTCTGACTTCTTGTTTAAAATTCTCTCCACATGCGCATCAGCACATGCTAAGCACTCTTCTATGTTGTGCTTGCACGTTGAGCACGTGCGACCCATTAATACCAAACAACCATCATGTGTCCCCTTCAAGCCAAGCGTTTCACGTCAATTAATTTACTAGATTTGCAATTTTCTTAAATATTATTATGAATATTTTTTAAATTATCATTATTTTGTAATCTATTCCCTTTATCCTTTGTTGAGTTATGAGATATATATATCCAGCGCGTCTCAATTTTATTTTATTTTTTCTTGGGTAAGTAGCTTGTCTCAAAAATTTATAACAGGCCAATCGACGATAGCCATAGGCATGCCAAGACATATGAGTGCTGTCCAATCACTACCCACAGGTGATGCAGGCAAATCACCTACGGGTGATCCAATCAGAGAGTTGTGCAAAAGGAAAACCAAAATATGACCGTTAAAATGTCTAGTACGGAGGTGGTCAAAAGCTGGATTCAAACATAGTGCGCGTCCCGCCCTCCAACTGCTCTCAGCTCCTGTCTACCTCAGAAAGGGGGTGAGGGTACTAATGCAAATGTCACAGAAACAAGTGCACTTTCCCACTAACGGAACTGCGTTACAAACTTCATTAGGAGTCTCCCTTCTCAACTTATATTACCATCAAAGCTATTCTAATTAGTTTCATCGTATAAAACCTCTACACTATAAACTAATCTGAGAGGTAAACCGAGTGAATTTAGGGTCTCTTGTTAAGTAAAATGTCTTGAATTCAATTCTATTCATTCTCTAAACCACTCCCATTCATACTTTTGTCTTATAATTGTCTGGTGTATATGAGACAGAAAGATTACATGTACCCAAAAGAATTAGTTGGGTGCCAAAACATTGTGGAATCTTAATTGTCAAATGATAGGAAGTCATCAATTTCTTGGTATGTTTAGATGAGGGATTTGCAAAAAGAATTTTGGATAAGATGAGATTTCAATGTCAAATTATGATGGCAAAAATAATAACGGGTGAGGTTGAAATCTCATCTTAACCCAAATCCCTCGTCAAAACGCATTATAATATGGTTTTTGGTTATGCATTATAAAGAGGCACTAAAAAGCATTTAGGTCGACCACAAGTTATTCAACATCCATTTAAACCCAACAACCACCTAGGACAATGGCGTAAACCCATCTTGTTTGTAGGATGCATTAAATGCTCATTTCTTTGACAAATCGAAGGAATCATAATGGAATAAGATTTCACCGGTTCAATAGTGAGTCATCACGATGAGGGAAGGAGGAAAGGAGAAGCGAGTGAAGGAGATGCATTCCATTCTAGTTTCCCCCGATTATGGTCGAACAAAGGAGGCCTAAAGAGATGAGGGAAACCATAAATGACCTAAGAGGGGCAACTGGGGAAAAAGAATGAAAGATAGTTGATTCGATATAACCTGATTGAAGGAAATGAAGTAGAAAGAGAAAAAGAAACACAATGGAGTAAGCATCATTCTACTGCAACAACGAGAAAGACAATACTGCAAAAAGATATAAAGAGAAAAAGGAAATGATCCATGATTCAATTCTTTGATGGCCAATACAAAAGGATAAATTATAAATAATTAAAAAAAGGTGAAACCTAATGAGTCTTTCACCAGCCCAAGAACAGTAATCAAGTGAAAAACATAAAGAACCAAAAAAAGAAAAAAAAAACATAATCACATATAACACAGCCCATTGATCCCCGAAACACAGCTGTACATCAACAGTCCTCTCTCTCCCTCTCTCTCTCTCTCCTCTCTCATATTATGCAGTTTTTTATAAGGCTGGGATCTATTCATCCTCCCATTGCTCTCTAGACTGGAGAATGCAGTATTGAAACAACAGCCAATGCTCCAAGAGTCCAAATGGGCTTATCCTCAATTCAATTGCACCCTTACATGCAGAAGATATTTTCAAAAACCAAACCTTGAATGTATTCTGATCTACTGATGGGTTATGCAAAGCTTTAAATCTGATGGGTAATAAGGCAATTATTCACCCGGGTCATGTGTATGTCAATCTCTCTATCCATGAATTGTCTCAGATATATGGCGCTCTGATTCCCCTACCTTGGTTTCCACGTCAGCCAAACCAGTACTCTCCATGGTTTCAATCTCCATGCTGGTCGTACGGCTCTTCCTGTTCCTCCGATCCTTGTAAAAGATTGTACAAGTCAAAGATATTAGCTTCCCAGCAAAACTAGAAATCCCAATATAGGAACAAATTTAGGATGTCTGGCATTCATCAGCAGATTTAGTCCAGAATTTGGAAAAAAAATTAGGAAATATTTTGTTGGAAAAAGTTAAAAGAGTGGATTTGAATGAAGAAAAGAAATGCAACTTACAGGAAATAAAATGAAAGAAAAATAATGTTGCCATTCATGAACTACTTATTTTAGAATTTCACAAATAATACAGGCTTTATTCAAAATAATGGGGATATGCACTATAAGATTGGACACAAGGGGTTTTCCTCGTCATCAAAAAATGGATGATGGGTGCCATAAACAGAAAATCCCCAAAACCCAGATACAGGAGAACTATATGTGAATGCCTGTGATTATGTGAATGTCTATGCATCCAGGTTTCTATTTATATGGAGAAAACATTTAAGGTCCATTTTGTCATCCAAATAGAAAATAAACAATTATAGAATATTTTATAAGCATTGAAGGCACATATCCATCACCTTGAAAGAGACTTGTCAATTTTCAATTAAAAAGTTGAAGTCATCGTTATAGTTGATGTTATAGGATCACTTTTCAAAAACTAATGACATGCCACTATTGTGAATTTCCACTCGATCATCATTATAGCTGATGTTATGGGATCAATTTTTAGAAATTTATGAAATGCCACATGTTTGAACTTCGATGGCTTTGTGCCTTCAATACTAAGTATAATACACTAAAAATTGTTTAATTTTCATTTGCATGCCCAAATGGAAGAGTTAGAGTTGTCTCCAATAGTAAAATAAAAATATGCTAGGCATAATGTAAACAATATAAGATTAGTCCTTTAGTATAAACACATCATATATTATTATAACAATGAAATGAATTTATAATAAATCTAAAAAAAAAAAAAAAAAAAAAGGCATAATACACATTCTTCGGCACATTTTAAAAGAAAATATAGGTGGAGCCAAAGAAGAAGTGTCCAAATTGGTGTCAAACAAGTGTGGACGGGTTCCTATGTCCATAGCTATTCAACATGCCAACCATAGCTTTGGATAAAGTGTTTGACGTATTAATTTATGAATCATTCCATAGTTATCAAAAATAAAAAATCAACTGTGCACAAATACTGAAAAAATAACGCATGCTTGTGTCAAAAAATTCCAATAATATGTCAGATCCTGATAAAGAGAATAAGATAAGTAGAACAAGTAAACTACTATTATTATTCCTGGGTAAGAGATTGATTGGCACCTCACGGGATGGGAAGTCATCGGCTTCAAGCATTCGTACAACCTGACTCATTTTGGGTCTCTTGTCTGAATCAGGATCAACACACCTAAGTGCAACCAAAAGGGCACATTTTAAAGCACGTGTTGCAGGTTTAACTTCAAGGTTTGGGTCCACAACTTCCTCGGTTCTTCTTGTCCCTACCATCACTTTAAGCCACTCAACAAGATTAACCTGTCATGAGCACAAGTGCCTCTTGTTGTAAGAATTGCACAAAACAGTATGTTTACCTTTCAGAAGAAGCCAGAGAGAGAGATTTCAAAAAACACAATTCAGTATCGGTAGCCAGTAGTCATAGCAATACAATACCTCATTAGTAGGCCGGCCATAGTCCACTGGATCCCTTCCAGTGACTACTTCTAACAAGAGGACACCAAAGCTGTAAATGTCACTTTTCTCATTTAGCAAGCCAGTATTAGCATACTCTGGTGCCACATAGCTGAAATTCACATAAAAGACTCAGTTTCTAAGCTCCCATCAGAAAGTCCCTCGCATAGATGAATAGATTACAACCACCAAAGGGAATTTACAATGAAAATGTACACATACCCAAATGTCCCCATTACTCTCGTTGTTATGTGACTTTCTCCCGAATCCAAGAGCTTGGCCAAACCAAAATCCGAAACCTTGGCATTGAACTCGTCATCAATCAAGATGTTGCTAGATTTTATGTCTCGATGAATGACTTTTGGTTCTATTGCTTCATGCAAATAAGCAAGCCTGCAACCCAATATTTGAAAACATGATTTTTAACTTGTACAAAGTTTCAAAGATCAATATATCAACTTTCAGTTTTTTTTAATGACGACGAAACCCTTCAGGGCAAACCCTGGGCCCATATAAGACCCCACAACCCATATGGTACATCAACTTTCACTTTTGGCATCCATTTCAGTCCAAATCATAACAAAATGTGTACCAAAGACCAAACACCTCCAATCTCATCAAACTATTAAAGTTTCTGCATAGAAAAGATATATATTGGCCAATATTTAGATGGCTCAATATTGAAATGAATCCTCCAAAATGTTTGAAAGTTGTCCAAATTTGAGACATTTCTAGAGGAGGGATTTTAAGCTTTGATTACATGAATCTTGGTACCTGAAAAAATAAATTAAAATTTGAAACAGCTCCAAGTTAATAGATGAACTCACGCTTTAGCGGTACCAAGAATAACCTTCATGCGGGCCTCCCAAGTTAGTGTACCATGCTGGCGCATAGCCCCATGAAGCCATTGTTCCAAGTTGCCGTTGTTCACGTATTCATACACCAGCATTCTATATAATAAAAACATAGCAATTGGAACCAACACGACTCAAGCAAATCACGGATAAAAAATTGGGAAAGAAATGGCAATTACTAGTTTAGAATTAGCATGATAATCAACTACAATGACAACCAAAATGGATAAAGTGAACAGGAAAGGAAATAAAATAATTAAACCAAGAAAAGTGAATGAATCTTACCTGTGAACTCCTTCTATGCAATAGCCTAGAAGCCGCACAAGATTCTTATGACGAACATGGCCTATAGCCTCCACTTCAACCCTAAATTCTTTCTCTGCCTGCCCCCTATAAAATAAATTCATAATGCAGCAATCAAAAAAAAAAAAAAAGAGTTTCAAATGAAGCATAACCAATTGTAAGAGATGACATCTTTGAAGTATGCTTACAAATTGTTAAGAAGTTTCTTCACCGCTACCTCAGTTCCATTGATCAGTCTGCCCCTATAAACAACCCCGTAACCACCCTCCCCGAGAATATTCTCTGCTGAGAAACGATTTGTCGCAAACTCAAGATCCCTAAGAGTAAACCAATGACCCCACCCAAGATGTGAGACTTCCGGCAAACCAATTAAAGGAGAGGCCGACACAAGTCCATATGACAACGAAGACTGCTTCCGACCAGGTCCAGAGCTTCCTTCTTCGCCTGACTGTGAACTACAACCTCTCTCATGATGATAAATCGAGCTGCACTGGCTGGCATTATCAGGGTCGCTTGATTTGCTCATACCCAAATGAACTGACATTTTCTCCGAACTCTTATCACATGATTTATCATGGACAGTAAGGAATAAGCTGTCGTGGTGATCATGGAAATTCTGGGCCCCAACCTTGTCAACCTTGATATCTTTGGACACATTGGGTATTTGGGAAAGGGAAAACTTGTCTAGGGTTCTTCTAGATTTTCTCCGAAATGTGACCCATACAGATAAGATGCAAAGGATCAAAACTATAAATGCACCTACACATATACCAATCAAAACCCATAACTTTAAACCCAAAAATGATGTCTTCTTTGATAATTCCGCATTCAAACTATCAGACGACATTTCCGATGCTGTTGATATGAAAAATCAAAACCGTGCTCTGTCCTTCTAGTTTTCTTATGGAAAAATTAAGATATTTCCACCTGGGTACCAGAAACATGTTATGAAAGTCTACAAACATCAGGATGCCCAACATAAATCATAATTTTCCATTAAGTTTTTAGACATAATTTTCATCTGTGCAATAAAATTTTGTGAGGAAGAATCGATATATCAACAATACAAATTACCCAACTCATCAAAAGCATCATTATCCCCATTTGAAACACGGACAAATTAAGTTTAGAAAAAAAAAAAAGGCATTCTTTACTTAATCTGCTCATAATGAAAAGTAACAAACAGAAGAAAAAGGAATCCGATACGACATATCAAGAAAATTAAGTACATTTATATTGCAAATTTCATGAGATAACAGTGATTACAAAATAAAATCCATGTACTGTTTCAGGCATTTAACAAATCAAGAAATATCCATTTGCATTTAGTACATATTAATCATAAGACAACTATAATGTCTACATTCCATAAAAAAAACAAGAACATACCCATATATCTCTAACCTTCGAATCACAAATCCAAATCTATGAAAATAGGAATAAAATCTAACAAAGCATCACTTATGATCCAAGCAAGGGAAAGAGAAAGAGAAAGAGAAATGTGAACACTCTATAAATATAAAGTGATTCAAAAGATAAAGCATTTACCTTTGCAGTGATCTAAGCAAACCACCGTGATCCTCTTCCTTGAAAACCCAAAGGAAGAAAGGCAGGGCTTCTTTTTGAACCAATAGAGACTCAACAAGCATAGATAGGCCAATGTAGACCTGAAATAACACAAACCCACCAAAACCCAAAAACCCAAATAAAAGTTTACAGTTGCATAGGAGTAGTTTACAAGTAGAGGATTCGTGCCCTCAAGTGGGCCAAAAAAAGAAAGAATTCAGAGAATGATGAAGAAATGCCCAAGAAGGCCAGACAAAATTCCAATCTTTGAAGCGAAAATGGGGGGAGAGAGAGACAGAGAGAGACAGAGAGAGAGATTTATAAATATATATTATACATATATATATATATATGTGTGTGTGTGTGTGAGAGATATATGATGGGGAAGGTTTTTAGAGGGCGAAAAAAGCAGAGGTGGGTGAAATGTTTGGTGGGTTTTTGCATATGTGGAGGAGAGAGGGACCTCAGAAAGCTGGAAAGCAAGCTTGGTTTGCAATGGAGGAAACCAGAGAGAGAGAGAGAGAGAGATGGAGAAACAGTAAAGGGAAAGCAAAAATGAGGTGAACAGAGGTGCGGCATTTATAGCTGAGTTAAGAAAAAATATAGAAAAAGTGCAAAACCCCAAAAAAAAAAAAAAAAAAAAAAAAAAAAGAAGAGAAGAGGAAAATGAGAGAGAGTCAACCCAGCTGGAGGGATTTGAGGGAACTCCAAATCTAGCTTGCTCTGAGGTCTACTTACTAAATTGTCCTCATGTTTAGAAGAAATTCTTCCTTAAAAATGGAACTTGATCTTGTTGTAGAAGATTCAGCGATAATGACACAATAGGAGAGTGTCTATTTCATCATAATTGTAATAACTTGTATTCTGTTTTGAGTACACCAAATACCCCTTCTGGTACTAGGAGTCCAGTGTGGACATCTGCTATGTCTCATTGGGTTCATGGACATAATTTCAATGCAATTTTAATTGTACAACTAACTTACGGTATGAGGAAAAAGAATTAATTCATTTTGATAAGTTTAACAATTTAATTATAAATATTTTATTTCCAAGGAATTTTAAATATTTTATAGTCCACTGATCAAGGAAAAGAAAAAAAAGGAGTTATTGCTTCTATTACCAACAAAAAGAAAAAAAAAATGTTAAATTTATCAATATGGGATATTATTTTTAGAAAATTTTATCTAATAAATGGGGAGTCGCTACAAAAATTCTTAAGTACTCTCCACTAATTTTAAAATTTTCAAGATTTTATGAAAATAAAAAAGATTTTTATGAAAACTAGTTGTACAGTCCATCAAAAAATATTAGTTTGAACAACTATGTGTGAGAAATATTTTCTAAAATTTGTTGTTTAAATAGATTTTTTAGGCATTTACAATTTTTATTTTATTTTTACAAAAATTTTCATAAAAAATGGTCAAAAACTCTCTTTTATAAAATTGTTTAAAATATTTTTTTTTTTAATGGATAAAGCGTCCCATTTTCTTAGAAACTGGTTAAATTTTAAACCTTTAAAAAATTAAAATACATAAGAAATATTTAAAAAATTTTGTAGTGACAATAACCTCCACGGCTCTACCCTGATAAATAGATGACATAATTATAGGATGAATTCCAATCGCTTCTTTTTCTGAAATGGCATTTATTTATTTATTTACTTATTTATTGTGAACTAAGAACCTGTTCAGCTGAGACAGTACGCGTGTCCTTGCCCTCAGCACTCAACAGTAAAGTGTTATCATTTGGTATATTGGATTAGAAAGGATTTATAAATCAAATATGGTAGCAATTTATTAGTTGGACCATTTATTAATGCAGAAATTAAGTTCATGTACCATACATCGTACATCAAAAATTAAATTTTCAATTGTTACTTTGCCAGGAGTCAGAGATACCTATGAGTGAAGGAAAAATATTGGTCCACAATTGGTTTTATGTATCAATCATAAACACTCAATAGTCTCGTATTTTGTATTTGTTTTTTTATTTTTTTAGTATAATTAGAGGAGTTCAAACTTCAAATTCTTATTCTATCATAATCTTATCATTTAGCTCCCCATCTCTCACTACTAGGGTAACCTCAGTGGCCTAACACATAGGCTCTATTTGGTTCGTGGATTTTATCAAGGAAAAAAAATAAAATATAAGGAATTCTACTTTTTTTTATGTGGTTGCAATGGAAAATTTGAAGAAAAATAAGAGTTGGAATAATTTTGACTTGATATGATTTTATCTTTTCCTTTCATTTCTTTCCTCCTCATTTTTTTTCCTTTCCATTTTTTTTTCTTGATAAAATCCATGAACCAAATAGAGGGATAATGTTTTACGCTCACCATTCAATCTATTAAAAATTATATATATATATATATGTATGGGATATTATGATTGACTGAATTTAATAATCAATCTTATAACTTTAAGTCATATTTGTTTTATTAGAATAGAATGGATGGAATGGAATCTTAGTCGAATTCATTCCAAATATGCAAGTAATTTGATTGAGAATAGAATCAAACAGTGTGTTTATAAAATTATTTCAAATTATTTTACATTGTATTCTACTTTAAATATGATTCCATTCTCATTCATTTCATTTCAACTAAACAAACATGGCCTAAGTGGTATCTCTATAAGGTTTTGATCTTTGACTCTACAATCTAAAAAATTAAGGTGAAAAAAAAAAAAAAAAAAAAAAAAAAAAAAAAAAAAAAAAAAAAAAAAAAAAAAAAAAAACAAGAAGAAGAAGAAGAAGAAAGAAAGAAAGAAAGAAAGAGGATTTGAAATTTTATATTCTGTGAAAGAGGATTTGAAATTTTATATTCTGTAAATGGACCAATGGCATAGGTTGTCTTGCCTTGGTTTACTCTAACACAATGGAAAATGGAAGAAAAAAATTTATAAAAATTTTCTTTTTATCGATATATGAATTTGGGAGAAGCTAGAGTGGCAGGTGTCTTCTATATCATTCAACTTTAAAGTTTCTCAAATTTATGAATTCTTTTGATTTTTATCTCTAAATATATCTTAATATTGTTCCCATTTTAGCACTTAATTTACTGGATAATATTTGTAAGGCAGCTGTTTTGCAGCTAGATTATTATTTTTAACATATGGAATAGAGTGATTATTTTAATTCCAAATACTCCATTCTGAATTCTAATCAATCTCACTGACACATAAGAGCTAAATTAGTGAGCATATTAATGAGTTTGTTTAAGTATAACTAGTTGTATACTTATCTAATTACTTTCTTATATTAATATATATTATGGGTTTTGACCAAGCCAACCAAATTTAAATATTTTGTTGCAACGGTTCTTAAGGGTAATTCTGTCATTAAATTTTGACTAAACCTAACCTTCTAAACTTTACAAGGAGGTTAAACAAATGTGCCTTTCTTGAATATCATTATGGCTTGGGAGGAGATAAAGCCTCTGTTTGGGGAGGAACGGACGCTTTGAATTGAAGCAACACTTTTGAATAAAGTATGTCCCAAACAAAACCCTTTTCAAACTTCTTTAGATGTGTAAGTTAATATAGATATAAGATGTGTTCCATCACCCAAAAGTAGCCAATCAGAACAATTTGATGGGACCCACTGAATAGATCTGCTGCTCCAAATTTGACATCAATAAACAATGGTAACCGTCCGATCTGCCCTTTTTGGGTCTTAACCGTCCGATCTTTTTACATCATGAGTAATAACCTCATTTATATATATCATTTACATATATTCTAAACGTGATAGCAAGTTTGTATGTACATGAATGACATCCTAATTATTCTATTTATTAATGTATTTAAAAGTATATTTGCACAAGGTAAAAATTGTAATAAAAAATTCTTTAAATTTGGGGTTCATAAGCAAATTATGGGTTGTTTATATATATATATATATATATATATATATATATATATTATCTTTTAGTTGTTTATCAATATTTAAAGAAAAAAATAGAATGTGTTAGATGAATGTGTTGAACTGGTGAGTTAGATGCATTTAATATGGAAGTTGTCATCCAATAAGGATTGTTAGAGTATTTTGAAAAAAATTGAAAATGATTTAACGGATTAATGGGTGGAGGTTAGAAAGAGGGGTTTATTTGTAGTTCATTTTGTAAAGTATGGGATTTCAGTATAATTTTAAAAACGTGAGAAAACGTATTTATAATTATTAAATTTTAGAAGGGTCTTAATGCAATTTATCCTAATATTTTTGTATAAATTTTTTTTTTAATATTTAAGAAACAATAGTTAGGGCCTGACATTACGGGTTTAATTGTACTAGATTTGCAGAGGAGGATTTATTACTTTACTAGGTACAAAACTTGTAGCACCCATGTAGTTAGCCGAGAGAGTCCAAGAAGGAGATGCATCGCTAGTATGCTGGGAGGGAGAGAGATAAATGTGGAGAGTACCCTTATTTATTTATTTTTTTTTTGGGTGCTAATGATGGAGAATTGGAGATATAGAACGTACCTTATTTTTGGTCTCTTCGGTTGATGTGCTTTCCAATTTCCAAAGATAAAAGAATGGGGAAGAGCATGTCTGACAAGTGGTACAAATCATTTTTGTTTTTTTTATTGGTGGTGGGCTTACACCACCCATACTTTGGCATGTGGACATAATAGGCTTTTAATAGCAATATGGTCTAGCAAGGAGCCAAGGCCTAATGACGTGTTGAGCCATGAGTCATGATTGGTCTACAGCTGCAAAGGTGCAGAGCCATTTCACTTGGTTTTGTAAGGCCTTTTAAAATGGTGAGACATTAGGTCGTTGCGAGTACGTGGTTGGTTTGTTTTGGTTTGGTTTTAGGGTAAGTTTTAAATAAAATTATTATATTTTAGTTTTTGTTTTTTCACATCAAAATCAAATTATATTATAAAAATAATCAAATCAAACTAAATCATAAAATTTCGGCTTGGTTTGGTTCGGTTTCGGTTTTATCCTATCAAATAATAACAAATAATTAAAAATAGAAAAATAACAAGCCAAACTCTAAATAAAAACATTTTTAATAAAATCATTACATTAGCAACTAGAAAAAAATACTAAACATTGTATCAAAATGGAAAAGTATTAACTTGTGTCAATCCAAGTTCAAATTTCTAATCTAATACGTGTCAACATCTCACACAACAATAATAGCTAGTTCAATACATGCCAATCTAATAAAAAAAAAAACCATTAAGAAAATTTACAATCTATTATCTATTATGCCATTATTAGAAGAAAAAAAATTTATAAACTAAGTTTAATATGTAATATATAAAATTATATATATTTATATTATATTTTTTTGGTTTTTTCGGTTTTTTGATTTGGTTCGGTTTTTTAAACATGAAAATCAAAACCAAACCAATTTAATTCGGTTTTCTAAAATTAGAACCAAAACCAAACCTAAGGATAAAAAAACCTAAACCATGAACACCCCTAGTTGCGAGCATCTCTGGTCAGGTTAGTTATTTAATTTTTTTTTTGGGTCATTTTAATTAATTAAATTATTTTTTTTTTCAAGGAATTAGTTATATGACTAGTTACTCATTCTTTCTTAAATAAGTGGTCTATTTTTTTTTTTAGATGTTTCAAAATTATTGTTACATTTTAAAAGTTATTGGTTTTTTTTTATTCATTTCTTAAAATACCCTTAAAAATATATTATCTCTTTTTCTAATGTTTTGCACAGTTGAGGGCAAAATTAGAATCTCAAAACATATGCATTAATGTGAAAGCATTTAATAGGATTTCTTTAAAAGGTGTGTTTTTTTCAAAGGGAACGGTTAATTTGAAATGGAAGAAGTATTTTAGATATCGTCATTTTAGCTAGTTACATTTAGCTAGCGAATGTTTGCTAGCTAAATTATTTTTAGTTAAAAAAGTGACACTTGTATTCTCTTTATGCGTCATTAATTCTATCTTTATCTCTCTACCAAATGAGTAAAAAAATAAAGATTATTAATAAATTTTTTGAAATAGTTAAAAAATAACTAATACCCTTGGAGTACTTATTTGGATAGCTAGTTAACTATTTTAAAAAATGTCATTTTCCTACCTGAAGTAGCAAAAAATTAGCTAATGACCTTGGAGATGTTCTTAGGTAATCTATTTGTGAGCCAGTCTGATTATGATGTTATTGGTAAGTGTAAATCCAACATGTTTATTAGGAAGCAAATAAAAGTGCAGATTTTTTCGCGAACACGAGAGCTTCAGTGGCTATTATTAATTTTGTTATTCTCAATGAACCTACTTGTGATCTTGTAGCTCTTTTGTTATAGGATGCCAATTATACGGCCACTCCCCGTTATTGTAATTTGCAATATGTCTCAATTATTAACAAAGCCTCCCTTTTTAACCCCAAAAAAAAAAAAAAAAAAAAGAAAGAAAAAAGAATGGGTAAAATAAAAAGATTAGCACCAAAGACAATAAACTACTCATGCTTTGCTTTACACTTAAGCAATCTCCAAGGATACTAACTATTTTTTGGTTACTTTAATTAGTAAAATGACAATTTTTTAAAAATAGCTAATTAGCCATTCAAGTGAATATCCCAAGGGTATGAGTTATTTTTTAACTATTTCAAAATTTATATCAATAATCTTTTCTTTTAATCACTTGGTGGAGAGAGGAAAAGAAAATGATGAATAAAAAAAGGAAACGTGTCACTTTTTTAATTAAAAATAATTTAGCCAATGAACATTCACTAGTTGCCTAACTAAATATAGGTATCCAAAATGATAATAACTAAAATAACTAGTCGAATAACTTAGTATTCTAAGAAATAAAAAATATGATTTAACTAGCTAAAAAAACCAAGGAGCTAGGTTAGATAACTAGCCCTGGGAGATGCTCAAGTAAACCAAATTACACTACCCACAAAATGTACCCACTAGGGCGCTTGTCTTAAGCTCGACAAACTCTGCTTCTGACTGCCAAATAATTTCACCACCTTTAAGGCTTTAAGCAAGTCAGTCCTCCTTTTGGTACCCATTTTGTATGGGTTCAATCATGACTACAGTGCATGGCGCAAGTGGGATGTTTTAAGCAGGATCTTGGGCATTTTCTTTTCTTATTTCTTTTAATTTGCAAGTATTATTCATTTTGCTAAGGTCTGCCTTTGGTTTAAATGGATCTGACTATCTGAGTTAGCATTTTATGGACCCTATATTACATCAGGTTAACCTGGTTATAAGCAGGGGCGGATCTAGAAAATTTTCCGAGTGGTTGCATTTGTAATTTTTTTTTTCAAATATATATATTTGCTTCTAAGAATTAGATAAGGAATATATAAAGGTAGGACTATATATCGGCATGGTTGATTAGAATTGGTGAAATGACATAAAACGATAAGCATGTCATACTTTAAAATGCATGAGCGACTTTTAGAAACAGGGAACCTTATATATTACTCTTAACACTCTTATCCCCATCTACCTTATGTGGGACAAGGTTTCAGAAAGATAGGACAGGACCATATATTGACATGATTGAATAGAAATGATAAAATAGTACATAAGACTAACAAGTACGCCATAAAAACCAATTCACAAATTAAACCTAACTTTGTATAGTCTACAAAAGAGGTGTACCTTAGTAAATTTAACCAAAATTTAACAAAACTTAATCAAAATTAACCATTTTTTCTCAATAGGGGCTAAAGCACTTAAGTAAATTTAAATAAAATTATTATTTTTTTAATTTTAAAATTTGAGTGGTTGCACGTGAGGGCAGATGCACCTTAGTGCGTCCGCCCCTGGCTATAAGTGGCTTGGATTTGGGTTAGCTTCCCAACTCACCAACCTGATTCACTTTTTATTAATTTAAGATTCTTTTTAAACACTTTTATGGAAAGATTAATTATTTTTTGATTATTTAAATATACAATTAAGATGTTACATGAATCCCGGAGATGTTACAGAATTTCTAAATTTGTTGGTTTCTTTGTGTCCCCCAAACAATCTAGTGAGATGCTTGCACGATGCCTTTTACAATAATTTCCAATTATTTCATTTTTCCTCCCACACCCATCCCATAATCTATGCCAAATTCTTCATTATTATAATAATGGGCATAATCACATCTACTAAGCCTTGATGTAATTAAATTATACTCCCTCCGTTTCATAATTAGTGTTTCCTTTGAAAAAATACGTTTTTTTAATGAAATCCTTTTAAATGCTCTCACATCAATGCATATATTTTGAAATTTCAATTTTGCCCTCATGTTTGTAAAACATTAAAAAAAGAAAGAAAACCTTTTTAAGGGTATTTTAAGAAATGAGTAAAAAAGATCCATTTACTTTTAAAATGGAATACTTATTTTGAAACATTCTAAAAAAGAAAATAAGACACTTATAATGAAACGGAGGAAGTATATGTTATTTAAATATAACACGTAGTAAAAAGTCTTTGAACCCAGGTGAAATATAAGGGAAATTAAAAGTAGAGCATTTTTTAGAGGATGATTCTTTGTTCGTTATGAGACATAGCAATGATTTCCTGTTGTGACATGAATTCCGGAGACCACTAATTCTCATGTTTTGAAGTTGGGGCGGCTACTGCCACCCCTCAAATTTATTTGCACCTCTACTTATTTTAAGCTGCTTAGAGATTTATTTTTTATTTTTTATTTTTTATTGATTATATCCTTAAATATTATTAAAAAAAGAAAAAGAAAAAGAAAAAGAAGAGAATACAAAAATGTAATAGGAAGAAAAGGCCAATATTGGTATCGATTACTTTTAATTGAGTGTCGATATCTACCTCATAGAAGGAAAAAAAAAAAAAAAAAAAAAAAAAAATCCTCAATTCCGAAACCTGTATGATGGCAGACTATACATATTGTAGTATAGAATGGAGAAAAAGATCCTCAGGCGTTGGAGACCACCATCAAAAGCTATGCGTATACTACAAACTAATGTTTACACATTTATCATTTTCAAAGTTTTATAAAAAATATAAAATATTTTCATGAAAACTGACCACACTATCTACTAGAATATATTATTTTAAACAATTCTGTAAAAAAAAAAAAGTTTTTTTTTAAACATATATCGTTTAAATAAACTTTTATCTACAACTAATGTTTTATAATTATAGATTTTCCTCCTCGCAACTAAATGCCATTAACACTGGTCAGACTGACACAAATGCTCTTAGCCCAGTCCATCAAATGACCCTATTTGGGCTCAACATGGTATAGCCCATTTTACAGAGCAATATCCAATAGGTGAAGACCGGCCTGAAGGCATGCTAAATTCTGATTGGATACTCAAACTAGTATCACAAACGTGGATAATGAGTTCTTATGGACTTAAGGGAGTTAGTGCAGTTGGTAGAAGGAGAGTTCCTCTATTCTATCAACTTGAGTTTGATTTCTTTGGGGAGCATTCCAAAAATTAATTCTTGAATACACCAGTCCGATGTAGGGAGTGCGCCCTTAAGATCGCCCAGGGAAGGATTTAGTCAAGGTGCACGCAAGCTGATCCGAACACCTTGATCGTCAAACCAAAAAAAAAAAAAAAAAAAGAGTTCTTATGGGATACTCAAATCAACTCAACGAGTATTGTTGAGTATTAGCTACTTAGAGTATTAGGTCATTTAAACAAGTTCATAGAATAATATTAGTAAAGTTTAGTGTATGGTTTAATTTAAAATATTAGGTTTAAAATGAAAAGATTGCAAATAATTTGGATGGATAAATAGGTAATCTGACCATGGCTACCTAAGTAGAAATACTTTTATAGAGTAGGGTCACCACTCACCAATGAGAAAACCCTGAATAATAAGATCAATATAATGGAAACATGAAACAAGAGAACCAAAATGAAATTTTTTAGGAGGCAGAGAAGGTTTACCCATGTGAAAGGTGGAAAGTTATATATATGTACAAGCTAGCTAAGAAGCATGACTCTTCCCTAGAGGTGCTGTGTCCACGTCGGATACATATTGGACACGTACCTTTGACGTGACATTTTTTTTCCCTATCCTTCTTATTTATTTTTTACTTCTCCCTTTCGCTTTTTGTCCTATCTTATCAATGAATTACTTCGTTAGGGTCTTTAAAAATGATATAAATGATGCATTTTAAATGATAGATGTGATACTATATGATAATAATTAGCTATATATATATATAAAATTCATTTTGTTAATGTCATGTCCCACTGTGTTGTGTCCTAGATTTTGATGATTTGCTATATTAGAGTGTTTGTGTTGTGTTATAACCGTGTCGTGCGTCAGTGTTTGTGTTGTGTTATAACCATGTCGTGCGTCAGTGTTGTGTTATAACCGTGTTGTGCGTCAGTGTTTGTGTTTTGTCCTATCTTATCAGTGAATTACTTCGTTAGGGTCTTTAAAAATGATATAAATGATGCATTTTAAATGATAGATGTGATACTATATGATAATATTTAGCTATATATATATATATAAAATTCATTTTGTTAATGTCATGTCCCCACTATGTTGTGTCCTAGATTTTGATGATTTGCTATATCAGAGTGTTTGTGTTGTGTTATAACCGTGTCATGCGTTAGTGTTCGTACTTCGTAAAATAGAAGTGTCTTTCCGGGGAGGAAAAAAAAAAGAGTTGTAATAAAGGTGTCACCCCAAACAAATCTCTTATCCAAACAATTTGTAACTATGTGACTTCAATGATCCTTTCAGCCACCTATATATAGCAAAAGTGACGCCAAAAAAATGACATGGTCTACTTCTTGGATTATCTCTCTAATGATTTCAAATCACTGATATCAAGAACCATAAAATGGGTTGCAACTTGCAAGGAATGTGACTAATTGGGTTGTTACGATACACCGATACACTTTTGGACTTAGGCCCAGAAATTCCGAAATGGGTACATGACCCATTTTCAGGTTCTGTTGTGTATAAAGGGAGCGGCTAATGCAACCCCTAGAAGAGTTAAGTTGACCCCTCATGTTATCCCCACCCCCCAAAACTATATGCCCACCCCCCAAAAACTCTAAAGTACCCTTCTTTGAAATAAATCTAAGCCTCACCCACCCCACTCCCTCCAAACACACGAGACCCTCTCACCCACCCCTCTCATCCCCGACATCTGGAGAAACCCCACGGCCCCATTTCTGACCGACGAGCAATCCCCCATTTCCGACCGGCGAGCAACCCCACTCCTCCCCCCCACACACGAGACCCTCGACATCTGGAAGAACTCCCCACGCCTGGAATAACCCACCCCACCCACCATAGCAGTGACGACTGGCGAGTTCTTCTCGGCGACGGCAACGATGACGGCAAGCACCTGTTCTTTCTTCCCTCCCAAACCTCTCAGTCATAACCCTCTCTCCCACCCCCTTTCCCCACACACCATGACGAGAAGTTGAAGGGGTTCTCCCACCCCACCCCCCATATCAGTGACCACCGGCGACGGAGAAGACGAGGAAGACAACCTTCTCTCATTAGAAGGTGCGTATTCTATATAAAATGTGTAGACACTGTGTGTGTGTGTGTAGACATTTATAGTTGATATTCTGCCATTGTTGTCTTTGTTGCACCTGTAATCTATTCTTATTCGTGTTTGAATCCATTGAAAGCTTTCAAATTTTTGCGGGTATGTTTGGATATGTAAATCCGAACGTATTGGCTATGTTTGGTTAATGAGGACCGAACATTAGGGCTATGCTTGGATCCCATAACCTGAACAAAGGAATTATTTTGAAAAATCAACATCTAAGATAAAGAAGAAAAGGGAGGAATTGACCATAGGTTACAAGTTTGAGTTTCTACTTTTTTTTATTAAGAACTATAGGTTACAAGTTTGAGTTTCGACCTTTTTTTATTATCAAATGTATGGACTTGTGGGTGGTTTGTACATCATAAGAATTAGTCTAAATCCGATGACTTGAAATACTTCTCGTTTGAAAAAAATAAAAAAAATAAAGATAATTGACCATTTTTTAAATAATTTTCCGAGCAGATCAAGAGAACATAATCAATTACGTATCGACGGCTGAGCTGTTTTTTTGGATGGTTGAAGGCAAGATCGTTGATTTCTTTCAATAGTAGATAAGAAGTTCATGTTGATTTCTACTAGATCAGTTCAATTTGATTTGTCAATCCAACCCTTCCCAAAAATGAATTTAAAAAAAAAAAATTTATGATTTGTCCATCCAACCCTTCGCCAAAAAATGAAAAGAAAAAAAAAAGTCACCTCAAAAAAATTAATAAATAAATAAAGGGACTTCTTGGAGCTTAGTTGCTATTAAGGTTTCCTTTTTCCTTTTTATATCATTATTTTTGTTGTTATTGTTGTGGTGTTGAAAAGGGAAAAAGGGGGTTGGGTTGTTGACTTTAAAGTTTAGAGTATTTACGATGGATTAGTTATCCAACTCTCTTAATTATTTCAGTTAGTCAAAGTACCTTTTTTTTTTTTCTCCACAGGACTAGTTATATGTCTAACTATTTTAGTTATCTTCATTTTGTCTAATTACATTTAGTTAGCAAATATTCGTTAGCTAAATTATTTTTAGTTAAAAAGAAGAGACATTTGACCTCTTTTTATGTATCATTCCCTTTTTATCTCTCCACCAAATGATTAAAAAAATGAAAGATTATTAATACAAATTTTGAAATAGTTAAAAAATAACTAGTACTTTTGGAGTACTCACTTGGATAGCTAGCTAATTATTTTTAAAAATATCATTTTGCTAGCTAAAGTAGAAAAAAATAGCTAATACCCTTAGAGATGCTCTTAAGCGAGACATATTGTAGACCAATGGTATAAGTCCATGAGCTACCTTTGAACCTTTCTCCCTATTAAACTCAAATTATCAAAAACACTCATCCAACACCAATTAAGTACTAAGAGGATAGTTTAAAATAAAGGATGCCAACAGCTTCTCCTTTGAAATGCCAGTTTGTTGTCAACAAAATTCTTATCATAATGTTATGTTATATGTGGCTTATTGGTACCCTAATGTAAAATTAAGGTTCATATTTGTAATTTCAATCATAATTCTTTCGCTCTAGGATTTAAGTAAGATTTGTGATTTTAACCTTGAGGGGTGGACCGGGTGGTCTGAGAGCCTCATTCCTAAATATATAAAAAGTATTGGGTTCAACTTTCACCACTCTTCCTCAAGATTACTTCATAGACTTATATCTTGTAATTGGAAGGTGCATGTAGGACAAAAAGAATGTATGTATCCGAAGGGATTAGTCGAATGTGTAAACATTTTGAGGAACCTCTTAATATCAAAATAAAAAATAAAACCTTTTTATTTTTATTTTTTACTCCTAATTTATCAATCCTACTTTTTCCCCCACCCTCCCTCACTACCAGACTATCCCTAATGTTTACCTTCAAAATTCAGGATAGCGGCCTAAGGGTTGGTGGTTGTTTTGGATTGTCTTTTTATTTGTTCTTTTTTTCCTTTTTTGTTCCCCAGTTTGTAATCTTTTTTTAGCCAAGAAAACAAAAAAAGAAGCATACCAACCGTTTACTTTCTAACAATTTGTATTAATAAAAAATTATTAGCATTCAAATTACCAAACATGATTTAACATGGACATTTGTTTAGTTTAGAAAATTAGACCTTTAGTTTGTAATTTCTATCAAAACCGTCCATACTTTATGCTTTTGTAGGAGATTTGTTTATGTCCTATTTCTTTTTACAGTCAAAATTGTTTCTAACGCCTGTTAAAATTAGTGCTGGAAACATGATTCTTACGCCATTTTGAGTTAGATTTTATTTTATTTTATTTCAGGTATTTGTCACTTCTTGAGAAGTATCCTGTGTTAACAAAAAGCAGTGAGATTTGGTTATTTAACTTTTATTGGAGATTTGACTTGCCAAGTAGATTTTCTATAGTTGCCATCAACAAAATTTGTTGAAATATTTATTTCTGTTTTCCTTGTTCGATAGTTCTACCAGCAAAATTTGTTGAATTATTTGTTTTATTTTTCCTTGTTTCTTATTGTAGTTTTATTTACAACAGTTTCCAAGTCACTTGTGAATTGTCAACTTGTTAAAGTGGTCATAAGATAATGTTTTTGGCTTAATGTATTTAGTGGTCTACGTACTTCAAATAATATCAGGAATAATTAAAGTAGGGAGAATTCAATTAAATTCACTGATGCATTTGCGAGCTAGGATTTTTTTTCCCTACCCTAAGAGAGAGAGAGAGAGAGAGAGAGAGGTGGTTCTCAATCTCGGCCTAGCTCACAGTTAGCATGATAAGTCAAAGGTTTAGCCATGTCCCTTAGTTGGAGAAGTTTCTGTTAAGTTAAGAACTATGGTATAATTGAGTAACATTGCATTTGTCAGTTAAAAGGTTGAAATGCAGTATTTATTTCAATGATTGATTATGTTTCCCAAATCAATACATTTCAGTCTTCCTGTAAATAGTAATTTACTTTACTTAATGAATACTGCAAAGAAAATTGTTGAAAATGTACATCTCTAATAAGACACTAATTGTTTACAACTGTTTATGATCTATATATATGCATTTTATATCAATTGTTTATAATTTAATTCGTTTATTGTCTTTTATTCAGATATAGATGCAGTAGAAGTTGGTCGGGAGAGACCAACTGCATCCGCTAGGCGACGGCAACGTGCGGCGATTGAACAAAACCCAGCTAGAGGCAGACAACGTCGCTGGGGTGGGATTCAGCCTGATGTAGCACCACTTCCTCCACCTATTGCCCCACCAATACAAAACGAATCTTATTGGGCGATTCTGGACAGTTTCGATGTCGCTTCATAATATGGGCATAACTCTCTCATCCGAGCTCCGATTGAGATGATTCAAGATGCTATGGAACGCCAAGAAACAGATCTACAACTTTCATACTTTTGAGAGATACTGGCTACATCAAGGTCGAAATCGGGCTTGAAGTTGCTGCACCTGCACTATTGACGATATGGAATGTCCCTTACCCTGC